>CM056820.1:1800000-2332500 GCA_029852735.1 Persea americana
GTGCGTGCTCTGCTGCTTTCATTCTCCTTTCGTCAAGTAGGTCCAGCTGAAGTAGCAATGCTTCTCTCCTTTGGTCCTCTGTCATGTCTTCATCTAGCTGGATGCGCAGTGACGGGTGAAGGACTTCAAGGGGAAGGACTGCTTCCATTCCGTAAGTCAAAGAGTATGGGGTTTCTCCGGTGGGAGTTCTTATTGAGGCTCGATACGCCCACAACGCTTCGACCAAACGGTCTGGCCAATCACTACCTTTGGTGGTTTGCACAGTCTTCTTGATGATCTTTAGTAGGGTCTTGTTGGTTGCTTCGGCTTGACCATTTGCTTGGGGATAGTATGGGGTTGAATGATGCAGTTCTATGTTATATTTTGTGCACAACTCATTCATTTGTTGGGATATGAATTGTGGACCATTGTCTGTTATGAATGCCTTAGGGATGCCAAACCTAGCTATTATATTCTTTTTAATGAATTTGACTACGGAGGTTGCCTTAATATTAACATATGCTTCTGCTTCTGCCCATTTAGTGTAATATTCTGTTGCTGTTAATATGAATGCCTTATTTTGTGTGTTCTCTACAGTAGAGGTCAGGGGTCCTATGATATCAAAAGCCCAAGTCGAGAAAGGCCATGGAGCGGTGGTAGGGTGAAGGGATGATGCGGGGGCATGAATTAGGTCAGCATGCAGCTGACATTCTTTGCATCTTTTGACATAATTGACTGAATCTGATTCTAGGGACGACCAATAGTAACCTAAATGGATGATCTTCTTAGCTAACATCTGGCCGTTGACATGTCCTCCGCACTCTCTTAAATGTGCCTCTTTAACTATCTCTTGCCCTTCTTCTATGGTCATGAATCGTAAGAGAACTCCACTAAATGATCTACGGTACAATAGCCCTACGACTATGACATATCTCTGAACCATCTCTCTTAATGCTCTTTTATCCGATCGGGTGGCGTAGTCAGGGATGTAGCCATCATGCAGGTAATTCCAAATATCATAGTACCACGGATGGTCATCTTCCAGGTCATCATCATGTTGTATGCGAGCTAAGATTCCTTCTTTAGGTTTAGAATCTTCTTCCTGATCGGACTCTTCGGTCTTAGCTTTCTTACTCCTATTTTTCGAAACTTTTAGCAAGATTTCGGCGGGGTTCCCCTTGGTCAGGTCTATTGGTTTGACGGACAGAGAATCTAGCCTTCTAATCAGAAATTCTTTGGAATCCTTATCATCAGGCATCTCTATGATTGAGGCTAAAATCGCTAATGAGTCAGCCAATCGGTTCAAGGCGCGGGGGATGTAGAGAAATGAAATCTTCTTGAATTTTGACATCAGTTCTTTGGCTTTCTCGTGGTAGTGCGCAAGCTTAAGGGCGCTAACCTTCCATTGTCCAGCTATTTGGGAAATAACGACTTTAGAATCACCGAAGACTCTTAGCTTATCAACACCTAGGGCCTGGGCTTCTCTCAACCCTGTTAATAAGGCTTCGTACTCCATCGTATTATTGGTTGCTGGAAATCCGATTTTATAGGCCATTGGGATGACAACTCCTTCCGGGGATAATAACACTACACCAACTCCTTTTCCATTTTGATTCAAAGCCCCATCAAAGTACATGGTCCATAAATCATCATCCTTTGCTTCTTCAACGTCTGCAAATAAGATACTTTCGTCGGGGAAATCAGTTCTAACCGGTTCATACCGTGGCAGAGGGAGGTGTGCCAGATGGTCGGCAATTGCTTGTCCCTTTATAGACTTCTGGGTAACATAGGTTATGTCAAACTCTGCCAAGAGCATTTTCCATCGCGCGACTCTTTCCGAAGTAACGGGTTTCTCGAAGATGTATTTTAAGGGGTCCATTCTGGCTAAGAGTTTGACCTGGTGAGCTAGAAAGTAGTGTCTCAGTTTCTGGGCGGCCCAAACTACAGCTAAGCAAGTTCTCTCCATTGGGGAGTATTTCCTTTCGTAGGGTAGGAGAGATTTACTCAGGTAATAAACCGCGTTCTCTTTCCTCCCAGTCTCATCATGTTGACCCAGGACCATGCCTATTGCAGACTCTGTCGCTGACACATACAAAATGAGGGGCCTATGTTTAGCAGGGGGCTTCAGGACAGGAGGACTTAATAGATATTTCTTTAGATCTTCAAATTCCTTTTGGCAGTCGTCATCCCAATGATATTCCACGCCTCCTTTTAACAATTTATAGAACGGCTCACATCTTTGTGAATGCTGCGAAATGAATCTTCTGATGAATTGTAGTCGCCCTATTAGGCCTCTTAACTCTTTAAGGTTCTTTGGAGGCGGCATTTCAAGAATGGCCTTTACCTTAGAAGGATCGACTTCGATTCCTTGATTACTTACCATAAAGCCTAGGAGTTTTCCAGAGGATACTCCGAAAACACATTTCTTCGGATTCATTTTTAGTTGGGTGTCCCTGGATCGCTGAAGAACTCTCCTGAGAGCCGTGACATGTGTTTCACGTGTTCTAGATTTGATCAGAATATCATCTACGTAAACCTCCACACAGTCGTGTATTGCCATCATGGCCCTCTGATAGGTAGCACCGGCATTCTTTAAGCCGAAGGGCATAACAATGTAACAATAAGTCCCCTAGGGTGTGGTGAACGAGGTTTTCTCCTGATCCTCTGGTGATAGTCTGATTTCGTTGTACCCTGAGTAACCATCCATGAATGATAGCATAGCGTGCCCTGCGGTATTATCAATAAGCACGTCGATGTGAGGTAAAGGGAAATCATCTTTGGGAGATGCCTTGTTCAAATTTCGGAAATCAATACAGACTCGGACGCGTCCGTCTTTCTTCTTCACCGGGACTATATTAGCAACCCATTGAGGAAACAACACAACCCTGATGAACTTCGCCTGGTGGAGTTTGTCAACCTCCTCTTTTACTTTCAGTGCAACATCAGGGAGCATTCTTCTCAATTTCTGTTTAACCGGTCTAGCATTTTCCTCCAATGGGATCCTGTGTTCCACTAGGTCTGGCGCGAGTCCGGGCATGTCATTATAATCCGATGCAAACACGTCTTGATATTCTCTTAGGACCTCAAGGACCTCATTCTCTTCGTTAGGTTCTAGGCATGCACTGATTTGGACCTACTTGGGTCTTTCGTCCGTTCCCAGGTTTATCTCTTTCGTCTTTTCGGCAGCCACTTGTGTTTCTTTGTCAAACTTCTTAATTACTCTCCTAAATTCATCTGAAACTTCATCATCCCCTTCTTCAGTGTCTACTAATTCGTAAACACCCATTCCATCATTGACGTTCACATGTTGCACAGACAGTTCGGGTTCTGGAATGACAGGCAGAGATTCGCAGCCTAACTTCTCGATGTTTGTCATAATTTCTTCTAGTCGAGACTGCTCCACTGTGGGTATCTTCCATCGCCTTAGGTTGCCCATATTTGGATGATGATCACAGTCTTCTACTCCTACGGTTCCTATGTTTTTGGGTTTTCTATTTCCTAATTTTTTTGAGTTTTTGGGGTTTTCTAATTTTTTTGGATTTTCAGGGTTTTCTAATTTTTTAGGATTTTTGGGATTTTCTAATTTTTTAGGATTTTTGGAATTTTCTAATTTTTTGGGATTTTTGGAATTTTCTAATTTTTTTGGATTTTTGGAATGATATGGTACAGGTGAGGTTGAAGATGGGCTATCTACTGAGGAGGATCCTCCCCGCTGGCGTGGCCAGGCAGTGGGGCAGTATACCACTTCGTGATCATTGAGGTCATCAGTTTCCCAAACTTCGTGGTTCTCTCGAGAGGAGTCTTCTCGCCAATGGCGCCAGGCAATGGGCCAATATACCACTTCTTCGCTAGTAGGGTTTTCGATTTCCCACGTCTCGCGACTTTCTCGAACTTCGGCGATCGGCGGTTTTTTTTTGGGTAGATGAGTTAATTCACTCGCATTCAGCATGTTACAAGATAGGGTCTGGAATCTCGGATCGATAGTGTGGTCTATATTGTTCACTCCTTTTGGTGAATGGAGCTCTTTCCAAGTGCCGAAGATTTCCTCGTGAGTCTCACTTTCAGATGAAGTCGAATCTTCCCAATCTTCTACTAAAACGGTCTTACCTTTATCATTTGGATCCAAATTGTAGCATCCCCTTCCGAATGGAGGTGTGTTGGGGTCCAAGGTTTTGTCATGCTTCATGAAATGTTCATTTAAGGTCCAGTCCTCTTGTTTATACCTTATGTCATTGTATGTGTCGTACCCTAATCCTTCTGCTCTCGCCCTAGGGTCCGGTATGTAAGGTTCGGTAATGCCTTCTCCATTCTTTCCTAGCCCAAATCCGGGTTGATACCCCATCTTCTTCATTAGAGTCCATCCTCGAGCTTGACCTTCGTTGTCAAACATCGGATTTTGCGGGGAGGATAATTCGGAAAACATATTTTGCACAGGGTCCATATCCATCAAAGAGATGAGAGGATTGACCTTGTACCCATGAATCTTGACCTCTGGTGTAATGGGAGCAGGTTGTAAGGTCGGGAGTATTTGAAGTTCTTCCGGTTCAATGACAGGCGGGTCTCCCACCAATTTCATGATCTTACCCAAATGGGGGAATTTGACGCATTGGTGTCGGCTTGACATAATGGCATTCATGTGGTTCAACCATCGGCGTGCCAAGATCAAATTAAAAGTGGCAGGGATGTCCATAATATAGAATTCTTCTGGCATTGAAATTGGGCCCGCTTGGTCTAATAACATAATTTTTCCACAAACAATTTTCTTATTCCCGTCATAACCAGTTACGACCATAGGGGCTGGAATTAAGTCCTTTATTATGAGCCCTAAGGCTTTGTAGGTTTTCAACGGACAAATACTCAGTGATGCACCAGTGTCAACCAAAGCTCCTGACATTTCCTTCCCTGCTATCTTGACTATTAGATGTAGGGGAGAGGTTCTCGCCTCAGGTGGTATTTCCTTTAATTCTTCCTCAGTAAAAAGTAATGGCAGGGAACGAAGCTCCCGGGGCCAAGGCTGAAATAGACGTTCTCAATTCTTCTGGAGTTATGCCTACCGGGACTTGTAAGCGTGTAATAGCCTCAAGTAATTGTTGCTGATGTTTGGGGGAGGTTTTAATCAGATCAAGGACAGATACTTTAGCTGGGATCTTTGTGAGGTGTCCTAAAAGGTCATATTCTATCCCTATTTCTATCGAACTATAAGCTCTTTCATCAACTATCTCCTCAACCTGAATATTGGGATTTTGCGAATCTAAGTTCTGAGAAACAGGGTGAGGGGGTAGTCGGGGAGGATGGATCCGTCCAGATCGTAAGTGGGCCTGAGACGCATTTGTGTCTGGGTAAGGATCTGCTTGGGAATTCGTGATGATCGGCGATTCTCGGTCGTTTGGCTCATCAAAATTTACCTTGTAAAGGTCAGGGGAGTCAACGATCGTATCCATCCCTTAATTGAAGATTTTGAATTTGGTCTTCCCATCCCATGGCGTGATGTATTTTCGATAATCCTCTTCTTCAAAGAAATCACCATGACATGATTGGCTATGGTTTACACTCCCTTGGGCCGGGGCTGTAGACACCTCATTTTGGCACCCTATGAGGGGCAATTTAGTCCACCCTATTTAATGATGTCCTGATTAGGCCCCGCGTGAAAAGTCACCTATCACCTCTAGACCTCTGATCGCCTCGGGAGTTGGCTCATCATGATCTACTCATCGAGAGCTTTCCGCCCATATATAGAACTCCAAGATCTAACGGGCGGATCAAAAAATCATGACAGCGGGTCCCACACCCCGCGGCGCCCGCGTGAAAAATCACCTATCATTTATGGACCTTTGATTGCCCTGAAAATTGGCTCATCGTGACCTACTCGCCGAGAGCTTTCCGTCAATATGTAGAACGTCGAAATCCGACGAGCGGATTGAAATCTACGAAACCTGGGCCCCATTAATGATAACCAGGCCAATCTCCACCGGACCCCACCTTCTCGACCCAAACCAGTTTCTTTTAAATCCAAACCCACCAGGCCTGATCCAAACCTCCTGACCCGAACCTGACCCGATCCAACTCATTAGGCCTTATCCCTCTCAATTTCAAACACCCAAGCCTTATCTCTCCATCTCTCTCCCAACCCAGGCCTTATCCTCTCAATTTCAAAGACCCGAGCCTTATCCCTCTCGATTTAAAAAACTCCCAGGCCTCATCCCTCTAACCCATGCGCAGAAGCCCCGGGATCCCTCTCATCTCTCTCTCAACCCTTGCGCAGAAGCCCCGGGATCCCTCTCATCTCTCTCTCAACCCATGCGCAGAAGCCCCGGGATCCCTCTCATCTCTCTCTCAACCCATGCGCAGAAGCCCCGGGATCCCTCTCATCTCTCTCTCAACCCAGGCCTCTCCCTCTTCCCTGGCGCCAGACCCACCTCTCCATCTCCTTCCATCGCTCATCTCCCTCGCAAGTAGTCGCCACCACGCCCCTGCACGTGGCCCATCTCCCAGACCACCACCTCCTTTCTTCATCACCATCACCCTCCATCTCTCCTGCGCCCGTCTCCATCTTCCCTCCACTCGTCTCTCTGTCCGCACCCTCTCCTCCATCACTCCCTTCCCCATCATCATCTTCTGCTCCCTAACCCACGCCTCCAGAACCCATCATCTGCATCTCCATCTCACGCACGTCCATCTCTCTCCCTGGTCTTCCTCACTCTCTATCTCCTTTCTTCTTCTCCCCTTCCTCGCTTTCTCCACCTCTCCTTCTCCCAGTCGCAACACCATCGCCCTCCATCCTCTTCCCTCCACTCGTCTCCCTCACGCCACAACCCATCTTCGACTCCATCCCATCATCTCTCCCCTTCATCATCACAGAACCTATCTCACGCATCTTCTCCATCTCACCATCTCGCCCTCCATCTCTCCCAAAGACAGGCGCACACCCCAGGCATCACCATCACCCTCTCCGCTCTGCCCTCTTCCTGCACCCTACAACCCATCGCCCACCATCATCCTCCTTCCTCGCCAGCGTCTCCAGGCTCACGCAGCAGCACCGCCCGATGACCAGCAGCCCCCGGACGCACACAGCATCATCTTCCTCCTCCTCGCACCGCCGAATTCCTCCCCGCCAGGTACACCTCTCTTTCTCCCTCCTCCCATACCCAGCGCACACACTGCCCTCTCCCTGCTTTCTTCTCCCTTTCTTCCTCTCCCTTTCTCCGCCTTATCTCTGTCCCCGCAGTTCTCTTTCTGTCTCTCTCCTTGGTCTTCCTCGCCCTCTGTTTCCTCTCTTCTTTTCCCTCACCCTTTCTTCTCCACCTCTCTATTCCCCGTGCGTCCCGCCACCTGCAACTCAACATTCTCCCTCTCCCTCTCTGTCTCTCCCCTGCACCCACCTGCTCATCCTCTGTTCTCTCCCCTACTCTCTTCCTCTCCCTCTCTCTCATTCCCTCCTCTCCGTCCTGCCATCACCCCGCTCCACCTCTTATTCTCTCTTCCCCTCCTGCTTCACCTTCCTCTCCCCGTTCTCTCACTCTTTCCTTCTCGCCCGTCTCCCTCCACCTCTCCGTTCCCCATCTGTCTCTCCCTCTGCGACCCATCTCTATCTCTCTCCCTGCAACTCTCTCTGTTCCACCCTGCCCCTCTCTCCCCTCTCGTTCTCTCGTTCTCTCCTCTCTACTCTCTGTCTTCCTCTCTCCTTCTCTCCATTCCCTCTCTCCCTGCCTCTCTACTCTCTGTCACTCTCTCTCCATCTCTGTACCCTCTCTCCTTCTCCACTCTCCCTCACTCTCTCGCCATCTCTCCGCCCCCTATTCTCTTCTGCACTCCCTCCCTCTCTGTTGTTCCCCTCTCCCTCTCCACTCTCTCTCTCTGCTCTCCCTCAACCTCTCAGTCCGTCCTCCCCACCTCTGCTGCATCCTGCTGGCATCACACCCACCTCACCTGAGCACTCCTCCACACTGTCCCATACTTCACTCTCTTCCTCCCTCTTCTCCACCTACTCCACCAGCAGCCTACACACGCCCCCATCTTCTTTTTCTCTATTTTCCTTCTTCTCTTCCCCCACCACATCACTTCACTACTGTACCTACTTCACCATTGCACTTAAACCCACCCGTTGCACCCACCGGACTAGCCCACTCATCTAAACCGAACCCATGCATCCCTATTTCATTTTCTTGCATTGAATTTAGATCCATATTTGTTTATTATTTCTTTTTATGATATTGCATACATCTAATATGCTCATGCACCCAACATGTTCATGCATCTGAATAATATCTTAGGCTGTTATTTATTTTAAATTTATTTCTAGCATATTCTAATATGCTCATGCACTTTAACCTGCCCATGCATTATTACTTAGTTGCATTTTTATTTCATATTCTTTTAGGTGCAATTTAGGACTGCATAATTTATTAAAAAAAATAAAAAAATAAAAAAATAAAACAAGAAAACAAAACCAAATAATAAAGTGAAAAGTGAAAATTAAAAATAGAGTTTTAACTATCCTTTTAACTAAAAATAATTAGGCTATATAGAATTCTTTTTTTCTCCTCCCCTCTCACTAGGATTAGGGAAACCTATTTAGGGAACTCAAGATTATTTAGGATAATTAATTAAATTAAAAATTAGAAATTCATTCTCTTTCCCCTTCCCATTTCATTAGGATAAATCAATTTAGGATTTTAGGCCCTATGAATAAACATAAAAATAAATACAAATAATAAAAATCTAAAATACCAAAAACAAAGTAAAAGATATTAAAAACCAAAATATTAATAAATTGGAGTTAGAAATTAGACAGTAGCCTAGACTGATTAGGTCAGACCTTGGACCTAGATCTAGGTCTCCCCCTAGCCAGTTTAGACTACCCTAGTTTTATTAATCCCTACTGATTAGGTCTTACTCTCTCTCCGGGCCCCGCTAAGGGACCGGGAGAGCGGATGTGGACGGTTAGGACCTTAGGATAGGGTAGAGATCCATTAGGGAAATGGAATAGTTAGATTAAATCCAAGTAGGAACTCCCATAGTTAGGCCCTTCTAGCCCCAATTATTAAAATCCAAAAAAACTATAAAACCAACAAAATCAATTCCAAAAATATTTTCTTCTCTTTTCCTCCACCTCCGGTGCCAAATATTTATCTGAACTCAATGATTAAAGGAAATAGAGGCTGATTCCGAGAACCTGAATTAATGAGAATGACGAAATGAGACGAGTGATTTCACACACCCCAATATCAGTTTATTTACTACCGGCCCATCATCGGCCACCCTCAATCAATCCCGGCCCAACATCGGCCATTTTTATCTTACTTCTGGCCCATCATCGGCCATGCACTTTTATCACCTGCGTATCGCACGCAAACCCACAGAAATCACAACTCGAAGTTTCGTCTGCATCATTCTTTCGATTCGAAGAATCAACCTTTAAACCCTAGGTCGTCAAAGGACATTGAAGGGGGTACCCAGGAATGGGGTTGATCATCTTCTAAATATTTGGCACCTTTCCCCTTATTTTCTTAGTTTATTTTCATTTTAATTCGCTTATCCCCTAGAATACTTGGATTTAACTTTAATTAGTCTGTTCAACCCTGGATGTTGATTTCCCCTGCCTAGTTCATTATGGTCCCATCTTGAAGCCCGTAATTTGACCCTTGACCCAAGTTCGACCCGAATTGAAAGACCCAAATTAAGTGACGAGACAACCGTCGTGTGTCGCCGGCGGCACATTAGAAGAGAGAAGAACCCACCCCATTTTCCTCCCGCATTCTTTCGGCTTTCGTTGAAGGACGGTGTTACGGCCGAATCCGTAACTGGCGATCGTGATCCGTCGATTTTGAGGGTAGTCGGAATCCTCATTTTCGATGTATTTTTTTATCTCACACTGTTGAATGGCGATTCCCCTCCCGGGGGGGTCAAAATTCACATTCGACAGCCTGGCGATCGTGATGGGACATCTTCTGTTGTCTCGTCACGAATTTGGGTTTTTTGCAGGTCCCACGATCTCCTTGCCAATAGCCTGGCGATCGTGACGGGACATCTTTCGTTATCTTATCGTTTACTTGGGTCTTTTAGAAGCTTTATTATGAAACACGAACCTTCGATCAATGATCGAATGTCCGTGTCTCGTTTATTTAAGGGTCATTATGGGTATAAATCAAATGTGAACTAGCGTCCGCATAACCGCCCGCTGAAGCTCTCCCCTTTACATCATAAGAGCGCAGCCCTATTAATCTTTCCTCTTTCTCACATTAATTCCATAAAACATTTTCTTCTTTCCTAAATTCTTTCCATTCTCATCTTTTCTAAAGTCTTTCTCTTCTCACCCCCACTTTCTTACAAATGGCGAATCACCCATGGGGAATGCCGGACATTCCTCCTATTTCAACCCTGGGAGCAACTCGAGCCATCGGTGAGGCTTATTTCCCCCCATTAGATACTGAGATCTCTAGATCTCTTTCTACCCCATTATCTGAACCGCGCTATTCCCCGCGCATATCGGGCTCTCCGATTGTCGAACGGGTCCCTTCTCCCATGAACGCAGTAGTGGCGAGAAAAAGTCACTCTAGTCCTCCAACTCCAATAAGGAGGGACTCATACTCTGCCGACTCTCGAGTCACGTATAAGGATTTGGTCGGATCGAGCAAACAGACGGTAGAGCATAAGACCTATGCCAACATCACAACACGGGCTCGCCGTGTGCTTCAACCGGTCACTTCACAAGTCATCCATCATTCAGCTACGGTTACCCGAGCTGAACCGATTACCTCTATGGTCCCCCAATATAAAACACCTTTTGATACATCCATTATGACCACCACTAGACAAGCGAGACAGCAACCAGCCCCGATCCCATATGCAAGTACACGCCTCCATATAGGCCAAGAACAGGTGGGCCTGGCTTGATCACTCACGCCGAGGGTCCAGCGGCGAAGCCCTGTTGTTTACACCAGCGCACAAAACGCACCCATAATCCACCATCAATACCAGCATGAGGTAGTCCAACCCCAACTTCAAGCAATGACTCCTCCGACTGTCTCCGTAAGCCGATCGATCCCAAACTCATCTGGCCTTAGGCTAACCTATCATCAACCGACGGGATACGAAAGATCACCTCTAACATATCAAGATCAATTGACTCCGGCTTATGAAATGTTAGATGAGGAGCAGGATCCCCCGCTCTATTATGATGAAGTTACGGACGATGTAGACCCTAATGAGCTTCACAAGGAACATCGGCCGGACCATCCAGCCCACGAGCTCACCCGCCAATTGACTTACGTGGGTCGACCATTAGGATTAGCTCATGACCTGGATAGAACTCGAAACCAAACCCAAATTCAGGCCCCTAGGAGAACACGAGCCGAGGAAAGCTACCAATATGCGCCTTTGGGACCCCAACCGGACCCTCAACACGATCTTGTAGAACCGATTTATTATCGAACCCCAGTTGAGGCCCCGAGACGTGGCCAAGCGCACGAAGATCAAAACCCTGATTCCCATGCAATTAGAGAAATGCGGAAGGAAATAGAAGGGCTGAAGAGTGAAATTAGAAAGAAGTCACCGTCACGACAAGGCAAAAGGTTAGGGTTCTATGACTTCACGAAGAAAGAAGAGACCAAGAAATCACCCTTCCCAGCTAAAGCCCCAAAGTTCGTAGCGTATGACGGGACTACAGACCCTCAACACCATTTGGTGTCCTTTTGCAGTAAATGTCGTATAATCGCTGACGACGATGCCCTCCTCATTAATTACTTTCAAGAGTTGCTAGCCGGAGATGCGCTAACTTGGTACACATCTGTGCCCTCACACGAGATCAATACCTTCGAGGATGTGATAGAAAAATTTCTGGTGCGATACCAACACCTAACTAAGAACAAACCCCTGTGGCATGACTTAGCCAACTTAAAGCAAAAGAACAATGAGGATTATGAAGAATTCGCCGCGAGATGGCTGAGTCAATTCACGAGGTCTGACTGCAATATGAAGGAGGAGGAACAAGTCAGGATGGTCATTTCGAACATGAAAGAACCGATGAGGACATTGATGACAATCGGCGAAGTCATGAATTGGAGCGGCCTACACCATCGATTATCAAGAATGAAACAGAACCTAGACGATGGAATATTGAATAACCTAGGCATCTCCGATCAAAAAAGGATTGTTCGTCGCGTGACCAATCAAGTGGAGAATCGTGCGACCCCGGAAGTAAACTCAACCCAAGAGGTGGTTTATCGCCCATATAATCCTGGTCAGGAAATGAATTTCAACCAACAGTGGAATCAAGGGCAAAACCGGGATGTTAATTTCCAAGGGAACACACAAAGCTTCCGGAACGATCAGAGCTTCCGGGATCTTCCTCGGAATGATCAGAGATATAACCAACAACCACATGACCAAAGGGGACCCGTTCATCCAAGGCAAAACATAAATCCGGCACGACAACCTGTGAGTCAGCCGGTGATGCCTCAAAACCCGAATCAGAGTACTCATCCTCGGCCGAATCATAACGCAGTCTCGTTCAATTATAACGACAATTCAGGCCAAAACAATGATGGGAACAAGAGAAGGCTTGGACCGAAAAGGGCTAACTACCCGCCCCTCCCTCAACCTTGGATCACTGTTTTCTGGTCGCTCATAGAACAAAACGCTATCCAGCTTCCACCAGAAAGACAACAGCAATGGCCAGACCACCTTGATCGGACGAGAATCTGTGCATACCATAGGATGCCGGGACATGACCTAACCCATTGCTATACGGCCAGAGACCTGATCTACGACCTCAGTGATGAAGGGGCGATTGAGTGGAATAGCATCAAACCCACGGGAGTCTATGGTCCGCAGAAAATGCCACAAGCCCAAGGTCCGCTTACCGGTACGACGCAGCGAGTTCCGAACATGCAAATCTACACAAACCCGATGCCACAACACGCTGCGTCAACCTCGACACAACCGTTGCAGGGACCGTCGGCCAATGTCGCCACCGTGTCACATCAATCAACTGATTTCCCGATCCAGCCAGCCATTAGTCAGAATCAACCCTACTATGATGATTTTTTTGAAGATGATGACTATTGGAAATACGTCAATTGGGACGGAAAAACTAAATTCAGACTAGATAACATCAAAACCGGCATGGTAATCGACTCCCCGGACCTCTACAAGGTGTTCTTTGATGATGATATCGCGTACGAGGGGTCTCGGACCAGCACTCACTCCCAATTTAATCACCCCCAGGATGTTGGGCCGTCACAAGCACACCTCCGATCAGGACGGATCCGCCCACCGCGGCTACCTCCGATCGCCAATGCGCCGGATCCGGGCTTACAAATCCCCAACGCGCAGACCGAAGAGGTTGTCGAAGAGAGACCTCATGTTCAGCTGGAGACTGGGATAGAGTATGATCTCCTAGGGCATCTAACGAAGATACTAGCTAAGGTGTCAATCCTCGATCTGATCAAGACTTCCCCTATGCATCAAAAACAGCTGATGGACGCCATCACCCACTTACAAGTTCCGGAAAATATAACCCCAGAGCAACTACGGGCGTCCATTGCGTCCTTGTCGTCTGAGACATCTTTGCCAATCCTCAACTTTACCGAGGAAGAACTAAAAGAAATACCACCTGAAGCGAGGACCTCACCCCTACATCTCACAGTTAGGGTGGCCGAGAAGGAGATATCCGGTGCTTTGGTAGACACAGGGGCATCCTTAAACATTTGTCCACTGAAAACATACAAGACTCTCGATCTAATTGCCAAAGACCTAACCCCAGCTCCGTTGGTGGTGACAGGATATGACGGAAATAGGAAGAACGTTTGTGGGAAGATCATGTTATTAGTGCAAGCAGGCCCGATCTCAGTACCCGAAGAATTCTACGTCATGGATATCCCAGCGACTTTCAACTTGATATTAGGGCGTCGCTGGCTGAATCACATGAAGGCGGTCATGTCCACTAGGCACCAATGTATTAAGTTTCCCCACTTAGGAAAAATCGTGAAGCTAATGGGGGACCCGCCTGTGATCGAACCAGAAGGACTTCAGATACTTCCCACCTTGCGACCGGCCCCTATCCCGCCTGGAACCAAAACCCATGGATATAGGGTTGATCCCACCATTTCCCTGACGGACATCGATCCTGTCCGGAGTATGACACCGGATCCGGTCCCTCTACCTGAACCGCCATTAAGAAAAGAGTGCATACATAGCTGGAACCTCATGAGAAAACTTGGATATCAGCCTGGATTTGGGCTAGGTAGGAATGAGGATGGGATTCTTGACCCCGTTATCCTGGGAGAAAGGATAGGAACAGAAGGACTGGGATTCAACCCGTATGATCAGGTAACACTCTCAAGAAAGGATTGGAAACTAGGGGAACACTTCGTCAGGCATAGCAAGCTCTTGGACCCCAATGAACCTCCCAACGGAGAAGGATGCCATCAGATCCACCCCCAGGAAAAAGGGAAAGAACTATTGATAGATGGTATAACCGATTCGTCGTCTGACGACGAGGAGGTCGAAACTTACGAAGACATCTTTGGTACCTGGGAAGAATTCCACGAATCTGACGAGATTAGAGGTTCAAGCTTCCCCCCGGAGGAAAGTTTTCGAATGCTGTCTTGTAACATGATTGGTATTAGTGATTCGATGAAATTGCCCAAAAAAAAAACGCCGATTTCCGAAAAGAGAAACGACTATGAAACCTGGGAAGTCAAAGACCCCGATAGCCAAGAAGTCGTATACTGGCCAGCTGCGTGGCGACACTGGAGAGCAGGACCTTCAGAAAAAGACAGCAAAACCTGGGAGATCGAAAATCTCGAAGGTGATGAATTGGTGTATCGCCCCGCAGTTCGGCATTGCCCGGGGCAGGGATCTTCCTCCTTAGATAGCCCCTCCTCAACCCAACCTGTACCATATCATTCTAAAAACCCAAAAAAATCACAAAACCCCAAAATCCCAAAAAAAGTAGAAAACCAAAAAACCAAAAATGTAAGTAGTTTAGGAGTAGAGACCTTTGACTATTGTAGGGCCATAAGAAGACCTGAGCGCTGGAGAATTCCCCCGATAGAGCAATCACGGCTAGAGGAAATCATGAGCCGAATTAGCAAGATAGGGTATGAGTCGATGCCCATTATTTCAGAGCCAGAATCATCTCCGGGAACCGAGAACGTAAAGGACAAGATGGGCATTTACGAATTAGTAGATGCCGAAGGAGAAGACGATGAAGTCTCGGAAGAGTTCCAAAGGGTCATCAAGAGGTTTGACGAGCAAACTCAGTTGACGGCCGAGAAGACAAAAGAGATCAACTTGGGGACTGAGGAAAGGCCCAAGCTAGTCCAGATTAGTGCATGCTTGGAACTCGGTGAAGAAGAAGAGATCCTTAAAGTCCTGGATGAATATCAGGACGTATTTGCGTCGGACTACCATGACATGCCAGGACTAGACCCGCTTCTGGTAGAACATCGAATTCCATTGGAAGAGAGTGCGAGACCGGTTAAACAGAAGCTGAGAAGAATGCTCCCTGACGTCGCGGTTAAGGTGAAAGAGGAAGTTGACAAACTTCTCCAGGCCAAATTCATCAGGGTAGTGCTGTTTCCTCAATGGATTGCCAACATTGTCCCGGTCAAGAAGAAAGATGGACGTATCAGGGTCTGCATCGACTTTCGGAACCTAAACAAGGCCTCACCTAAGGACGACTTTCCCTTACCACACATAGACGTGCTCGTCGACAACACCGCTGGGCATGCAATGCTCTCATTTATGGATGGATACTCGGGGTACAACCAGATAAAGCTTTCAGAAGAGGATCAAGAAAAGACCTCGTTTACTACCCCCTGGGGGACTTATTGCTACGTTGTCATGCCCTTTGGACTGAAGAATGCAGGTGCAACCTACCAAAGAGCCATGATGGCGATATTCCACGACATGATGCACGATTGTATGGAAGTATATGTCGATGACATCTTAATTAAATCCCAAACTCGTGCAGACCATGCTGCAGCTTTGAAGAAGGTCCTCCAAAGGTCAAGGGAGACAAAGTTGAGAATGAATCCGAAGAAGTGTGTCTTTGGGGTGTCGTCAGGAAAACTTTTAGGGTTCATGGTCAGCAATCGGGGAATCGAAGTCAACCCCTCGAAGGTGAAAGCTATCCTCGAAATGCCGCCCCCGAAGAACCTCAAAAAATTAAGAGGCCTCATAGGGCGACTACAGTTCATTAGAAGATTCATTTCACAGCACTCACAAAGATGTGAGCCGTTCTACAAATTGCTAAAAGGAGGCGTGGAATACCACTGGGACGACGACTGCCAGAAGGCATTTGAGGATTTGAAGAAATATTTATTGAGTCCCCCCGTTTTGAAGCCCCCTGCTAAAGATAAGCCTCTCATTTTATATGTGTCAGCGACGGAATCCGCGATAGGCATAGTTCTGGGTCAACATGATGAGACTAGCCGGAAAGAGAATGCAATTTATTACTTGAGCAAATCTCTCCTGCCATATGAACGGAAATACTGCTCGATAGAAAAAACGTGCTTAGCGGTGGTTTGGGCTACCCAGAAACTCAGACACTACTTCTTAGCCTACTCAGTCAAACTCTTGGCCAGAATGGATCCTTTGAAATATATCTTTGAGAAACCTGTCACTTCAGGACGAGTGGCACGATGGCAGATGCTCTTGGCAGAATTCGACATAACATACGTAACTCAGAAGTCAATAAAAGAGCAAGCCATCGCTGACCACCTTGCATATCTCCCCCTGCCACAATATGAACCGGTCAAAACCGATTTTCCAGACGAAGACGTGCTATGTGTAGACATAGAGGAGATAAAGGACCCCGAGTCGTGGACGATGTACTTCGACGGTGCCTTGAATCAGAATGGAAAAGGGATTGGGATAGTGCTTTTGTCCCCAGAAGGAGTGGCGATACCGAAGGCCTTCAAAGTCGGCTTCCCAGCCACCAATAATGAAATGGAGTACGAAGCACTCCTAGCAGGTTTAAGAGAGGCCGCGAAGTTGGAAGTTAAGAAACTCCGAGTTCTCGGGGATTCAAAGGTGGTCATATCCCAAGTGGCAGGTGAATGGAAGGTGAACGCCCCTAAGCTCGTTCATTATCATGAAAAGGCCAAGAAAGCTATGTCCCAGTTCAAGAAAATGTCCTTTCTTTATATCCCGCGAGCTTTAAACCGGCTGGCCGACTCGTTGGCCACCTTGGCCTCAATCGTGGAAGTCCCCCTCGACAAGGGATCCGAGACCTTTCACATTCAAAGGATAGACACTCCCTCGGTTGAACTAAAAGACTTGGCCCTCAGAGATCCAGATAAGATTCCATCCAAAGATGAAGGACCGAAAGTAAGGAAAGCGAAAGGGAAAGAGACAGAGGCAGAGGAACCCAATCGAGAGCGGATACTGGCCCCCCTACAACATGACGAAGAACTCATAGACGATCATCCATGGTACTTCGATATCTGGAACTACCTGCATGATGGATACATCCCTGAATATGCCACCAAATCCGACAAAAGGGCACTGAAAGAAATGGTTCAAAGGTACGTCGTTGTCGGAGGACTGTTATATCGCCAATCATTCAGTGGGATCCTCCTGCGATCCGTGACGGTTGAGGAAGGATGAGAAATAATCGAAGAGGCTCATTCCGGCATATGCGGAGGACACGTAAACGGCCTGATGCTCTCCAAGAAAATCATCCGGTTAGGATATTACTGGCCGTCATTGGAATCAGACTCCGTGGACTACGTCAGAAAGTGCAAGAAATGTCAGCTGCACGCAGACTTGATTCACGCTCCTGCATCTTCGCTGCATCCCACTACTGCTCCGTGGCCTTTTTCGACTTGGGCGTTCGATATCATAGGACCTCTGGTCCCAACCGTGGAAAACACTCAGAACAAAGCTTTCATATTAACGGCAACAGAATACTACACCAAATGGGCAGAAGCTGAGGCATTTATCCATATCAAAGCATCCACGGTGGTCAAGTTCATTCAAAAGAACATAATAGCCCGGTTTGGCGTTCCGAAAGTGTTCATAACTGACAATGGCCCCCAATTCATATCTCAGGCAATGGAGGATTTGTGCACAAAATATGGTATAGAACTACATCATTCAACCCCTTATTACCCCCAAGCAAACGGACAGGCTGAAGCTACAAACAAGACACTACTCAAGATCATCAAGAAGACAGTGGAAACAACCAAGGGCAGTGATTGGCCAGACCGTTTGGTCGAGGCATTGTGGGCATATCGAACCTCCATTAGGACCCCGACAGGTGAGACCCCATATGCATTGACTTACGGGATGGAGGCAGTCCTTCCGTTCGAGCTCCTGCACCCATCTTTGCGGATCCAATTAGATGAAGAGATGACAGAAGGCCAAAGACGAGAAGCATTGCAAATACAGCTGGACCTCCTCGATGAGAAAAGGATGAAAGCAGCAGAGCACGCTCAGGTGTACAAGAAGCGAATCGCAAGAGCCTACGATAAGCATGTCATAGAGAGGAAATTCAAAACAGGTGACCTTGTATTGAAACGCATCACTCAATCACAACTCCCACACATTAAAGGCAAATTGCGACCTAATTGGGAAGGCCCATATGTAGTTAAAGAAGTATATTCTGGCAATGCATATAGACTAGTAAATGCAGAAGGGGAAGAGCTCCCCGATCCATGGAATGCTATGTACTTGAAAAAGTACACCACATGACCCTTCTTCACTTCTTGCGGAGTATGACCCTCGGTCTCTTGATATGGCTGTATAAATCCCGTAGGAAAGACCGAGGACAGGTGCAACAGCCAAACTTGGAAGTCAAACACACACTGGCACAAAAAAAAAAAAAAAAAAAAACACTAGAACAGTGAGTCTGGCCCCACACAATGTTCTGCACGGTTGAAGCCATTCAACGCAAAAGTTTATAAGCGAGCTCGTCCATGTCATGAAAGCTTCCCCTTATCACTCACAAAAGAGAGAAAAGAGAAACCACGGTGGAGTTGCATGAGATGTGGGGGTGCTCCCCATGCCTGATGCTTCAGAAGCCAAAACCCTAGGCACCCCTCTCCCAAACCAGTCCCCAAAAAAAAAAAAAAAATGTGTTTAGTTAGAAGTCCTGAAAAGAATAAAAGTTTTGTGACTAGTTTGGGTTCGTAGCCTTTTTAACCCGAGTCAGTAAGCCCGTAGGGGTATTTACATACCTAGTGCCCTAAAGCCATTTGGTTAGGGAGTCATTGGCGTAACGCTCATTACATGGGTTAATTAGAAAGCTTAAGGGACCCAGGCATTGCACAGTCGCAAATCGAAAAAAAAAAAAAAAACAGAGCGAAAAGGGCCAAAAGGCCAAAGTAATGGAATAGCATTCATAAAACCCAAGCCTGCTCGAATGACATGGGCCCTTGCCTAATGAACCAAGCGGAGAGTGGCCGGTAACCACAACACTGAGGAAGCACGGCGACCCACTGTCACCCACACACGAAACTCGTGCTCACACATGAATTCCAGGGGCAGCCTAGCGCTCTCCAAAGTTCAATTAAAAGGACCAAAACGGCTAGAAAAGAATCATGAGGGATCGATCTCCAAAGGATAGTTGGGGAAGGTCATATCATAATCAAACTAGCAGCCATGGATCAGAGAGCTAAACCACCTTCACTCTCTCACTCCCAGCCAGAAAACACACCAGCTTCACGCTGGGGCATTTTTATACATACATATATGTACATGCGTACACACACGCATATGAGTACTTACTTATTCAGCACGGCTTCCCAATTCAGGTCCCATCACATGCACAGTTGTCACAAACACTCACCAATCCACACACTCTCACCTCATGCATGCTTTTGTTACTAATGCCTTATGGTTGAATGCAGGATAGGTTATACATTGTTTTGTTTCAGGGATCGTTCACATATGTCACCCCATATGCTGGGGCATTTTTTTTATTTTATATATGAACCTACGTAAACATGCCTCACACCTCCCTGGTTAACCTTTGATCCAAAACCCCACGCGGATACCATGTTTTGTGCACGACTCCTCTCGAAACGAGATATACTATCAGTCGGAAAATGATCACCCCTTTGTTTCGGATTAGCCAACAACGATTTGCCTCTAGTCTTGGTATTGGATGTGTATTGTTTCAAGCTATGTGTGTGCTATGGATAAGTTTTAGATATCTTTCGATCTCAATTTCCTACTCGATATACCTACATCCAAAGGATGGGCCCCCGCTGTTTATCTTTTATTCTTTTTCCCTTGCATGTGGTGGATGCATTTCTGTTATTTTCTTTTATCTTCATTGACTGTCATGGTAGTGGTTGATTGATATCATGACTACAGGATGATGTCGAGGACATGCCTTGCATTAGCACTAACATTTTAAATTTAGTATGCATTACAATTACAAGCCTTCTTAACATCATCACATGCATAACACACACTTGGCACGTTTATGTACTAACTTCACTGCAAGGCGAGTCGTTGCTCCCTTCTTTCCTTCTAGTCAGGATTTATTACAGGTGAAAATGTGAGGGCCACCACACCGAAAGGAACAGGATCCAAAAGGTAAGTGTCGTTGAACTGAAAAACCCAAACTTAATCTTCCAAACTTGTGCTCTTACATTTAATATCATTACCGTAACATGCACTTCTAGAACCCTGCTTTGACACTTTGTGCACCCCCGAGTAGGATGATTCACTTTGTAGGGATTTAATTTTGGGTAGAAAATGGAAAGGCATGAGGTGACATCCTCATATCACGTGATCAAGCTCAGACCTAAAAGGAGACCTAATTAACGGGATGGCCTAGAACAACCTTATCCCGATTCCATCGAGCCAGTTCGAACTCACCCTCATAGGCTGCCACTCCCTTGAGCCCAAAGGCTCAAGCGGAGGCATGAGTATGTGTCTCCTTATCTTTGGAGAAAAACTCTGTACGTGCTGTCCTCTAAAGAGGGGCATACTGTAGACACCTCATTTTGGCACCCTATGAGGGGCAATTTAGTCCACCCTATTTAATGATGTCCTGATTAGGCCCCGCGTGAAAAGTCACCTATCACCTCTTGTCGCGACCCCGGACCGGGGGTCCCGGGACCGCGACGGGGGTGGTGTAGATGATGAACCACCCCTTATAATGGTTGTACGTTACGTTAATTTCCCACAGGTTTCCGCGGTGAGGATTCCTCATACACTCATAGAACATTTGTATTGGTGCGGAAGCGTGTAGCAAATCAAACTCTTATTCCAATCATATCAAATAAGACTGTTAATATACAAGTATAACATGATGTCAGAGTGAGCAATGATCTCATTAGCATTCCCAAAACATTAAGTTAAAGTTTAACAAAAGAACAAGTTAATTAACATTCCCCAAAAATAAAGGCCAACAAAGGCCAATACAACCCAAAAGTATAAAACAGAATCATTCTCAAAATTCCCAAAATGTTCGCAGCTCCGAGCTAAACCGAATGTCTACATGACATCGTCAGCTTGCCACTCCACTAGTCGCTGCGGTTCACCGACCGCCTCCTCTGACTCCTCCTCAAAGGCACTAACGGGAGCTGGACCTGAGTACCACAAAAATAGGTCAGACACGACGGTCTGGCAGGTGGGTGAATAGATATACCAATAAAGAAAATCAAAACATATCATAGTTGTAACGGAAACTGTCACAAAACAGGATGCATAGTTCATTTAAAGTAAAGATGCAATACAAATCATGCGGGGTGTTCAAGGTACAGGAACTGACTAGGTGGCAACCACACTGAAGCTACAACCTCTCTATCACTAAAGTGATGAGAGCTCATTGCGTGCATTGGGCTCAATCACACGAAGTGACAAGAACCAATATTATAAACATATATACATATACTTATACATATAGCTAGGCAAGACCACGGCCGCGAACCGGGTAACGGGACAGTACGGGATCCAAGTTGCAACTGGCGGGAGCACAGGAGGAGACCCAAGTCAGTTGATCAGACTGACAAGGATGTCCAAGCTTAGTGGTGCCGACTCTTAGGTTACATGATAAATCAAAACATATACAAAACTATATCAATATGAAACATACGGGCGGGCGGGGAATGGTGCTCGAAGGCACACATTTCAAATCATTTTCGGTTCATGCATACACGGGCTGGCAAGGCATATCGGGTGTACAAATCGGGATTTGAGAGAAAACCAGTAGACTCGGGCTATTATACGAATAACTGAATAAAACAATGCAATAAATCCTTATGCCATTAGGGACTATGTATTGGGGCATCTATATTCAAACGACCTGTATAAGGAGCTTGTATGTCTAAATTACCCTTAGTATGGTACTCAAATGATAGAGGACATACTAAGTTTCCTTATGCACGTTGATGAATCTAAAGGTCCCAATACATTTCCGAGATGGTGTTTCTTTCTAAGTCAATCTCCTTATGTCATCCCCTGAGTCTTTCCAAGGTGGTAGGGCATCAGAACAACCCATCCAAACCTTTCAATACCATATTTGAAACCAATGGAAAAGACTCAGGAATTCTGGGTAAATTTCGGTCACCTGTCGGTCAGATGGCGGTTAGCCGCCGAGGTGATCGGCGGTTAGCCGCTGGCTGACCGCGGAGCTGACCGCGACTCACCCTGCTAAAATGTAGCATTCTGTGTTTCTAACCGCGCCTCGCGGCTACCTAGCGGTCACTGGGGTTTTTGGGGTGGCGGTTAGCCGCGAGCTGACCGCGCGGCTGACCGCGGTTCGCCTGTCAAACTGCAGCATTCTGTGTTTCTAACCGCATCTGGGTCGGCTAGCCGCCGGTCACCTGTCGGCTAGCCGCCGAAGTGACCGCCCGCTGACCGCCCAGCTGCGGGGACTACACATCAGGTGCAGATTTCAGTCATTTGTCTCCCAAACCATTTCACCTTCATTCCAACCATTTTCTGATGTGGAATGGGTCCATTCCCTTCCATTTAACACTTACTCCTCTCTACCAACTACTATTCCACCAAGGTATTAATTTCACCTACCAATCCAATTTCATTCAATGCAAGTACAAAACTATTTAAGAGGTCATACCACCCAAAATAAACTTTCATGAATGCATGCATATATTCTCCTAGAATTAACTACGAGAAAGCCATAACAATAAATACATTTCCAAAAGCATTATAACATACTAAATCAAATGAAATGGGAATAGTAAAAATTTACATTTTTAACCAAAATAAGAACTCAATCAAATCTAATCCATTCATCCACTTGCCTTGGTCTCCAAGAATGCTAATCAAGCTCTAATCCACTATCAAGCTCAAATTTACAATCTACACACAAAATCCCCAAATACAATCATTACAAGCCCTAAAAGGTCAAAATCAAGAAATAGATGGAGATAACTTCCAATAATGGAAATGAAGCATCTTCAAGACTAGAAGAATCCAAATCTAAAAGATAAGAAGAAGAGCTTACATGGAGGTTCTTCAAATACACAAGGCTTGTTCAAAAGACAGCTTGGAATGGGGCTCTCTCTCAAAGAAAGACATCAAGAGGAAGCTCTCAAGGAGGGGAAGAGATTGTAGCATCCACTTGGCCTTTAGCAAGAGGTTTGAGAGAGGTTGAGAGATGGGGAAGCAAGGAGCAATGGAAAAACCCTAGGCTGGGCTGGGACTCCTCTTTCTCAAGAAATTGCAAGAAGAAGGGGAAGAAGAAGACTTCCCCTTATATAGCCAAGGCAATGGGTCCCACAACTTAAAAGTCTAAAATGGGCTAGAACATCATTCTACGGGCTTCGGACGGATTCGACGAAGAAGGAAGAATTGATCGTCGAAATTTCTACTTTCCAAAAAGTATACACTTTACAAGTTTCGGAGACATCGAAAATGGTGTCCAGATTTCGTGTAAAAAGACTGTTTTACCCCTATCAATGGCAAAGTAGAGTTTAGAGGTCTCGAATGGACACGGAGCAAATACGAAAGTTGTCGGGAATCATAAAATACATTCAACGGAACAATTTACCGATTTCCAGAATTAACAAATAAATCCCAAAACTAATCAAGACACAAGAAAAGGAACCCCCAAAGGGCCCCACTAGATCAAAAGAGTTCCCAAAATTATCCAAAGCTATAAAAAGCTATTCTAATCCAGATTTAACCAATTTCCACTAATCTCACTTATAACTAAAACACGTCTTAATTAACACTAATCGGAAACTCTCGAGGCGGGGTCTTACATCCTCCACCCCTTAGGGCATTTGGTCCACCAAATGAAATAAAATAACTAACCTCGGGTAGTAGATGCGGATACTTCTTCTGAACTTGATCCCGTAATTCCCACGTTGCCTCTTCAGGTCCGTGATTTTCCCAGAGCACTTTCACCCATTGTATAGTCCTTGTCCTCAGTTCTTGTTCCTTCGTATCAATGATCTGAATAGGCTTCTCGACATAGGTGGCATCTTCTCTGATCTCTAATGGTTCATGACGGAGTACATGTGACGGGTCGGGGACGTACTTTTTCAACATAGACACATGGAACACATTGTGTACGCCGGAAAGCTCGGGTGGTAAGGCTAATCTGTAAGCCACGTCACCAATCTTGCTCACAATATCATAGGGTCCAATGTATCTCCGAGATAGTTTGCCTTTCTGACCGAATCTCAGAGTTCCTCTAGTAGGTGACACCTTCAAGAAAACCTTATCTCCTTCCTTAAAATGTAAGTCCCTTCGATGAGAGTCTGCATAACTCTTCTGTCTACTCCGGGCTACTTTCAGACGTTCCTGGATCAACTTGACTTTGTCGCTGGTTTCACTCACCATAGTCGGTCCATGAAAACTGCGAATACCTACTTCTTCCCAACAAACTGGAGTTCTACACCTCTTACCATACAATGCCTCAAAAGGCGCCATCCCGATGCTCGAATGATAACTGTTGTTATAGGCGAATTCGCAAAGCGGTAGGGTCTCATCCCATTGAGTCTTGAAATCTAGTACACACGCTCGAAGCATATCTTCAAGGGTCTGAATTGTTCTTTCCGACTGACTATCTGTTTGTGGGTGATACGCTGTGCTGAACTGAAGCTTTGTTCCCATAGACTCATGCAAAGTCTTCCAAAATCTCGAGACGAATCTGCTATCTCTATCTGAAGTAATGGAGACTGGCTGCCCATGACGGCTGACAATCTCGTTGACAAACAATTCCGCGAGAGGTAACATATGTATTTTATCTCCGGTCTTCATAGGAATAAAATGAGCTGATTTGGTGAGACGGTCCACAATGACCCATATGGAGTTGTTCCCTTTTCTGGTCCTTGGCAATTCCGAGATGAAATCCATGGTGATATGTTCCCACTTCCATTCTGGGATCTCTAATGGCTGCAATAACCCTGGAGGTCTCTGATGTTCTGCCTTCACCAACTGACACGTCATACATCGTGACACGAAAGCTGCTATTTCCCTCTTCATGTTGTTCCACCAAAATCTGCCTTTCAAGTTCTGATACATCTTCGTGCTACTCGGATGCATAGAGTACTTCGTACTGTGCGCCTCTGTCATAATATCATTCTTCAAATCTTCAATGTTGGGCACGCATAGACGATCACGATAGAATAAGACTCCATCCACAATACGAAAATCAGGACGTTCTGCTATATGCTCTGAAATCTTGGCCAACTCTGGATCTTGCAATTGGTCTTCCTTGATCTTCCGAATGAACGAGGGTTCAGACACTGACATGTTGGCTAACATCACTCCCTCTCTTAGGGGCTGAAAATCTACCCCCAACTCTTCAAACTGCTGAAAGAAGCACGTAACTCTTAGGCTTGCCACACTTGCTGACTTCCTACTCAAGGCATCGGCTACTACATTTGCCTTTCCCGGGTGGTATTTGATCGGAAAATCGTAATCTTTGATATATTCCATCCATCTTCTTTGTCTCATATTCAACTCCTTCTGAGAGAACAAATACTGTAAGCTGCGGTGATCGGAGTGGACTTCGAATTTCTCTCCGTAGAGGTAATGTCTCCACATCTTTAGTGCAAAAACAACCGCTGCTAATTCCAGATCATGCGTCGCGTAGTTCTTCTCGTGGTCCTTCAACTGACGGGATCCATAAGCGACGACTTTTCTATCTTGCATCAGCACACAACCGAGTCCTATATTCGAAGCATCTGTAAAAATGGTGTAACCGCCGCTCCCGGATGGTAAAGTGAGGACGGGTGCCGAAGTTAATCTCTTTTTCAGCTCTTGGAAGCTGGCCTCACATTGGTCTGTCCACACATAAGGTGCATTCTTCTTGGTCAACTTTGTCAATGAGGCTGCAATCGACGAAAATCCTTGCACGAATCTTCGATAGTAACCCGCCAATCCAAGAAAACTTCTGATTTCTGACGCGTTCTTCGGTCTTTCCCACTGCACAACTGCATCTATCTTGGCTGGGTCCACTGATAATCCTTCTTTGGAAATGATATGGCCTAAAAATGCGACTTCTTCAAGCCAAAAATCGCACTTAGTGAGCTTCGCATACAATTGATTGTCTCTTAGGAGTTGCAATGCTATCCTCAAATGCTCTTCATGCTCTTCTCTAGACTTAGAGTACACCAAAATGTCATCAATAAACACCACTGTGAATTGGTCTAAGTACTCCGCAAATATCTTGTTCATCAAAGCCATGAATACTGCTGGTGCATTTGTCAGTCCAAATGGCATCACTAGAAACTCATAGTGTCCATATCTCGTCCGGAACGCTGTCTTTGATACATCTGAATCTCTAACCCTCAGCTGATGATAACCGGATCTTAGATCAATCTTCGAAAAGTAAGCAGCACCTTGCAATTGGTCAAACAATTCATCTATCCTTGGCAATGGATACTTGTTCTTGATGGTAGCTTGGTTCAATTTCCGGTAGTCAATGCACATTCTCATGGAACCGTCTTTCTTCTTGACGAATAAAACTGGAGCTCCCCAAGGTGAGACGCTCGGTCTAATAAAACCTTTATCCAACAATTCTTGCAACTGAATCTTCAACTCTCCTAATTCAGCTGGAGCCATTCTGTATGGTGCGATAGATATCGGAGCGGTCCCTGGTAACAATTCGATGGTGAAGTCAATCTCCCTAACAGGTGGTAAACCTGGGATTTCTTCTGGAAAAATGTCTGGGAATTCGCAAACAATTGGGATCTCCTCCACCCCTTGGGACCGTTTATCCTCCGTGATAAACGCTAAATAGCATTCACATCCACTTCTCACTAGTCTATCAGCCTTCAATGCTGAGACGAATCTTGGACAAGAATTTCTCCTCTCCCCATGGAACAAAACGCCTGCTGGGGTCTCCTCTAATTTGAACGTGAGGGTCTTATGGAAACAGTCCATCGTAGCATGGTACCCTGCTAACCAATCCATTCCGAGAATAACATCAAAATCAAACATCTCTAACAGAATAAGATTCGCTGGTAACACCACATCTCCTATCTGAATAGCACATCTAGGATAATACTTCCTACACACAACTTGTTTGCCTACGGGAGTGGACACCGTCAAAACATACTCAAGTTCTCTAGCAGGCATATCAATCAACTTAGAAAATTTTGGAGACAAGAATGAGTGCGTAGAGCCAGGGTCAAACAAAACTTTAGCTTCAAATCCACAAACTAGGAGTGTACCTTCCACCACGTTATCTGCTGCCTCTGCATCAGCTTGGTTAATTGCATACACTTGTCCTCGCTGCTGGGGCCTGTTCTGAGCCTGTTGCTGCCTTCCTTGCTGTGCATTCCTATTCTGCTGAGGACGCTGATTCTGATTCTGTCCTTGATGACGAGCTTGCTGCTGTTGTGGAGGTCTGTACTGTTGTTGTGGAGCATGTTGCTGGAGTGGCCTGGGCTGGTTCTGTACAGCTAGTGCATTTTGAGGTGGTGCCTGGCGCTGTGTTCCTTGTTGTTGCTGATTCTGTCTGTTGTTACCTTGCCCAGCTTGCCTTGGGCAGTCTTTGAGCTGGTGTGCCATGGATCCACATCTGAAACATGCTCCCGTAATCGTACGGCATTGAGCACTCTCGTGGTTCTTCCCACAATGAACGCAAACTAGAGCATTCTGCACGTTTTGTTCATGCCTCTGTCGCTTGTTCTGATGATTCCTTGGCTGGTGATTCTGTTGGTGAGCTGGTGCCTTTCCTTGGATCTTGAGGATCTTGTTGTTCAGGTTCTCGAATTTGTAGGCCCTTCTCACAGCCTCTTCAAAAGTGATAGGTGGTACAACACCCGTGGCATCCCTTTCAATGATCGGGTTGAGTCCTTCAAGGAACCGCGTTATCTTCTTCTCCACAGTGTCAATTAACTCGGGGGCATATCGAGACAACCTCTCAAACTTCGTGAGGTACTCTTGCACAGTCGTGCTACCTTGTACGAGCTGCTGGAATTCGATGGCCTTTTGCCTCTTCACATGCGTCGGTACATATTTTTCACTGAATTGTCTCTTAAAACTTGTCCAAGCCTCTGCGTCTGCTATGGTCCTATACTCAGCCTTGATCGTCTTCCACCATATGTCCACTAGGCCGGTGAACATGGAAGCGGTGAGTTGCACTTGCTGTCTACCGGTACATCTGAATATCTCGAAGATGTTCTCTGTCTGCTCCAACCAGTCGTCTGCAGCTAGTGGGTCCTCATGCCCCGTGAACTCCTTGGGACCCCTCTTCCTAAACTTCTCGTACAGCGCATTGGGATCATGTTCCCTATTGTTGATGACAATCTGAGTGCCTGGAGGTTGCGCTGGTGCCGGTTCAGGTCTCCTTTCCAATACTTCTAACAATTGCCTTTGCATCATGGCCATCTCCCTAGCATGTTCTTCATCCTTCCTGGCCATTTGTTCTTGCAGTCTGGCTTGATTTTCATTGGCTTGACGTTGCTGGTCAAGCATGGCTTGCATCATCTGTTGGAATTGATTCTGCATGTTTGGATCCGGTATGCCGTTTCCTAGTGGCCTGGTGTGTTCACTATTGCTTGCGGTGGGATTGTCGGTTACGGGTCTTTTTCGAGGTGGCATATCACTGCAAAACAAATTATTAGCACAAAAGTCATATAAGGGTCACACATTGCTCACACGAGTCTAACTAACGAAAAGTCTAACAAGAAGTCTAACGGATCCTCGCCACGTCCTTAGGATTTCTAGTTTCTTTTATTTGCCTGAAACACGTCTCGCTTTGATACCAGCCTGTCGCGACCCCGGACCGGGGGTCCCGGGACCGCGACGGGGGTGGTGTAGATGATGAACCACCCCTTATAATGGTTGTACGTTACGTTAATTTCCCACAGGTTTCCGCGGTGAGGATTCCTCATACACTCATAGAACATTTGTATTGGTGCGGAAGCGTGTAGCAAATCAAACTCTTATTCCAATCATATCAAATAAGACTGTTAATATACAAGTATAACATGATGTCAGAGTGAGCAATGATCTCATTAGCATTCCCAAAACATTAAGTTAAAGTTTAACAAAAGAACAAGTTAATTAACATTCCCCAAAAATAAAGGCCAACAAAGGCCAATACAACCCAAAAGTATAAAACAGAATCATTCTCAAAATTCCCAAAATGTTCGCAGCTCCGAGCTAAACCGAATGTCTACATGACATCGTCAGCTTGCCACTCCACTAGTCGCTGCGGTTCACCGACCGCCTCCTCTGACTCCTCCTCAAAGGCACTAACGGGAGCTGGACCTGAGTACCACAAAAATAGGTCAGACACGACGGTCTGGCAGGTGGGTGAATAGATATACCAATAAAGAAAATCAAAACATATCATAGTTGTAACGGAAACTGTCACAAAACAGGATGCATAGTTCATTTAAAGTAAAGATGCAATACAAATCATGCGGGGTGTTCAAGGTACAGGAACTGACTAGGTGGCAACCACACTGAAGCTACAACCTCTCTATCACTAAAGTGATGAGAGCTCATTGCGTGCATTGGGCTCAATCACACGAAGTGACAAGAACCAATATTATAAACATATATACATATACTTATACATATAGCTAGGCAAGACCACGGCCGCGAACCGGGTAACGGGACAGTACGGGATCCAAGTTGCAACTGGCGGGAGCACAGGAGGAGACCCAAGTCAGTTGATCAGACTGACAAGGATGTCCAAGCTTAGTGGTGCCGACTCTTAGGTTACATGATAAATCAAAACATATACAAAACTATATCAATATGAAACATACGGGCGGGCGGGGAATGGTGCTCGAAGGCACACATTTCAAATCATTTTCGGTTCATGCATACACGGGCTGGCAAGGCATATCGGGTGTACAAATCGGGATTTGAGAGAAAACCAGTAGACTCGGGCTATTATACGAATAACTGAATAAAACAATGCAATAAATCCTTATGCCATTAGGGACTATGTATTGGGGCATCTATATTCAAACGACCTGTATAAGGAGCTTGTATGTCTAAATTACCCTTAGTATGGTACTCAAATGATAGAGGACATACTAAGTTTCCTTATGCACGTTGATGAATCTAAAGGTCCCAATACATTTCCGAGATGGTGTTTCTTTCTAAGTCAATCTCCTTATGTCATCCCCTGAGTCTTTCCAAGGTGGTAGGGCATCAGAACAACCCATCCAAACCTTTCAATACCATATTTGAAACCAATGGAAAAGACTCAGGAATTCTGGGTAAATTTCGGTCACCTGTCGGTCAGATGGCGGTTAGCCGCCGAGGTGATCGGCGGTTAGCCGCTGGCTGACCGCGGAGCTGACCGCGACTCACCCTGCTAAAATGTAGCATTCTGTGTTTCTAACCGCGCCTCGCGGCTACCTAGCGGTCACTGGGGTTTTTGGGGTGGCGGTTAGCCGCGAGCTGACCGCGCGGCTGACCGCGGTTCGCCTGTCAAACTGCAGCATTCTGTGTTTCTAACCGCATCTGGGTCGGCTAGCCGCCGGTCACCTGTCGGCTAGCCGCCGAGGTGACCGCCCGCTGACCGCCCAGCTGCGGGGACTACACATCAGGTGCAGATTTCAGTCATTTGTCTCCCAAACCATTTCACCTTCATTCCAACCATTTTCTGATGTGGAATGGGTCCATTCCCTTCCATTTAACACTTACTCCTCTCTACCAACTACTATTCCACCAAGGTATTAATTTCACCTACCAATCCAATTTCATTCAATGCAAGTACAAAACTATTTAAGAGGTCATACCACCCAAAATAAACTTTCATGAATGCATGCATATATTCTCCTAGAATTAACTACGAGAAAGCCATAACAATAAATACATTTCCAAAAGCATTATAACATACTAAATCAAATGAAATGGGAATAGTAAAAATTTACATTTTTAACCAAAATAAGAACTCAATCAAATCTAATCCATTCATCCACTTGCCTTGGTCTCCAAGAATGCTAATCAAGCTCTAATCCACTATCAAGCTCAAATTTACAATCTACACACAAAATCCCCAAATACAATCATTACAAGCCCTAAAAGGTCAAAATCAAGAAATAGATGGAGATAACTTCCAATAATGGAAATGAAGCATCTTCAAGACTAGAAGAATCCAAATCTAAAAGATAAGAAGAAGAGCTTACATGGAGGTTCTTCAAATACACAAGGCTTGTTCAAAAGACAGCTTGGAATGGGGCTCTCTCTCAAAGAAAGACATCAAGAGGAAGCTCTCAAGGAGGGGAAGAGATTGTAGCATCCACTTGGCCTTTAGCAAGAGGTTTGAGAGAGGTTGAGAGATGGGGAAGCAAGGAGCAATGGAAAAACCCTAGGCTGGGCTGGGACTCCTCTTTCTCAAGAAATTGCAAGAAGAAGGGGAAGAAGAAGACTTCCCCTTATATAGCCAAGGCAATGGGTCCCACAACTTAAAAGTCTAAAATGGGCTAGAACATCATTCTACGGGCTTCGGACGGATTCGACGAAGAAGGAAGAATTGATCGTCGAAATTTCTACTTTCCAAAAAGTATACACTTTACAAGTTTCGGAGACATCGAAAATGGTGTCCAGATTTCGTGTAAAAAGACTGTTTTACCCCTATCAATGGCAAAGTAGAGTTTAGAGGTCTCGAATGGACACGGAGCAAATACGAAAGTTGTCGGGAATCATAAAATACATTCAACGGAACAATTTACCGATTTCCAGAATTAACAAATAAATCCCAAAACTAATCAAGACACAAGAAAAGGAACCCCCAAAGGGCCCCACTAGATCAAAAGAGTTCCCAAAATTATCCAAAGCTATAAAAAGCTATTCTAATCCAGATTTAACCAATTTCCACTAATCTCACTTATAACTAAAACACGTCTTAATTAACACTAATCGAAAACTCTCGAGGCGGGGTCTTACACCTCTAGACCTCTGATCGCCTCGGGAGTTGGCTCATCATGATCTACTCATCGAGAGCTTTCCGCCCATATATAGAACTCCAAGATCTAACAGGCGGATCAAAAAATCATGACAGCGGGTCCCACACCCCGCGGCGCCCGCGTGAAAAATCACCTATCATTTATGGACCTCTGATTGCCCTGAAAATTGGCTCATCGTGACCTACTCGCCGAGAGCTTTCCGTCAATATGTAGAACGTCGAAATCCGACGAGCGGATTGAAATCTACGAAACCTGGGCCCCATTAATGATAACCCGGCCAATCTCCACCGGACCCCACCTTCTCGACCCAAACCAGTTTCTTTTAAATCCAAACCCACCAGGCCTGATCCAAACCTCCTGACCCGAACCTGACCCGATCCAACTCATTAGGCCTTATCCCTCTCAATTTCAAACACCTAAGCCTTATCTCTCCATCTCTCTCCCAACCCAGGCCTTATCCTCTCAATTTCAAAGACCCGAGCCTTATCCCTCTCGATTTAAAAAACTCCCAGGCCTCATCCCTCTAACCCATGCGCAGAAGCCCCGGGATCCCTCTCATCTCTCTCTCAACCCATGCGCAGAAGCCCCGGGATCCCTCTCATCTCTCTCTCAACCCAGGCCTCTCCCTCTTCCCTGGCGCCAGACCCACCTCTCCATCTCCTTCCATCGCTCATCTCCCTCGCAAGTAGTAGTCGCCACCACGCCCCTGCACGTGGCCCATCTCCCAGACCACCACCTCCTTTCTTCATCACCATCACCCTCCATCTCTCCTGCGCCCGTCTCCATCTTCCCTCCACTCGTCTCTCTGTCTGCACCCTCTCCTCCATCACTCCCTTCCCCATCATCATCTTCTGCTCCCTAACCCACGCCTCCAGAACCCATCATCTGCATCTCCATCTCACGCACGTCCATCTCTCTCCCTGGTCTTCCTCACTCTGTCTCCTTTCTTCTTCTCCCCTTCCTCGCTTTCTCCACCTCTCCTTCTCCCAGTCGCAACACCATCGCCCTCCATCCTCTTCCCTCCACTCGTCTCCCTCACGCCACAACCCATCTTCGACTCCATCCCATCATCTCTCCCCTTCATCATCACAGAACCCATCTCACGCATCTTCTCCATCTCACCATCTCGCCCTCCATCTCTCCCAAAGACAGGCGCACACCCCAGGCATCACCATCACCCTCTCCGCTCTGCCCTCTTCCTGCACCCTACAACCCATCGCCCACCATCATCCTCCTTCCTCGCCAGCGTCTCCAGGCTCACGCAGCAGCACCGCCCGACGACCAGCAGCCCCCAGACGCACACAGCATCATCTTCCTCCTCCTCGCACCGCCGAACTCCTCCCCGCCAGGTACACCTCTCTTTCTCCCTCCTCCCATACCCAGCGCACACACTGCCCTCTCCCTGCTTTCTTCTCCCTTTCTTCCTCTCCCTTTCTCCGCCTTATCTTTGTCCCCGCAGTTCTCTCCCTGTCTCTCTCCTTGGTCTTCCTCGCCCTCTGTTTCCTCTCTTCTTTTCCCTCACCCTTTCTTCTCCACCTCTCTATTCCCCGTGCGTCCCGCCACCTGCAACTCAACATTCTCCCTCTCCCTCTCTGTCTCTCCCCTGCACCCACCTGCTCATCCTCTGTTCTCTCCCCTATTCTCTTCCTCTTCCTCTCTCTCATTCCCTCCTCTCCGCCCTGCTATCACCCCGCTCCACCTCTTATTCTCTCTTCCCCTCCTGCTTCACCTTCCTCTCCCCGTTCTCTCACTCTTTCCTTCTCGCCCGTCTCCCTCCACCTCTCCGTTCCCCATCTGTCTCTCCCTCTGCGACCCATCTCTATCTCTCTCCCTGCAACTCTCTCTGTTCCACCCTGCCCCTCTCTCCCCTCTCGTTCTCTCGTTCTCTCCTCTCTACTCTCTGTCTTCCTCTCTCCTTCTGTCCATTCCCTCTCTCCCTGCCTCTCTACTCTCTGTCACTCTCTCTCCATCTCCGCACCCTCTCTCCTTCTCCACTCTCCCTCACTCTCTCGCCATCTCTCCGCCCCCTATTCTCTTCTGCACTCCCTCCCTCTCTGTTGTTCCCCTCTCCCTCTCCACTCTCTCTCTCTCTGCTCTCCCTCTACCTCTCAATCCGTCCTCCCCACCTCTGCTGCACCCTGCTGGCATCACACCCACCTCACCTGAGCACTCCTCCACACTGTCCCATACTGCACTCTCTTCCTCCCTCTTCTCCACCTACTCCACCAGCTGCCTACACACGCCCCCATCTTCTTTTTCTCTATTTTCCTTCTTCTCTTCCCCCACCACATCACTTCACTACTGTACCTACTTCACCATTGCACTTAAACCCACCCGTTGCACCCACCGGACTAGCCCACTCATCTAAACCGAACCCATGCATCCCTATTTCATTTTCTTGCATTGAATTTAGATCCATATTTGTTTATTATTTCTTTTTATGATATTGCATACATCTAATATGCTCATGCACCCAACATGTTCATGCATCTAAATAATATCTTAGGCTGTTATTTATTTTAAATTTATTTCTAGCATATTCTAATATGCTCATGCACTTTAACCTGCCCATGCATTATTACTTAGTTGCATTTTTATTTCATATTCTTTTAGGTGCAATTTAGGACTGCATAATTTATTAAAAAAAATAAAAAAATAAAAAAATAAAACAAGAAAAAAAAACCAAATACTAAAGTGAAAAGTGAAAATTAAAAATAGAGTTTTAACTATCCTTTTAACTAAAAATAATTAGGCTATATAGAATTCTTTTTTTCTCCTCCCCTCTCACTAGGATTAGGGAAACCTATTTAGGGAACTCAAGATTATTTGGGATAATTAATTAAATTAAAAATTAGAAATTCATTCTCTTTCCCCTTCCCATTTCATTAGGATAAATCAATTTAGGATTTTAGGCCCTATGAATAAACATAAAAATAAATAAAAATAATAAAAATCTAAAATACCAAAAACAAAGTAAAAGATATTAAAAACCAAAATATTAATAAATTGGAGTTAGAAATTAGACAGTAGCCTAGACTGATTAGGTCAGACCTTGGACCTAGATCTAGGTCTCCCCCTAGCCAGTTTAGACTACCCTAGTTTTATTAATCCCTACTGATTAGGTCTTACTCTCTCTCCGGGCACCGCTAAGGGACCGGGAGAGCAGATGTGGACGGTTAGGACCTTAGGATAGGGTAGAGATCCATTAGGGAAATGGAATAGTTAGATTAAATCCAAGTAGGAACTCCCATAGTTAGGCCCTTCTAGCCCCAATTATTAAAATCCAAAAAAACTATAAAACCAACAAAATCAATTCCAAAAATATTTTCTTCTCTTTTCCTCCACCTCCGGTGCCAAATATTTATCTGAACTCAATGATTAAAGGAAATAGAGGCTGATTCCGAGAACCTGAATTAATGAGAATGACGAAATGAGACGAGTGATTTCACACACCCCAATATCAGTTTATTTACTACCGGCCCATCATCGGCCACCCTCAATCAATCCCGGCCCAACATCGGCCATTTTTATCTTACTTCTGGCCCATCATCGGCCATGCACTTTTATCACCTGCGTATCGCACGCAAACCCACAGAAATCACAACTCGAAGTTTCGTCTGCATCATTCTTTCGATTCGAAGAATCAGCCTTTAAACCCTAGGTCGTCAAAGGACATTGAAGGGGGTACCCAGGAATGGGGTTGATCCTCTTCTAAATATTTGGCACCTTTCCCCTTATTTTCTTAGTTTATTTTCATTTTAATTTGCTTATCCCCTAGAATACTTGGATTTAACTTTAATTAGTCTGTTCAACCCTGGATGTTGATTTCCCCTGCCTAGTTCATTATGGTCCCATCTTGAAGCCCGTAATTTGACCCTTGACCCAAGTTCGACCCGAATTGAAAGACCCAAATTAAGTGACGAGACAACCGTCGTGTGTCGCCGGCGGCACATTAGATGAGAGAAGAACCCACCCCATTTTCCTCCCGCATTCTTTCGGCTTTCGTTGAAGGAAGGTGTTACGGCCGAATCCGTAACTGGCGATCGTGATCCGTCGATTTTGAGGGTAGTCGGAATCCTCATTTTCGATGTATTTTTTTATCTCACACTGTTGAATGGCGATTCCCCTCCCGGGGGGGTCAAAATTCACATCCGACAGGGGCATCAATGTGTTGGTGCTCTATTACGGCGATGTTTATTAATTGGGTCTGTGGGCCCTGTCCAGAGGTTGATGCTCCATGCTGAGGTAAAGGGTTTGTATAAATCTGCATGTTGGGAATATTTTGTGCGGGATTTGTGGTTGGATTTTGATTGGGAGGGGCATTTCGTGGATCATTCCCACCTATTGGCCTAATGTTACTCCAATCAATTCTACCTTCATCGTTGAGATCATAGATCAAATCTCTAACCGTATAGCATTGGGTGAGGTCATGACCTGGCATCCTATGGTAGGCGCAAAACTTAGTCTTGTCTAGGTGTTCGGACCATGCCTGCGGTCGTTCTGGCGGAAGTTGGAGGGCATTCTGATTTAAGAGAGACCAGAAGACAGCAGTCCATGGTTGAGGAAGGGACGGGTAGTTTGCCCTTTTAGGTCCGAATCTTCTTCTATTTCCATTGTTCGGGTTATTCTGGTTGCCATTGTTGTCTCTATTGTAATTGAAGGGGACTGTACTATAGTTGGGTTGAGGATTCGCGTTCTGGTTTTGTGGCGGAGCTATCGGGTTCGAGACTGGCTGTATGGGATTAGGATTCTGGTTTTGATTCACTGGAGGCCCTTGGTTTCTTGGTGGTTGGTCATAACTTTGATTATTTCTCGGAGGGTTTCGGTAGTTCTGATTGTTCCGCTGATAGTTTTGATTATTTCTCTGATAATTCGGGTTACCACCTTGGAAGTTGGGATTGCCATTTTGCCCTGAGTTTTGGTGTTGGTTAAAGCTAACACCGGTACGCTCCTGATACGGACGGTAGACCTCTTCCTGATTCAAGCTAACTTCAGGGGTCGTGCGGATCTCTGGTTGGGTGGTTGTGCCTACCCTACGCGTGTTCTTTTTATGGTCAATGATGGTGTTCAATACCCCTTCATCTAGATTTTGCTTCATCCTAGATAACCTACGGTACAGGCCACTCCAACTAACGACCTCCCCAATTGTCATCAGGGCTCTCATGGGATCCTTCATGTTCGATATGGCCATTCTTACTTGTTCTTCCTCTTGCATGTTGCAATCTGACCGTGCGAATTGGTTTTGCCATCTCACTGCAAATTCCTCATAGTCTTCATTGTTCTTTTGTTTGAGATTAGCTAAGTCATGCCATAAGGGTTTGTTTTTTGTTAGATGCTGGTATCGCGCTAGAAATTTCTCTACTACATCCTCGAAGGTATTGATTTCATGGGAAGGCACGGATGTATACCAAGTCAATGCATCTCCAGTTAACGATTCCTGAAAATAATTTATGAGCATGGAGTCATTGTCTGCGATGGCACGACACTTGTTGCAAAACGAGACTAGGTGATGTTGAGGATCAGTAGTCCCATCATAAGGTACGAACTTAGGGGCTCTAACAGGGAAAGGTGACCTCTCTTTTTCCTCCTTTTTGGTAAAGTCGTAGAATCCTAGTTTCTTGCCAGTTGAGCTCGAGGATTTCTTTTTAATTTCGTTCTTGAGTTCCTCCACATTTTTCTGCAACTCCTTGAATGCTAGAGGATCTAGATATTGAATTGTCTGTGGTTGACATTCTCTTTGTGGTTCTAATGAAGTAGAGGCGTAGGCCGGTTCTTGGCATTGGCCTTGGAAATACGGTTGCGAGATAGGCTGATAGCTTTGGTTCAACTGAATTCCCCCATGTGTAATCGGTTGTCCCCTATATGGGTCAACTATTGGGCTTAAAGTGGGTGGTTGATATGCTTGCTGATAGCGCGACTCATTCGCTTGGTGTGTTTGATAAGGATTTTCAATGCTCGTGGGGTTAGTAACTTGCACGTTCTGGATTGGGAGGTTCTGGTTCGCATTGGGCATTTGATAGATCGGGACTGTTTGATTTTGATAAGTGAGAGGCCCCCTCTCGTATTGAGCTGATTGGGGATATAACATACCAGCGCCAACCGTCACAGGATTGTAACGAACTTGATCCGTTGGTGGAGGAATCATTGCTTGGAATTGGGGCCGAGCCATCTCGTGTTGCCGGTAGGCATCTAGCGCTCCTATATGTGTCGAAGGGTTTTGGTGCGAGATGCTGGATGTCGCCAATCGACCCATGTTCATTAGACTATGACTTGTCTGGTGATATGCGTTTTCATTTATCACAAGAGTCTGGGAAGGTGCGATGGCCCTAATCGGGGTTATGATAGGTGCGTCAGTAGCCATCCCATACTGTGGGATAGAGGACGTGATTGGCTCGGTTTGGCTGATCATAGAAGAATAGGGTATAACCTGTGAGACAACAGGATCACTTGCGCGAAGAGGGTAGTCTGTTGATGAAACGTTATCATGGACCCTATATCTTATAACTTGGCCGGTAGGACTGACCATATCTGTGTAAGTCACCCCGGAATGCGAGGAGAAATGATTCTCTCTCGATGAAGGAGATGGGGTGGTTGTATTGGAATGATTCCTTCCCATTGTTATGGTATTGACTGGTAACGGGCCTCCTTCGAAAAGGGACCGTCTTATCTGTTGTGGGTCATGGCTTGAAGCTGCCAAGGATCCATCTAATACCCTAAAGGGTTCTACACTTTGCGTGGTTTGGTGTGACTCGCCAGTGGTGCGGATCAATAGTGGGGGTGAGAGGGGTTGAAAGTCGGACATTTCGAACATCTGACCCTCCATTTGTGAAGAAATGTTTAGATGAGAAGAGAGAGAAGGAGAGGAAGAGAAGAGCACTTGTTATGTAGTTTTGTTGGTGAAGATTTGTTTCTTATGGTGTAATGGGGGAAAGCTTAGTGGACGGTGCATTCGGACCTTTGGTTTAATTTTCAGACTACTCATAACAACCCTAAACTGAATGGGACACGGATATCAGATCATTGATTGGATGGTCGTGTCTTAGAATATTACTCTAGGAAGACCCAAATAGGTGACAGGAAAACATAAGAGGTCCCATCACGATCGCCAGGCTGTCGGATGTGAATTTCGACGCCCCCAATTTTCCTCTCCAAGAGAGGCATGGTTTGGGGAAATCTCCATTCATCTATATATATGCTATTTAAATTTTACATCGAAAATGAGGATTCCGACTACCCTCAAAATCGATGGATCACGATCGCCAGCTACGGTATGGCCACAACACCGTTCTTTGACAAAAGTCGAAGAAATATGGGGAGAAAAATAATAAGGTGGGTTCTTCCTCTCGTCTAATGTGCTGCCGGCAACACACGACGGTTGTCCTGTCACATTAATTTGGGTCTCTTTAATTTTGGGTCAATTCAGGGTCATGAGTTAAAGTCCGAATAAAGGTTAATCCTCACATAGCATAATCGTAGTATATCCAAGTAAGACAAAATTACTAAAATAAAGAAAATAAAAAGGGGGGAGGTGCCAAATATTTAAGAAGATGATCGGCCCCATTCCCGGGTACCCCCTTCTGATCCCTTGGCAAAATAGGGTTTAAAGGCTGATTTTTCAAACCAAAATGATGATGCAAATGAGACTTTGACTTGTGATTTCTGTGTTTTTTCGTGTGCGATACACGAGTGATAAAAGTAAAAGGCCGATGGGCCGAAATTAATTGAAGGTGGCCGATGGGCCAGGATTGATTGAAAATGGCCGATGGGCCAGTGTTTGTTTTAGGGTGGCCGATGGGCCGTGATTGATTAAAAGTGTGTGTGAAATCACTCATCTCATCTCGTTATTCTCAGTTATTCAATTTTAGAAATCAGTTCTTTATTCCCTTTATCATTAAGTTCAATTAAATATCTGGCACCTGAGGTGGAGGAAGAAATAAAAGGAAAATCTTTTTGGGTTTATTTTGTTGGTTTTATAGTTTTTATGGCTTTTCAATATGGGGGCTAGAAGGGCCTAACTAGGGGATTTTACTTGGATTTACATGATTAGTGCTTTACTACTGATCATCGGATTAACCCTAACCTAAGGTCCTAGACCGCCCACATCAGCTCTCCCAGTCCCCTAACGGAACAGGAAAAGTGATGGGGCGAAGCCTAATGCTTTAATCTATCTAATGGGGAAATCCGATCTAATCCTAGCGTAATGAATAGCCTGAGTTTGATGGTTCAGCGCCTAAGCAACTTATTAATTGTGATTTTTAATTGGTTCAGTTTGTTTTGAGTTGAAGATTGATTAAGAAGTGGATTAAATGTATTTTGGGGTTCTGTTTAAGTTGTTTAAGGTTCTGGAATTTATGGTTTTAAAACGTGAAATGATGTCGAAATCCGTGAAACGGGGTTGGCAGAAGACTTGGGCGCCAGGGGGGTGGCGCCTAGGATATTCTGGTGACTTGGGTGCCCAGACAGTGGCGCCTAAGTGGCTGTTTCTGGGTGGTTTGGCTAGCAACGATGGTATCGATGTTATTTTCGGAATCCAAGGAATTCTTACTTGGTGAATTTTAATGTTTCAAATTGTTCTAATTCTCTGATGTTCAAATGTCAAAGGGATTCGGATCCGGATTTTGAAACAAAATTTAGAATTCGCGTTTTAGTGCAAATGAGAGGATAGGCGCCAAGGGGGTGGCTCCTAGGTTGATGGCTTGTGAATTTAAGTATTCCGTTGGGACTTAGTTAATGGTTTCTGGATCTAGAGACTATTTTTGATTCTAGTCTTAATTAATTTAAGTGGTAAGGTGTTTAGTTACTTGTTTTAAATTGAAGTTGTGAACCAAGGTTAGAGCGTAAGATAGGCACCACAGGGGTGGTGCCTAGGTGGTTGTTTGTTGGTTCGTAAGGGCTTTAGGTGCTAAGTCCAAATCGATTAAAGTTTCAAGTGTTTTAAGTTAAAAGTGTTTTAATATGTTGATTTGGATTGGTTCGAATGCTAATTAATTGTGTTAAGTTGTCGGGTGGTGTTTTTATGAAAACGGGTAGGCTGGGCGCCCAGGGAGTGGCGCCTAGGTTGATTTGGCAGGATGGGCGCCCAAGGGGTGGCGCTCAGGTGACTGTGCTAAGGTTCGGTCGGTTCGTTATTTTTTAGGTCAATTTAAGTTTAAATTGGATTAAGGGCTTAGTGTGTTTGGGTGTGGGATGCTATTCGTATTCAATTGGGATTTATTTAAACGCCAATTAATTGGGCTAAGTTGTGAATCGGGTTTTTCCGAAAACAGGGAAGCTGGGCGCCCAGGGTGTGGTGCCCAGGTGGATTTGACAGATGGGCGCCAAGGGTGTGGCGCCCAGGTGAATTATTCTGTGGTTCGGGTCGGTTCAATATTTTTTAGGTTGATTTGCGGTTGAGCTTTATGGTTTGATGTATTTTAAATTAAAAATATTCTGTTGCGATGATTAAGATTAAATTTCGTTTCAATTAATTTGGCTTTAGTGAAGGGAGAGGTTGGGCGCCCAGAGAGCGGTGCCCAGGTGGAGGTGACAGGATGGGCGCCCAGGGGGTGGCGCCCAAGTGTCTGTCTTGTGTGTCCGAGTTGGTTCGATGTTTTAAGTCTATTCGGGTTTATGGTTCGATTGTTTTAGAATTCAAGGGTGTTCTGGTGTGTTGATCGTGATTAACTTCGAATTTAATTTCAAGTAGGGTTTCCTAGTGATTGGGTAGGATGGGCGCCAGGAGGGTGGTGCCCAAGTGGATGCGGAAGGATAGGCACCAAGGGGGTGGCGCCAAAGTGGATGCGGCAGGATAGGCACCAAGGGGGTGGCGCCCAAGTGGATGTTTTGTGGTTTATTCGTTTTGTACTTTCTAAGTTGGTTTGAGTCCAAATTGATTAAGGTTTCGAGTCTTTTAGGTTAATAGTGTTTTAAGGTGTTAATTCGGGTTTAATCAATGAAGTTTAATTAAGTGGTGGTTTCTAAGGGAATGGGATAAGATAGGCGCCAGGAGGGTGGTGCCCAAGTGTAAAGGCAAGATGGGCGCCCAGGGGGTGGCGCCCAGGTGTCTGTTTTGTGGTTTCGGGTGGCTTTTGCGTTTTTAGGTTGATTCAAGTCTAAGTTGATTGAGGTTTTAGATTTCTTAAATTTAAAAGTGTTTTGTTATGTTAACTAGGATTAAATTTGGGTTGTGTTTAATTAGAAATTTTAATTAGGGGTTCTTTAGAAACGGGATAGGATGGGCGCCAAGAGGGTGGTGCCCAGGTGGCAGTGCAGGCTGGGCACCCAGAGGGTGGCGCCCAGGTGGCAGTGCAGGGTGGGCACCCAGAGGGTGGCGCCCAGGTGGACTTTTTAGAGTTTATTGGTTTTGAGTTTTTTGAGTTAATTAGAGATTAAGTTGATTAAGGTTTCAATTATTTCAGGTTTAAAATGTTTTACTGTGTTCATTCAAATTGGTTTAAGGTCTTAACCAATTATCTTAAGGTTTAATCGGGGTGTTTTGGAGAATGAATAGGCTGGGCGCCCAGAGGGTGGCGCCCAGGTGGCTGTGGAAAGATGGGCGCCCAGGGGGTGGCGCCCAGGTGGCTGTCTTTTGGGGTTTTAGGTTTTTTGTGTTTTTAAAGTTCTTAACTACTTCTAAATCCGAATTAATTAGGGTCTTAAGGTTTTAGGGTTCTTAATGATTTGATGTTTCTTAAGTTAGCTAATTATGATGTTTTAATTAATCTTATGATTTATTCTACTTAGGCGCTAAACTCAATAACCTAGACTATCTAATTATTATTTTTGGGTTTTCTGGATATCTTTTAATTTGTTTTTGGTTTCTCCTCTAATTTACTAGAGAGTAAGGAAAGAGAAGAAGGGATTTTATGTTTTATGATTTTTTTGGGATTTTCTATGGTTATGCAATTCAAATGATATGATGTGAAGTGTGACAAAGATGGTAATTCAAAGTTCAGAACAGATCATACAACCAAACATATCATCATTATGCAGTTTCTAAATGAACTAAATGCGGAAGATTTGAAGTTGTGCACAAAAGTGGAGAAATCCACTTGGGCGCCACCCCTGTGGCGCCTACCCTGCTCAGTCAGGGTTTTCAACGGAACACAACGAACGCACAAGAATCTTAGTGTTTTCAACACAACTTCCAATATTCAGCGACTGATGCGAATGTCTTCATTCGAACTACTAGCGATGCAACTAACGAAATTATAACCAAACGATGCAACGGGCGGAGATCTAGAACACGGACCCTGTCTCAGAAGAGTAGGCGCCCAGGGGGTGGCGCCCAGGTGATTCTGGAAAGGGCAGGCGCCCAGTGGGTGGCGCCCAGGTGGTTCTGGAGAGGGCAGGTGCCCAGTGGGTGGCGCCCAGCCTTTCTGCCAAAGGCTGTTCGCGATCTTTTCAATATAAATGATGATGGTGATGATGCTAATGAGAGATCTGATCTAACTATGCAATTAGAACTACAGAATCAAGACGAATCTACTATATTAGAATGAACCTAAACATATTACTAACATGATGATGCACTAATACTATTTTTATCCCAAGCTAATGTAGATCTATGATGCTCAAATGGTCCTAAGCATATTTCTAAGAATGAATGGTAATGGAATATAGAAAAAGAAAGAAGAGATCTAGGAATACCGGTATATGACGCGTTCCTCAAGTTCCTAAAACGAGGCTTTTGCAAAGATCCATAGCTCCAGTTGAAGATATGGAAGCCTCCTCCTCTCTTTCTCCTTCCTCTACTATAGATCTGAAGTTCTTCTCTAATGGTGGCTACCTTTCTTCTTCTTTTTCTATTCTCTCCTTTTGCCTCTTTTCTTAAGGCTTTTGGGTAGCCTCCCTTGTAAATGAAGTTAAGAGGGATTATATAGGTTTGGGACGAGTTTTAGAAGGGCTAGGGCTTCACTATTTCGGGTTTCTAGAAGGTCTCACGCATCCCTAGGCGGCTTAAGTTGTTTTAGAGTGAACTAGGGTTTGGTGGGAGGATGGGCGCCCATGGGGTGGCGCCCACAGGGTGGCGCCCAGGTGATCCTGGAGAGAGTGGGCACCCACAGGGTGGTGCCCAGCTGGTTCGTGCTTCGCTTTTGGTCCTTGGTCCCATTTGGAGTCGAGACTGAACGGATATGTCTTCACCTGGGGGGGGGACCTACATTAGCACTTAATAGGCTGGGCGCCACATGGGTGGTGCCCAGATGGATTTAAAGGCTCGGCGCCACATGGGTGGTGCCTAGGTGGTTTGGTTCGTCTTCGATGCTTGGTCCTACGCATGAGTGGTCCCGGTCTAAACTCGAACCAAACAAATAAATTTTAAGGTGGGCACCCACCATGGGGTGCCTAGGTGATTCTAGGAAGTGTGGGCGCCACAGGGTTGGTTCCTATGTGGAACTTAGGAGGGGAGGCGCCACATGGGTGGTGCCTAGGTGGAGTCGATTCGTTTTCGGAGTTCGGCCCCTACGTTGAGTGGTCCCGGGCTACTTTTAGGCTCACTAGTGAAATTTGGAGGCTGGGCGCCCACCATGGGGCGCCTAGGTGGTCCTGGACTGTGTGGGCGCCCAGCATGGGGCGCCTAGGTGAATCTTAGTGGGATGGACGCCACATGGGTGGTGCCTAGATGGAGTTTCGTCATTTTTTTCTAAGGCAAACTTCGGAAGCTCATAACTTCTGACTCGCTTATCGGATTTGGACGTTCTACATACCGCCGGAAAGCTCTCGAAGTGAGGAATTCAATGGTCTAAATTTCTTGACAAATAGTGGCTGAAAAATATGGGGGGTCTCTGGACCAATGAATTCGATTTCCTAACTTAGGCTAATCGGGTGATATTTTGGCAAACTAAGTATGGTCTTTGGAGGGATTGGCCTAAGCATGTCTTAAGTGGTCCGGAAAGGGTTTGAGTGGTGTCATGGTTCACTCCTTGTGTGAGTAGTGGGTTAGGCTCAAGATCTTGACGCGACTCGACTTCTCTCTCACGAACTTCTAGAAATCGTTGAACTAAGTCTAAAATTAACAACAAGCATCTTCATCGTCGTTAATTAATCTGAATTATGTCATTAATCATTCAATTATGGGTGAAATGGGGGCATCGCTATATATGATAGGTATTTAAGGCTATCATAGGGGCCAAATGAGGTGTCTACAATGACAGAGGACCAGAGGAGAGAAGCATTGCTACTTCAGCTGGACCTACTTAACGAATGGAGAATGAAAGCAGCAGAGCACGCACAGGTATACCGGAAGCTAGAGCCTACGACAAACATGTCAAAGAAAGAAAATCAAAGTTGGCAATTTCGTGCTGAGACGCATCGCTCCCTCTCAGCTTCCGCATCCCCGAGGTAAGTTACGACCCAATTGGGAAGGCCCTTATGTAATTAAAGAAGTATATCCTGGAAATGCGTACAGACTAGTAAATGCAGAGGGGGAAGATCTCTCCGATCCATGGAGCGTTATGTATCTGAAAAGGTACACAGTATGACCCTTCCTCACTTCTTGTAGAATATGACCCTCCTTGCCCTTTTGCGTAGTTGTAGAAATCCCATAAGAGGACCGAAGAAATGCACTTTGATCAAATTTAGAACTCGGACACACACTAACACATAAAAATACACAAATAAGGTGGATCTGCCCCGCACAGATTCCGCACGGTTAAAGTCACTCGATGTGAAGGTCTGAAGGTGAGTTCGCCCATGTCATGAAAGCCTTTCGACCGTTTGCTAAAAAATATATATATATATATAGTTGTAACTAGTTTGGGTTCGTAGCCTTTTCAACCCGAGCCAGTAAGCCCGTAGGGGTATTTGCATACCTAGTGCCCTAAAGCCGGTTGGTTTGGGAGTCATTGGCCTAATGCTCGTTACATGGGTTAATTAGAAAGCTTAAAGGACCGAGACATTGCACAGTTACATGCTAAAAAAAAAATGTGATTAGTTTGGGTTCGCAGCCTTTTTAACTCGAGCCAGTAAGCCCGGAGGGGTATTTATGTACCTAGTGCCCTAAAGCCGTCTAGTTTGGGAGTCACTGGCCTAAAACTCGTTACATGGGTTAATTAGAAAGCTTAAAGAACCTATACATTGCACAATTACGTGTTTAAAAAAAAATTCTATTAGAATTAGGCCCGCTGGAGTGACATGGGTACTCATCGCATGAACTGAGCAGAAGGTGGTCGGAAGCCACAGCACTAAGGAGGCACGGGGACTTACCACCCCAAACACAAACACAACTCACGAACGAGCCCCGAGGACAGTCAAGTGCTTTTTGAAGTTCAACCGAAAAGACTAAGCAGCTACAAGAAGACGGCTTGTGAGGGCTCGACCTCCGAATGATGGTTAGGGAAGATCACATTACCGCTAAGGTGACAATCATGGAACGAGGGTACATTCCTACCCACAGCCAAAATGAACACTAGTCTTATGCTGGGGCATTATATATATATATATAACTATCTGTCTTGCACAGCTTCCCAATCTGGGCCCTCATCGCATACACGATTGCCACGAACACTCACTGGACTGCACACACCCTCACCTCATGCATGCTTTTGTTGCTAACCATTTCCGATTGAATACAGGAAAGAACACATACACTAAGGTACTAATTCCATCTCTTTTCCTAAAGCTTGGATGCCAAAATGGCCACCTGACATTTTTACCAAGAAAGAAAGATGCCACCTTAGCTAAATTATGCAGGGGGCCTAAAAATATTAAACTAACAAATTTGCTTTGAGACCTTGCAGGGAGACCAACCCCGATTACATTCATAACATCCCACAAGCTGGGGCATTTTTTTTATTATCTACGGGTATTATTTTGCACACAACTCCTCATAACTAGAAAAGGTCAAAATGCTGATGACCAAACTTGGGAAGTATGAATTATGGTTGTTATGATATATAATGATGAATTTGATTATAGATGTATGCTATGCACACCCTTTATGATATCATGTTTGATTTGAAAATGCAAATATCTTGAGCTCTTGCCTTAGTACTTATTGCTGACGATGTAAATGCCTTAAAAACATAGAATTGCTTAGGCCATAAATGTCACACACTCAGGCACTCCTCATTGTTTGAGAACCTTGTGGCCATGTTGCCTCTCTGGGTCAAAATTGGCATGGGATTGCATTCATTTGGTTTATTATATCTCATCTTGTCTATCCCGGATTGCTATTATTCTTATTCCATGAGATTTTTGCTGAGGCACGAAATTCGAGAAATTTTAGAAAAATTTCGGCAGCACTTCCCCTTGTTTTTTGGACCCCGAAAAATTTCCAGATACACAGAATCTGTTACCTGTGAAAGATAAACACTTCATATATTCCCCGGTACCCCACAACAACTCCTTATCAACCAAACACATTCCCATGCCACTTCTAAAGCATCAAGCACACTATCTCAACTACACATACATAATACACGTATGCACAACATACATCAAATACATGTTAGCTCTCACCATAAGCCAAAGATGGGGCGAAACAACATGAATACATGACTAGCAAATATGGATACATGGAACAAGGATACACTAATGATGCAGCCTGGGGAGATCGATCAAAGAACGATGACTCTACGGAGCGGCTCCATCATGGCGAGCCGACGAAGCAAATGAGGTCGGACCAAGAGCACGCTGAGAAGGAGTACGGGTCGAGTCCGAGGATGCATAACCTCTCTCCTCTGCCCTCCGATGAAGTCTAGCGAGACGTCCCCGCAAATCAGCAACCATTTCATCATGTTGTCGCTCCATGCGATCCATGCGCCGAGCCTAATGATCATGAATAATGGCTTTTTCCTCGCCCAAGCTAAGAGGTGGAGGAATAGAAGCAATGATAGCACCCCTCTAGAGGACAACGTTTATAGAAACATTACGTTCAACAAACCTTGTAGCATCAAACATGGAATTTAAAAGGAAGAAGAGACCTTTACCTGCACAGGGGCCTCAAAGCTCCTAAGCCTGGCACGTAACTCGTCAACTTGCACACAACAAAATTATAAACAACATCAACAATGGATGAGGAATCGAGATTAAAATATCACCTGAGAATCGCTCATACCTATGCCACAGAAGCAGCTCTCTCAGCAAACGCTCTGTCGCGCTCGCCACGAGCCTCTGCCTAAGGATCACGAATAGAAAGGGTTAAGAGTCGGTCATTATATGTCTTGAACACAAGAACGATAAAACGAAATGCAAACCTCGCTAGTCCGCAGTCGGTCCACCTTTGCCTGTAGAGTGAGAAGATCGCTCTCCAATCGAATTCTCGTGACCTCGGACATGTCCTGCTCTCTGTTGCTCTGCATAGTAACCAAAGGACATAAACACAAATTCAAAATCAACAAATAACTCCATGACCTCATACCTCGTGAGAATCCGCCAACGCTTCGATGATCGCTTCATTTTCCCGGTGGCGCTCCTATTACCAAAGCTTTTTTAGTAAGGAAAGTGTAAATAAGGTAGCACGTGGCTAATTAGGTTTAACAATTTTCATACCCTCTCAGCTGTCAATATTGCCCTCAGTCTCACGATCTCCGTATCCTATGAAATATAAACCATGTCGTTACATCAAGAATGATCAACATTACTATGGAGATAAGCACCATTGGATTCAAACACTAAATCAAGAAGTCATACCTTCTTCTCCACTAGGTGAGACAGTCGAAGTGTTTCTCCCCTGAGGATGGACTCCGCATCGGACACTACGCACCCAGACGTCCCCTGTCACACATGAGAGCCACGGTTAGAGGATGGGAAGAGCATGAATCGTTGAGATTGTAAGGCCCATAATTGAAGTTGGAAACCTCATAAGCCCTCACCTCGCCCCGTCCTTCGGATGATGGACGTGCCTGCCAATGCCTTGCTGCAGCCGGTATCTCCTCCTGAAAAGTAAAGGAAGAAACAATGTTAGCCATGATAAAAAAAAGGAAGACAACATCAGAGCGAACAAAATTTCAATGCTCACCCGAGCCAATGACGAGGCCTCAGCCGCTTCCGCGCAATTACTAACAGAATACGAAGCCCCACAAAAATACGACTTTGGGAGTATATACCGATGCAAAGTTGTCCTCCAATATACCTCGTAGTCACTCCAAGCACTAGCATCTAAACCGAAGGTGGCCTTCCTCCCTTTCCTTCTCCAATTTTTTATTTCTTTCCGACACGGATGGTGGCATTTGAACGCTTTCAAACCCCACCCTGGATACGACCGATGCATGACAGACTATTCTGCAGGGACAACTTGATGGTGTCCCAGTTGGCGCGCAACTCGGCTGACAACCAACCTGACCACCACCTGGGGAGCGTAGAGCCAAATGTCCCTCTCAAATAGAGTACGCCCCTCCTGCACAACAGCCATCTCATCATCCAGACCACCCCGGTAGGGCTGCCAGATCACCTGACAAGTCATGATGTGTAGCAAATGAGAACAAAGAGAGGCAGACATTTAACATGACAAACAAAAGGAGAAAAGGAGCATACCTCGTGATTTTTCAATTCATTTAAGATGAACCGGTAACCTTGCTCACCCGGTCTCATTCCTAGAGCTTTAATACGCTCAGCCATCTCAGGAGCCAGAATGTCGGCAAAACTCCGTAAATTGGCATTAGGATACCACTGCGAAGCCCGGGGAGTACAACTCAACCTCGCAGGCAAGCACTCAGGCCGACACTGGATGATATGCTCCCAAACCCATACCTACACACAACCAAAGCTTGGTTATTACAAAAGATGAAAAATGACCCATGATAAGAAAAGGTGGACTACAATAGGTCACCACACTTGGGGATAGGGTTTAAACCTGTAGGATCGGCACGAACCCTCGAAGGCTCTTACATTCGGGCTGGAGGCGGCACCTCGAGTCCAGACTATGGAAAAGAAAGGCAAGGGTGGCCGCGCCCCAAGCATAGTCGCCGACCTTATCCAGGTCCTGCACATACCAAATGAGAGTACCGGGCACTCTATTGCCAGTGGCGTTGGCGAAGAGACACCTCCCCAAAAAGAATAGAAGAAAAGCCCTGAGATGCTCATCATCACCCAACCGTGCCGAAATCAGCCTCGGTCTCCTCAAACGAACCCCAGACTGCCTTTCATGCTCTTTCTCTGTACAATACCAAATTGACATGAGAGATTCATTAGATAATCAAAATAGAGAGCAAAGTAGCTACCAAACATTTCGGTACTCACTCGTGACCGGGAAAACCTCGCAAGGTATCCATACTCTCTTTCGGCGAGCGTACCCATCAACCGGCACTTCCCGCCATTCATACCCTGCAGCAAAAGAGAAAGAATGTAAGAAACAAGGATGAGAAGCATACAAGACGCCAGAGATCGGTTAAAAGAAACTGCATTGAGTGCTTACGCTCAGAGGGTTCGGCGACATCGCCCTCGTCACCTCTGCTCGCACCTCCACCGCTCCCCTCATCAAAGCCGGCAGAAACAACTCGGCGAGGTCTCACCCCCTCATCCTCACTGTCCCCATCATCAATCTCGTCGTCTCCATCGTCAGATGCGATAAACTCACCCTCTAACTCATCAAAATCTGCGTCCTCAAACTCCCTCGCATCATCATAACCCCCGTCTACCTCATCATCACTCTCAATGCCATCCACCACTGCTACATCGTCATCAGTAGGGCCGGCCGTAGATCGGGATCTACCAGAAGAAGGGCCCTCACCTGTCAAAGGAATTACAAATACTGTTAATAAAGGATAAATATCGAAATGTAGGTCTCATGGGCATTTTTCTACTCTAAATCAAACTAAAGGAGAGGGGACAAAATGTTACCAGCATCGGCCCGAGCCCCGGCCGTTGTGGGGACAGGACCTCCCTCACATCCTCTAACTGGCAAGCCTCCGAAATCAAGTACCCTTGCCCTCAACTTGGCGAGAAAGTCTGCCTGGTTCCGAGCCCACTCTAAAATGAAGCAGGGAGGAATGATTAGTAGGAATAGCATAAGAGAAAGATATGATGCTACAAAGGCAACAATGGAATACTTACTATTTAGGATCCTCCTCCTCTCTGGGCTGTACGCCTCCCTCAACCACTCGGCGTCAATCTGACCCACACAGGACTGGGGGCGAGCCCCGAACATCCTATGCAGGTGTAATCAAGTGATAGAAGCCTTGGCATCATTCGCCCTGGAGAAAACAGGGAGGCCTGTCACCCTTAGCCCCCAGCAACGCACAATGTCCTCAAGTGTAATCGTCATTTCCCCAGGAGGGAAATGGAAAGTGTGCGTCTCGTCCCTCCATCTCTCGGAAAGAGCACAAATGAGAGCACGGTCGGTGCGGAAGGCGACAATAGACATGAAATCCCCGAACCCCATCGCTCGGACCCGATCTTTTAAGTGATCAGGGAGCTCGGTCCACCAGTCCCTCATCTGTAACCAACTCACCCTAGCCCGAGCAAAAGGGACAGGCTGCAACACAAACATCAGAGGAAAGAATGTCAACAATAATGGAAGCCAACAAAGTATGAGATTTATAAAACCAACTAAGAGTTTACCCGGCCAGCTCGTATCTCGTCTGAAAGGTGAGGCTTCTTCTCCGACTTATCTTCACCCTTCTGTTTCTTTTTCGGGGGAGCAATGATTTGCTCTACCCCGGCCCCTTCCACAGTGTCCGATGACATAGGAGCGCGCTTACAAGTCTCTTTAGTCCTAGCCATACGACAAACCTCTACCCAAAGCCAAAATGAGAAGTTGAGCATGAGAGCATAATGTTAGTCCACGTAAGCATAAGAGACAAACTAGTCTGAAGATGATGACTAGTGTTTCCAATTTAGAAGTGATGACCCTCATAAGTCAAGTGATAGAAGGAAGAGGAGCCAAAAACCATGATCGTTGATCCAACCAGGAGACTAAGAAAAAAAAAACGAATCCCATTTATTGAACTAGCCTCATTAAGACAGTTTATAGGCCTGCAAAGAAGTGAAAACACATTCATTCCAATCCAACTCCTCCAACTTAGCCCTAACTCCACAACCCCCTGTGCAGCCATGTCACCACCATATCGTCTCAACATATGCATTAGGCTGAATCACACCCAACCCCACAATCACATCATATAACAAAAATAAAACAAAAGGGGGAAGGGAAACAATGACAACCACAACACCGAGAAGTATATAAAGATATAAAAAATGAAAAATGAATAACCGAATCACAATTTAAACTAAAACAGCACCCATAACCTTTGTCCCATCACATCATAAACAACTCACCCTAGCCATCACCACCACACCCCTCAATTACCAAGCTTACTCTTCTACATAATAAAATAAACAAATAAAAAAAGATAGAGGCAAAAGAGCAGAAGGTTCCCAACATAATTACAAATATGGAAGTGAGCATAAAACACACCATGGTGTAAGAAACAAGTCAAAACCAGTGCACCACAAATTTAAACAAGTCCCTGAATAACATAAGAAAGAAAAAAAAAAAAAAAAAAAAAAAGAGCCCAAGCTGCCCCCTACAATGGCCAAGATCTGTGCCAAGAGTCCAAAATTATGTTCACCACACTCTCATTTAAAGCCAACGGAAATGCTCAATGAACTCAACAATCTCCACTACACCAGTTAGCCTCCATGGACCACACCAAACCTCATTCTTCCTCATCCCATCAATCTCAACTAGCCACAATGGATGCCCATTTTTCCACCCAAACTGATTTTTTTTTTTTTTTACCAAAGGATTCTCACTCTGCAACCTTTCAAAATTTAGTCAAGGGGGCTGGGATTGCCAACATCATAGCTAGGACAACTCCATTCCTTCTTCCCTCACCAAAATCCACCACACCCATCGCTGCCAATAGCCAAAATCAAGTCCTAAAACCCCATGTTGCAGCCATCGTCCAAAATGATAATAATAATGATAATAAATAAAAGAGAGAAAGAAGAAATGAATGGAAGAGGATGGGACCCACATACCTGGGCCACCAAGCTGTCAAACACCCCTTCTCTCTTCTCCCTTTCCTTCCTCTTCCCCTCACTCTCTTGCTTCTTCCCTACTCGGCTTCTCCCTGAAACGGCAGCAACAAACTTTAAAAAAAAAAAACAGAGAGAAGAGAAAAGAGAGAGAATAAAGAATGGAAAATGGGAAGAGCATACCTGAATCTCTCTCTCCTCCTTTCTCTCCTCCATGTACTCAGCTTCTCCCTGAGATGGTAGCAAGCAGATTCTAAAAAAAAAAAAAAACAGAGAGAAGAAAAGAAAGAGAGAATAAAGAATGGAAAATGGGAAGAGAGTAAAACCACATACCTGAATCTCTCTCTCCTCCCTTTTCTCCTCAGCCCAATCGGTTTCCACCTGAAATGGCAGAAACAGATTCTAAAAAAAAAAAAAAAAAAAAAAACAAAGAAGAAAAGAAAGAGAATGGAAATAGAAAATGGAAGGAGGATGAAACCACATACCTGGCCCTCTCTCTCTTCCCTTTTCTCCTCAACTTACTCGGCCTCCACCTGAAATGGAAGCATACAGATTCTAAAAGAAAAAAGAAAAAAAAAGAAGAAAAGAAAGAGAATGGAAATAGAAAATGGAAGGAGGATGAAACCACATACTTGGTCTTCTCTCTCCTCCCTCTTCTCCACTGCTGCTCACTGGAACTTCACCTGAAACTACCACAGCAACCATGGGAAACGAAGAAAAAAAAAAAAGAAAGAAGAAGAAATGGAAAAGGGGTTGAGACCCACTTACATGGGCGACGGCAAACTCGTGCGCTGCTGCTCTTCCTTTCCTCCTCTCCTATTTCTCCACTCAGCTCTCCCTGATCACTCTCACCTGCGCCTCACCTAAAGCAAGAACCCAAAGAAAGAAACGAAAGAAAAGAAGAGAAGGAAAGAAAGAATAAAAAATGAAAAGAGGGGGAATGATTGGGGCATCAAAAGCCCCAACCATTGTGACCTAGGGCCCAGCCTTGGGCGTCGGCCCAGCACTATCACATGGTGGGGCCGTCCTTCAAGGGGACCCACCTAAAACTTGTGCCTATTTCTCTCGCCCAAGAATTCTGAAAAAAAAAAAAGAAAAAAAAAAAGAAAAAAGAAGAAGAAAAGAGAGAGATCAAACCTGACATTAATTTAGACATCAATGGAGATGAAGTTAAGACATAATCCGCTCTCGGGTTAGGCTAAAAATCAATCTTTATTAATGACTATGATCCAGACTTAACAAAATTGGACTCATCGAATCTCATAACTCATCATTAACCTCATCATAATAAATGTCATCATCATTCAATAATAAACATCACCACATAATATAAAATAAAATAAAAAAACAAACAAACATAATAAAAAAAAAAACAAAAAAAAATCTAAATCAACTTTTATTAAACTCCAATAAGAGTCTTAAAACAATAATTTATAGCAATTAATTGAATCGACTGAATCCTAAACATGAACTAAAACAGAGGTCACAACCTTTGCCCCCAATATCCTAGGTGGAGCTTATAACTAACTAAGATGGTCCTAATGACCTGACCTCTTATTGAAAGAAAATCCTAGCCTAAGATAGAAAAACTTTTAGTGAGTCCCCTAGGATGGATGGACCATCCCGTTGAAAGTAGGAAAGCGCCCATCTGTGCCTCCATTTCGACGATATGAACTTCGAGTTGCCCTTGCACTTCTTTCAAGTTATCCGGTGGGTTCCTCAAGGCACCGCAAATATCCCGAACTCGCTGGAAGTCATTTAGATAAGCTGTGTATACCGGATGAATAAGCGCCGAGAGGCTAGTGTTTTGCATCTCGAAGTACTTCCTGTAGCGCCTAGGAACAGATGATTCAGCTTTTTGAGGGCAAGAATGACCATGAGTTCTAGTTGATCCATCCGCCTGTGTAGGGTGTTAAAGTCATCAATAGGAGCTCGTTCGTTGGTAGACTTCATAGCCTCCCAAACTTCAAACATCCTCCTGACATCCAACATGCTCCATAAGAGAGATTGGAGCACGCTGCTGACAAAAGATGGCAAGTCTTCCAGAAGCCCATCATAACCATTCAGCCTATTTAGAGCAGTCCTGCCCACAATACACAAATCCCCATACAACCTGCAAATACCTTTGTACTTCATAGCCAGTAAATCATATCTGCTGCGCCTAATCTCCACAATGCCCTTGTCCATCATTTCTTCAAACCGGAAAACGCAGTCATAGGTAACAGGTAGGGTGGATTCATGCTTGAGGTAGAATTTTGCCCGTTCCTCAGAGTCATAATACCCTATTTTGTCAGCTCCAGGGGACCAATATTCATCCCCTGGCGAGTAGGGCTTGCAAGCAGAAGAACCCTCAACACCATCAACAACGAATGAGAAGATCGGAGAGCCGGCCATTGGAATAAGAAAAGACCTGTAGGCATACGAACAAAGCTTTAGAAACCCTTTACAGAATAAAAACAACCCAGAAAAGTTCATAATTAGAGGAAACCCAAAACAACATAATAAAAAAAAAAGGGTCACTTGGGTGCCCCGGGGGTGGCGCCCATGTCTGTTTTGAGGAATTCACCGCAAAAGGTACGGGTTTAGCCATGATAATTTTATTAGGCCTTCTCAGATCCGTGGGAGATACTTCCAGAGATACTGCTAGGCTGTCCTAAACCGTCTTGAGAGCCAAGAAGTCCAAGCTACATGCCCATACAATACAACATCTTAACACACGTAAAAAAAAAAAAAAAAAAAAAAAAAAACAGAGAGTCAGCTAGGCACCACAGGGGTGGCGCCCACCCCAGCCTTGAAATATCTCCCATAAGAACATAATTATTTGGCCAAGTCAAGACCTTTTGGTGTCCTTGAGTCATGCTTTTCATAACATACTACAAAGCCGGAGGGAACCAGAATATGAAAAGATGCCCCAAAATTCGAGTTCACAAGCCCTTAGTGTGAATCGGAAAGATAGGCACCACCAGGGTGGCGCCTAGCCTTTCCTGCTGGTGTTTTTCAACTAGGGCACCCCAAATCTGACCATGACAGACTCGCCTATGCCATAAAACAGTCTTGACGAATTAAATAAAGAAAATGTGGGACAAGACATCATCACAACCAAAACAAAAGCCAACATGTAAGCAAGAGCATAAAACTAGACTCAAATTCAAATCAAAGATTGTGCGTGTGCATGACGATGACTACAAATTAAGAGAAACAACAAGCTGAACATAATCTTGAAATATCAGATGTAAAATCACCAAACACAAAAAGAAACAAAAAGGCCAACACACATGATCAAAAGGATTAAAAAAAAAATATGATCAACCACATAACCCAAAGAGGATAAAAGTGAATAAAAAAAAAGAAAAAAAAAAGGGAACATACAAAACAAATAAAAAAGGATACTTTAATCTGAAATCATATATCAAGTTGATCAACTAAAAAATCATACAATTAGAAGTGTATACATGAGACATGCCATTCATCTTAAAAGGAAAAGGAGAAGAGAAAACTTACTTGGGAGCAAGGAAAAGCTTGAAGGCTATGAAATTCGAAGTCTGAAAGAGTAGGAGTTGAGGGAAATTCGTGGCCTTGATCCACTTATATAGATTAGAGTTCGAACCCCATGAGGATTTTAAAAGAACCCGGACAGCAGCTTGGGCGCCACTCCCTAGGCGCCTAGGTCACCTATTCTCCCTAAAACTCGAGCTTCTTTTTGACAGGGACTCTAAGTGCTGAACATGCAATGCCACGTAGGCACCACACCCCGGGCGCCCAGATCAACTATTCTCTAAAGGTCAGGCTTCTACTCCCACAAGGACTCTTGGTACGATAGGCTGAACACGAATCCTACTTCGAGACTAACTCAAAATGCAATCTGGGCGCCACCCCTTTGGCGCCCAGGTCACACATTGCCTTGAACCCGAATCCTACTTCAAGACTAACTCAAAATGCAGTCTGGGCGCCACCCCTTGGGCCCCCACGTCACACATTGCCTTGAATTCGAATTCTACTTCGAAACCAACCTAAAATGCAACCTACTTCCTTGAAGTTAAAACTACATTCTAAAACGGACTAGGACTGTATCTTGGGCACCACTTCTTGGACGTTTAGGTGACTTGTCTTCCAAATCCACCATTCTACTTCGAGACGAACTTTTTCTATGCAATCCGCCTAGGCGCCATCCCCTAGGCGCCCAAGCTGTCTGGTTTCGTAATCCTCGAACCAAAGCCCAAACAAGCTACGCACCACCCCTGTGGCGCCTATCTATCACCTTAGAGAATCAGAGGCCTCCTTGAGCCAAATTGTCCTAGAATTCTGAAAAGTTGAGCCCGAACAAGAATTGATGATGATCGATGATTAAAAATAATAATGATAATATAAATAAAAAAAAACAAGAGAAAGAAAAAATAAAAAAAATAAAAACAAAAAAAAACGAAAACAAAAAAAAAAGCAAAAAAATGAATGAATAAATAAATAAATAACCAAAAAGAGAGAGAGAGAAAACAAGTTAAGAGAGGCACAATAACACGGTGCACATTGTCAACCAAACATTGTACCATCACATAAGGTCCTGTCACATGCACATTAGTCCCATCACGCATACATCTAACATTGTGCATTGCATCCCCTGTCATCTCCATCAATGAAATTTGAACTACAGAGCACTAACAATGAGAAGTGCAGAATCTTTTAGTGTTTGTTCAATACAGGTTCCCAAAGCAAAAAACGAAAACACCAAAGGTGAAGAACCTTCATCCACACTGATGGAGATAGATTACTCAAGCTTTGGCAAACAAACAACAAAAGAAAGTGGCAGTGGTCCCCAACATTGGACTTATGGAAAGCTCTGGAGGTAAGTACCCTCGACTGTGATTTTCGTGATTTTACTTCATGTCTAGAAATTGAGTCATCGTAGGCCTCCCCTAAGCGCTTATAATCGCTATGGCAACCATAATATCGTGTTCTCACGAATTGTGCGTTCACCGACTCAAATCTTGACGTTGGAAGATGGAAACCGTGTAACTTGCAACTCTCCATGATAAGCACCAAAAAGATGATCGAATCTATCCCAGGTTCTCATTTAAGCTTGGGTGAAGACCAAGATCCCTAGAGAGTGATGGCTTTTTTGGTGACCGTCTTCCGTTGATTTAGCTTTTTCAATGCATACCTGAGTTTCAAAATCAAACATCTTTTAAAAAATAATAATAATAATAATAATAAAATGCATCTCATTCTCATATGCACCTCACACTATTGCTTGAACTATGTTTGTAATTGCCTTCAAGATCCCCATTATTGATAGTTAGTTTTAACTATGCCTTGAACATTCAACTTTGGATGAAGTTAAAAGATGCTATATATGACCATTTGAATTAAACTCTATTGCATGAACAAATGAAACTCTAATAGTGACCTAGCCAATCGAAAGATCGACTTCTGATTCAAACCACCGGGGCACAGTTCCCGCCATCATTTTAAATTTCAGCAACCGGGGCACAGTTCCCAACCCGCCGCATGGCAATACCACAGGCACCGAGGCACAGATCTCAGGTTTCCAATCAAATCAGTAGGCACGTAACTTCTTCTTTTTCTTTTTCCCCTTGAATCAGGATCGATCCTAGAAAAGTGAACCTCATCTTTAGAATGAATTTGCAATTGCATACATCCATAGATGGCCACTCCCGCGAGCTCAAAAGCTCCCATGAGTCATGAGTAGTGTGTCTACTTTCTTTGGAGCACAACTCTCCACGTGTTGCTCTCCAAAGAAGGGCATACTGTAGACACCTCATTTGGCCCCTATGATAGCCTTAAATACCTATCATATATAGTGATGCCCCCATTTCACCCATAATTGAATGATTAATGATAAAATTCAGATTAATTAACGATGATGAAGATGCTTGTTGCTAATTTTAGACTTAGTTTGACGATTTCTAGAAATTCGCGAGAGAAAAGCCAAGTCGCGTCAAGACCTTGAGTCCAATTCACTACTCACACAAGGAGTGAACCATGACACTACTCAAACCCTTTCTGGACCACTTAAGACATGCTTAGGCCAATCCCTCTAAAGACCATACTTAGTTTGCCAAAATGTCACCTGATTAGCCTAAGTTAGGAAATCGAATCCATTGGTCCAGAGATCCCCCATATTTTTCTGCCCCTATTTGTCAAGACATTTAGACCATTGAATTCTTCACATCAAGAGCTTTCCAGTGATATGCAGAACGTCCAAATCCGATAAGCGAGTCAAAAGTTATGAGCTTCTGAAGTTTGTTCTAAGAAGATATCACCTAGGCACCACCCATGTGGCGCCCACCCTATGGAAATCCATCTAGGCGCCCCATGCTGGGCGGCCACACAGCCCAGGATCACCTAGGCACCCCATGGTGGGTGCCCAGCCTCCACATTTCACTAGTTGGCCTAAAAATAGCCCGAGGCCATTCAACTTAGGGACCGAACTCTGAAAATGAATCGACTCCACCTAGGCACCACCCATGTGGCGCCCACCCTACTAAGTTCCACATAGGCACCAACCCTGTGGCGCCCACACTTCCTAGAATCACCTAGGCACCCCATGGGGGGCACTCACCTTAAAATTTACTTGTTTGGTTCGAGATAGGACCGGGACCACTCATACATAAGGACCAAGCATCGAAGACGAACCGAACCACCTAGGCACCACCCATGTGGCGCCCAGCCTTTAAATTCACCTGGGCACCACCCATGTGGCGCCCAGCCTTGAAATCCATCTGGGCACCACTCATGTGGCGCCCAGCCTTGAAATCCATCTGGGCACCACCCATGTGGCGCCCAGCCTATTAAGTGCTAATATAGGTCCCCCCAGCTGAAGATATATCTGTTCGATCTCAACTCCAAATGGGACCAAGGACCAAAAGCGAAGCACAAACCACCTGGGCACCACCCTATGGGTGCCCAGACTACGTAGGCCATGTGGGCGCCACCCCATGGGCGCCCATCTTTTCGCAAACCCTAATTCACCCCAAAATAGTTTAAGCCGACTAGGGATGCGTGAGACCTTCTAGAAACCGGATGTAATGAAGCCCTAGCCCTTCTAAACTCGTCCCAAAACCTATATAATCCCTCTTAACTTCATTTACGAAAGGAGGCTACCCAAAAAAAAACCCTAAGAAAAGAGGCAAAAGGAGAGAATAGAAAAGGAAGAAGAAAGGTAGCCACCATTAGAGAAGAACTTCAGATCTATAGTAGAAGAAGGAGAAAGAGAGGAGGAGGCTTCCATATCTTCAACTGGAGCTGTGGACCTTTGCGAAGGCCTCAATCTAGGAACTTGAGAAACGTTTCGTCATACCGGTATTCCTAGATCTCCCTTCTTTTACTACACTCCATTACCATTCATGCTTAGAAACATGCTTAGGGCCATTTGAGCATCATAGAACTACATTAACTTGAGATAAAAATGGTATTAATGCATTATCATGTTAGTAACATGCTTAGGTTCATTTAACTATAGTAGATTTGCTTTGATTTCGTAGTTCTAATTGCATAGCTAGGTCAAATCTCGCATTAGCATCATCATCATCATCATTTGTATCGAAGAGGTCGCAAGAAGCCCTTGACAGAAAGGCTGGGCGCCACCCACTGGGCGCCTGCCCTTTCCCGAACCACCTGGGCACCACCCCCTGGGCGCCTACCCTTCTGCGACAGGGTCCAGGTTCTAGATCTCTGCCCGTTGCATTGTTTGCCCGTAGGTTTGTTAGTTACATCATTAGTAGTTTGAATTAAAATATTCGCATCAGGCACTGAATATCGGAAGTTGTCTTAAAAATACTGAGATTCTTGTGCATTCGTTGTGTTCCGTTGAAAACCCTGACTGAGTAGGGTAGGCACCATAGGTGTGGCGCCCAAGTGGATTTCTCCACTTTTGTGCACAACTTCCGATCTTCCGCATTTAGTTCATTTAGAAACTGCATGATGATGGTATGTTTGTTTTTTTGACATGTTCTGAACTTTGAATTACCATTTTTGTCACACTTCACATCATATCATTTGAATCGCATAACCATAGAAAATCCTAAAAAAATCATAAAACATAAAATCCCTTCTTCTCTTTCCTTACTCTCTAGTAATTAGAGGAGAAACCAAAAACAAATTAAAAGATATCCAAAAACCCAAAAAGAATAGTTAGATAGTCTAAGTTATTGAATTTAGTGCCTAAGTAGGATAAATCCTAAGATTAATTAAAACAATGTAATTAGTTAATTTAAGAAACATCGAATCATTAAGAGCCTTAAAACATTAAGACCCTAATTAATTCGGATTTAAAAGTAACTAAAAACTTTAAAAACACAAAAAACCAAAACCCCAAAAAAACAGCCACCTGGGCGCCACCCCCTGGGCGCCCATCCTTCCACAGCCACATGGGCGCCCCCCTCTGGGCGCCCAGCCTACTCATTCCTTAAGACACCCTGGTTAAAGCTTAAGTTAATTAATTAAGACCTTATACTAATCCGAATCAACACAGTAAAACATTTTAAACCTAGAATAAGTAAACCTTAATTAACTTAATCTCTAATTAACTCAAAAACTCAAAGCCAACACAATTCCATAACAGTCCACCTGGGCGCCACCCCCTGGGTGCCCAGCTTGCCTATACACTTGGGCACCACCCTCCTGGCGCCCATCCTATTCCATCACTAAAGAACCCTTAATTAAAACTTCTAATTAATCACAACCCGAATTTAATCCTAGTTAACATAATAAAACACTTTTAGATTTAAGAAACCCGAAACCTCAATCAATTTAGACTTGAACCGACTCAAAAACTCAAAACCAACAAAACTCCAAAACAGTCCACCTGGGCGCCACCCCCTGGGCGCCCAGCCTGCCTTCACACTTGGGCACCACCCTCCTGGTGCCTATCCTATCCCATTCCCTTAGAAACCACCACTTAATTAAACTTAATTGATTAAACCCGAATTAACACCTTAAAACATTGTTAACCTAAAAGGCTTGAAACCTTAACCAATTTGGACTCAAACCAATTTAGAAAATACAAAACGAATAAACCACAAAATTATCCACTTGGGCGCCACCCCCTTGGTGCTTATCCTTCCGCATCCACTTGGGCACCACCCTCCTGGCGCCCATCCTACCCAATCACTAGGAAACCCCACTTGAAATTAAATTCGAATTCAATCACGATTAACACATCGGAACACCCTTGAAATCTAAAACAATCGGAACCATAAGCCCGAATAGACTTAAAACATCGAACCAACTCAAACACACAAGACAAACACTTGGGCGCCACTCCCTGGGCGCCCATCTTGTCACATCCACCTGGGCACCACCTCTGGGTGCCCAGCCTCCCCAATCGCTAAAGCCTAATTAATTGAAGCGGAGTTTAATCTTAAACAACGCAACAGAACACTTTTAATTTAAAATACATCAAACTATAAACGCTCAACCGAAAATCAACCTAAAAAAATACGGAACCGACTCGAACCACAGAATAGTTCACCTGGGCGCCACACCCTTGGCGCCCATCTATCAAATCCACCTGGGCACCACACCCTGGGCGCCCAGCCTACTTGTTTTCATAAAGAACCCCTAGCGAACAACTTAATACAATTAATTAACATTCAAACCAATCTGAATCAACACATTAAAACACTTTTAACTTAAAATGTTTGAAACTTTAAACGATTCGGGCTTAGCCCCCAAAGCCTTTACGAACAAACAAATAACCACCTAGGCACCACCCCTGTGGCGCCTAGCCTACACTATAACCTTGGTTCACAACTTCAATTTAAAATGAGTAATTAAACATCTTATAACTTAAATTAATTGAAACCAGAACCTAAATCAACCCCCATACCCAAAGACCAATATCAAATCCCATCCGGAATACCTGAAAATCTCAAGCCATCCACCTGGGCGCCACCTCTTTGGCGCCCATCCTCTCATTTGCACTAAAACGCGAACTCTTGGTTTCGTCTCAAAATCCGGATCTCAATCCCTTTGACATTTGAACACCGGAAAATTAAAACAATTTGAAATATTAAAACTCACCAAGTAAGAACCCCTTGGATTTCAAAAACAATATCAATACCATCGTCACTAGCCAAACCACCCAGAAGCAGCCACTTGGGCACCACTGCCTGGGCGCCCAATTCATCAGGGTGTCTTAGGCGCTGCCCCACTGGTGCCCAAGTCTTCTGTCAACCCCGTTTCGCTAATTTCGACATCGCTTCACGTTTTAAATTAAAACCCTAAATTCCAGAACCTTAAACCGCTTAAAAAGAACCCTAAAATACATTTAATCCACTTCTTAATCAATCTTCAACTCAAAACAAACCGAACCAATTAAAAATCACAATTAATAAGCTGCTTAGGCGCTGAACCATCAAACTCAGCCTATTCATATCCTAGGATTAGATCGGAATTTCCCCATTAGATAGATTAAAGCATTAAGCTTCGTCCCGTCACTTTTCGTGTTCCGTTAGGGGACTGGGAGAGCTGATGTGGGCGGTCTAGGACCTTAGGTTAGGGTTAATCCGATGATCAGTAGTAAAGCACTAATCATGTAAGTCCAAGTAAAAATCCCCTAGTTAGGCCCTTCTAGCCCAATATCAAAAAGCCAAAAAAACTATAAAACCAACAAAATAAACTGAAAAAGATTTTCCTTTTATTTCTTCCTCCACCTCAGGTGCCAAATATTTAATCGAACTTAATGATAAAAGGGAATAAAGAACTGATTTCTAAAATTGAATAAATGAGAATAACGAGATGAGATGAGTGATTTCGCACACAGTTTTAATCAATCACGGCCCATCGGCCACCCTAAAACAAACACTGGCCCATCAGCCATTTTCAATCAATCCTGGCCCATCGGCCACCTTCAATTAATTACAGCCCATCGGCCTTTTACTTTTATCACTTGTGTATCGCACACGAAAAACACAGAAATCACAAATCAAAGACTCATTTGCATCATCATTTTGGTTTGAAAAATCAGCCTTTAAACTCTATTTTGCCAAGGGATCAGAAGGGGGTACCCGGGAACGGGGCCGATCCTCTTCTTAAATATTTGGCACCTCCCCACTCTTTTATTCTATTTTCTTTATTTTAGTTATTTTGTTTTACTTGGATATACTACGATTATGCTATGTGAAGGATTAACCTTTATTCGGACTTTAACTCATGACCCTGAATTGACCCAAATTAAAGAGACCCAGATTAATGTGACAGGACAACCGTCGTGTGTTGCCGGCAGCACATTTGACGAGAGGAAGAACCCACCTTATTATTTTTCTCCCCATATTTCTTCGACTTTTGTCGAAGAACGGTGTTACGGCCGTACCGTAGCTGGCGATCGTGATCCATCGATTTTGAGGGTAGTCGAAATCCTCATTTTCAATGTAAAATTTAAATAGCATATATAGATGAATGGAGATTTCCCCAAACCATGCCTCTCTTGGAGAGGAAAATGGGGGGGTCGAAATTCACATCCAACACCTGTCTCAACGGTTGAAACTCAACTCCTAAGTCTTCAAACTGTTGTATTAAGCCCAAACCTCTCAAATTAGCCATGCTTCCAGACTTTCTGCTCAATGCATCTGCAACTACGTGCACTTTTCATGGATAGTATTTGATTGGAAAATTGTAATCTTTGATATATTCCATCCATCTCCTCTGCCTTATGTTCAATTCCTTCTGGGAAAACAAATATTGGAGACTACAGTGGTCCGAATGGACTTCAAATTTTTCTCCATAGAGATAATGTCTCCACATCTTTAAGGCAAAGACGACTGCGGCCAATTCCAAATCGTGAGTTGCATAGTTTTTCTCATGCTCCTTCAATTGCCTAGAGCCATATGCAATTACCTTGCCATTTTGCATTAGTACACAACCGAGTCCAACATTTGAAGCATTGGTATAAACCACAAATCCACCGCTGCTTAATGGTAGTGTAAGAATAGGTGCAGAAGTCAATCTCCCTTTTAACTCCTCAAAGCTGGCTTCGCATTTCTCATTCCACACAAATGGCAAATTTTTCCGAGTTAGCTTAGTCAAGGGTGCTGAAATGGACGAAAATCCCTGCACAAACCTTCTACAGTAGCCTTCCAAGCCTAGGAAACTCCTGATTTCTGTCACATTCTTCGGTCTTTCCCAATTAATGACTGCCTCAATCTTGGCTGGATCGACTGCTAAACCTTCTTTGGAGATAATGTGGCCTAGAAAAGCAACTTTTTCTAGCCTAAATTCACACTTCTTAAGCTTCGCATAAAGCCGATCATCTCTTAGAAGTTGCAATGATGTCCTCAGGTGCTACTCATATTCTTCTTTGGATTTAGAGTATACAAGAATGTCATCGATGAATACCACCGTAAATTGATCCAAGTGTGGTGCAAAGATCTTGTTCATTAGGGCCATGAACACTGCCAGCGTATTTGTCAATCCAAAGGACATCACTAGAAACTCATAGTGCCCATATCTAGTCCTGAAGGCCGTCTTCGGTACATCTGATTCCCTGATTCTCAACTGATGGTAGCCGGATCGTAAGTCAATCTTTGAAAAGTATGATGCTCCTTGCAACTGATCAAATAGTTCATCTATTCTTGGCAGTGGATATTTATTCTTGATTGTGACTTGGTTCAACCTCCTGTAATCAATACACATTCTCAAACTGCCATCTTTCTTCTTGACGAATAAAACTGGGGCTCTCTATGGTGAGATGCTTGGTCTAATAAAACCTTTCTCTAGTAAATCTTGCAACTGTATCTTTAACTCTCCCAATTCTGCCGGAGCCATTCTGTAAGGTGCAATCGAGATTGGAGCGGTCTCTGGCAATAGTTCAATCGTGAAGTCAATCTCTCGAATTGGAGGCAAACCTGGAATCTTCTCTGGAAAAACATCTGGAAATTCGCATACAACGGGGATTCCCTCCACCCCTTGGGACCGTTTATCCTCCGTGATAAACTCTATATATCACTGACAACCACTTCTTAACAATTTGGAAGCCTTCAAAGCTGAAATTAACTTTTCTTGAGGGTTCTTTAACTCTCCCTGAAATTTAACTTCCATAGGTGCAACATCCAATTTGAAGGTGATAACCTTAGTGAAACATTCCATGGTTGCATGATGTGATCAATATCAATCATAAAATACCGCAAGTGCACGGGTGTCTAGATGAGACAATGGCAAGAACGGGTCGAACCCACAAGGAGCTATTTAAAGAAACTTTTAGAATAAGAAAACTAATTAACTACAATCAAGGAAAGTTTTGAGTATTTAGATATAAAATCAAGCAACTAATTTAGAAAGATGAAAAACTACAAATTAATGAAAGTGATTAGAGCGTAGGAATCAAATAAGCATCCACAAATTATTTATCAAGTAATCCTAATTTGTTCCAATTTTTACTTCAAATCAAAGACAAATCAATGTTTTTAATTTGGAAAATCTAACTTTTGAAATCCCTTTTCAATCATAAAAATTCAAAACTCAAGACTTCCTTCACCTCATAAAAGAATAAAAATAATTTAAGAACTACCCATCAAAAGTAAGCATAAACCATCAAAGATCTAAATCCTAAGCATGGCCTATCAAACCTAAGCATGAATAGTCAAAAACCAATTTTTATTTTCAGAATTTAAGAATGGAGATTTACCTAGGGCACAAAGACAAGCCTATTAATCATCAAGCACATAATCATGGAACACAAATTAGAATTACTAAATAAATAAATAAAAAGTTACTTACCTTCATCCATAGCTCTAATCAAGAAAAGTAGCCCGCCGTTGCAAAGAATGCTTCTTGATTTGTCATTAAAATTTGCATCTTTACAACTTCTCCTTCACAAAAATTATCTTCCAAAATAAATCCTTGGACATGGCCCAAGGCTACCAAAATAAAATAAATAAAGAAAATACTAATGGAAAACAAGAAAGGAAGAAAAGAAAAAGAAGGGAATTCGAGAGAGGGTTGGATGTGAGATGACTCCATCCCCTTTTGGGTTGGTTTTATAGATGTTGATGCGTCCTCTTTAGAAAACAATCTCCTCTCTTTTAGGACTTGTTTTCTTATTTGGAGAGATTTCTTGCTTAGGACTCAAGTTAGTCTTCACACTTGGAAAGAGTTTGAATTGGAGAGGATTTGCTACTAAGTGTGGTCTCTTGGTCTCCAAGTCTTGCCAAATTGAACTTCTCAAACATCTCTCATGTTGCCAATTTTGAAAACTTCTTGTAATTCCCGCATAGAATTATAATAGGTAACTTCCCATGGTTATATCTCCCTTAATATAGCTCCAATTTATGCAATCTTGGGCACCACGCATTTCTACTCGAAAAGATCTTTCCAACGATAGGTAGATTACACCAATCCGATATTTGGTTTGAGAGTTATGGCCATTTCAATTTGCTGCCCCTGAAAAATCCGGGAATAATTGTGCAATTAAGGAAACTTCTATGTTTGGCATGCTATGGGATGTGTGGGACCCATGTTGGACGTCCAAGGCATGCTTGGACTCTTTCTTTGCTTGCTTATTTGATTCCCTTTCCATCTTTGACATTTTCTAATCTTTCCAACTCCACCAAGATATCAAGATATGTGGGCCCACCATGAAGCGTGTCCCGCCTTTGATCTCTCTCAAATTTCACCAATGCAGGTCCCACTCTTGATTTATCCTACAAAAATAAAATTAAATTATGTCAATAATAATCAAGTGTGAGGAATCTATATGGACTATGCATGGGACCCTACATGTCTAATTAATGCACCAAAAATGCCCAACTTTCCAAAAATAGCACATGGCGTCAAAATTAGAAGGTATACATTAGTGAAGCCAAAAGAGCAAAATTTTTGGGTGATGAATGAGATGAAAATCCCTAATTTCACAAAATCATGCAATATAATGAATTTTGACCAAATTTGATCAAGATTCCAACTTTGATGCTCAAATGCATGAAATCATGAAATTAAGTGTAATTCTATGCAATTAACTTAATTAAGTCCACAAATGCATATGAAATGATGAATAAAACTAAAATTTTGTGGACTTATCACACCCCCAAACCAGCTTTTTGATAGTCCTCGAGCAAAATAATGAAAAAAAGGAGAAGTTTACTATCCTAACAAATGCAGAAAAATAAAAAGAAAATTGCCACTTTCGCTGGCCCTCTCGACTGCATTTAGCGTATGCAGTAAGCCCTAAAACCCCTAGGTTCCCCTAGTGGACGAGTTGTGCCTCGTGAGGGTTTGCAGTGAATCTACCCACAAAGTTCATTTATCCTAAAAAAAAATAAAAGAAATTTCCCAAAAGGAAATTAACTCATCTCAGATGCCACTTGTATAACCTGGAATAATCAAAATCTCAGACTTTTCAAAATTTAGTTCACCTTTCAAGTTTAAAGAATTTTCTTTCTTTTCAAAACTTTGTGTGCTCTGTGTAGGTTTACACATCAAATCAATCCTTTAAATGTTCCGCTATGGTGCCATGTAAACAAAATTCTCTTTCAAATGCTCTGATCTTTCCTAGATTTAGTGGCTCATAAGTTTCCCTCTCAAGGCTACTATAACGGCTTTTGCACTACTATTTTTTCCAAGGCCGCAATTTTTTTTTCAAATACACACATGTGACTGTGCAATGCCTAGGTCCCTTAAGCTTTCTAATTAACCCATGTAACGAGCATTAGGCCAATGACTCCCAAACCAGATGACTTTAGGGCACTAGGTATGTAAATACCCCTACGGGCTTACTGGCTCGAGTTAAAAAGGCTGCGAACCCAAACTAATCACAAACTTTTTATTCTTTTCAAGACTTCTAACTAAACACTTTTTTTTTCTTTTTTTTTTTTTTTTTTGTTGCAAACCCCAACAATAGGCAGCCCTTTTCAATTCTCCCGAACTAATCCACTGGTTTTGGTTGGCCTAACCATCCCGATGGATCAGGTAGACTCACAAGGCTAAACTTCAGAAAGTCATCCTATATTTCTTGAGAAATCCCGAATTCGACACTAAAGTTTCCTATCCAAAATCTTGATAGATGTATACGTGTTTCAGCGAAAAACAAAGTTTGAAATATTCTAAAAAAGTCTTGAACTTTCATTTTACTTCCTTCCAAAGATTTCAAAATTCCGGGTTTCCGAGCATCGTTGAATTTTATCAATTCCTTTGAAAACTTCCATAAAATAAAATTGCACAAACGAAAAGTTTTCCTAAAAGTAAAAAAAAAAATTTAATGGTTTGCCTAAAATTGAAAAAATCACCTAAAATTGGACAAGTGTGCTTGTTCCCACCCCCAAACCTAAACTAGACAGCGTCTTCGATATCATGCATGTAATGCAGAAATTGATAATGGAACATGAGGAAAAATAAATAGCAGGAGGTAAAGGAAAGAAGTTACCTAATGATTTTGCATGGCGCTCCCTATCCAAAGTTAGTCAAAACAATGACAAAAGATAACCTAAACTAATAATAATATAATCAAAACAATGACAAAAGATAACCTAAACTAATAATAATATATATAAAAACAAAGAAAAAGAAACTACCCTATCTGACACCTAACATGGAATCCACCTGGATCCCAACCCTATCTAACACCTAACACGGAATCCACCTGGATCCTAAACAAACCTACCTTCCAAAATTGAGGTCAAGATCTCTCGCTTAGGTAGCCACCTATTCTTTTTCATGAATGGAGTTGTAGCTAGTAGTGCATTCACCTCTTTAATGTAGCCATCTACATCAAAGTCACTGCCAAAGTGGGCAAGACAAGCCTCTAGTGGATCTTTAAGTTTAAAATGGGGTAAGTGATTTTCCACCAATTCATGAATGTAACTAACTTCAAAAACCCCATCATCCTCTTCAGGAGGTTACTTACTGACATTAAAAATGTTCACTTGAGCTGTCATGGTCCCAAAAAGGATTTGCATCACTCCATTCCTACAATTGATCAAGGCATTTGAGGTGGCTATGAATGGTCTCTCCAAAATTACTGGAATTTTGGGTTCAGCCCCAGGGTATCCAAGACAACAAAATCGACAGGAAATACAAAGTCTCTGACTTTGATCAGAACATCTTCGACTACCCCTTTGGGGTATCGAATTGATGCATCAGCCAATTGCAAGGTCACATGTGTCATTTTCAACTCCCCCAAACCTAATTCTTCATAAACAGAGTAGGGAAGAAGGTTCACACTTGCACCCAAATCTAGCAAAGCTTTCTCTATGTGATGGTCCCCTATTTGGCAAGAAATGGTAGGACACCCTGGTTCCTTGTATTTGATTGGGGTTGGACAGGAAATGATCGAGCTAGCTTGTTGGGCTAGAAAAGCTTTCTTGGGCACATTAGTAGTCCGTTTGAAGGTGCAAAGGTCTTTCAGGAATTTTGCATAGGTTGGAATATGTTGGATAGCATCAAGTAGTTGGATATTGATCGTCACTTGTTTGAATACTTCTAGCATTTTATCCAATTGAAAATTTGATTTTGCTGGGCCTAGCCTCTGTGGGTATGGTGCCTTGGGAACATAAGTCTTAGGAGATGGCTCACTAGGTGATGGGTCAGTTTTGACTGGGTTTTCTTTGACTGGTTCAGGTTCTACTATGGGTTCAGCATCTACACTTGGTTCCTCAGTTTCCCTGGGTAATTCGACCTTGTTATCAACCTGTGTACCCGACCGAAGAGTGATAATGGATTTGACTTGTTCCGGGCCTTTTTCTTTAGGATCATGAACAACTTGGCCCTTGGGATTAGGTTCGGATTGACTAGGGAATGTTCCTTTGTCTCTGGCACCGATGGAGTTGGCCAGTTGGCCCATCTGGTATTCCAGTTTTGCAAGGGTCTGGGTGTGACCATTCAAAATTATAGTAGTGGTTTGTTGGAATTGAGCAGTATTCTAAGACAATTGGGCCATGGTCTGAGACATGAGTTTCATAGCCTCTTCCAGGGAATCTACCCTCTGGGTCAATGGACTAGGGTTGAAATTGAGTTTTGGAAACCGGGTGGGGCATTGGACTGAGACTGAATGGGCTGAAGTTGATGGGCCTGGGATGGGCCACCCTGAGTTGGACCCTTGGTCCAAGGAAAGTTTGGATTTTCCCTCAATCCTAGATTGTATGTGCTGGAGTATGTGTCATACCTCTGAAGATTATCAAAATGAGTGTTTTGATATAGTGCATTAACCTCCTCAACAGATTTGGCCTGACCCAAAGTTGTTGGGTCAATCCCTCCATTATGGCCTGATTATATTTCAATGACTCCAAAGTGTTTGGAGTGGGTTTTTGGTTCAGCTCGAGGGCCTTTGTTCTCCTCTTCAGTGTGGCCATTTTGGCCTCTGCCTCAATTTTGGGTTCAACCTTGAACAGCCCCCCTTTTTCAGGAATGGTGATTTTAGTGGGCTCCCTCTTGATAGGGGCCCACTGCAGTGTATTTTCAGCGGTTTCTTCCAAAAATGTCCATGTTTCATCGCTGTTTTCTGTGTAAAATTTCCGCTACAGAAAGATTCCACCAGCTGCTTAGTAGGGTAATCCAAACCCTCATACACGATCTAGACCAATCGGATTTTTTCAAATCCATGGTGGGGACATTGGATTAAGAGGTCCTTTAATCATTCCAAATAACTGTAAAGTGTCTCCCCTTCCATTTGATGGAATCCATTGATGGCTTGCCTAATCGAAGCTATTTTCTATTTGGAGTAGAATTTTTTGTAAAATTCTTCGACTAGCTTGGCCTATGTAGTGATAGACCCAGCCTGTAAGGCATAAAGCCAAGCTTTAACCTTTTCTTTTAGGGAGAAAGGAAATAATCTAAGTTTAAGAGCCTCCTCAGTCATGTGATTGATTCTCATGGTCCCACAAATGTCCTCAAATTCTCTAACATGTTGATATGGGTTTTCTTGGTCTAGCCCACAGAATACTGGGAGCATTTGGATCATGCCAAATTTCAACTCAAATGTGGCATTGGTCTGAGGCAGGGTGATGCAGGACGGTTGAGTTGTCCTGGTAGGGTACATGTAGTCCTTCAAAGTCATGGGTGGGTCCACGTGATCAGTCATTTTTTCTTTGAAAATTGATGAACTTCCTATGATGGTCAATGCTAACTCAGGCTCTATTTGAGTCAACCTTTGATTTTCGCGTTCCCACAATTTTTTTCTTTCAGGTTTGAATTGCATGCATCGGGTCTAACCAAAAAATGTTAGCCTAATCTATATGCAAGGCCCTACTAGTTCTAATATGATGCACAAAAAATTCAAGCAGTCGCACACAAGGATTGAGCACAAGAAAATTCCTAGGGTTGGCCTAAACACTAGACAGCTCCTAACTGGTGAAGAGAACACGTGGGCCTCCAATTCAGTCCTATGAAACCTTAGTTGACTATGTTAACACCAAAAAAAGTCACTTAGCCTCCTCAATATCAAAAGCTACATGGAGCCGCATCCTACTACAAACAGGCAAAGCTGCTTCAAGCATCAGATTTTGTCAGAATCAAACAAAAACTGCAAGATCCTTCAAAATAGCCAAAAGAAGGGTACACATGAAGTTTCGAGCCATTTCGACACCATTTGGCCTAACTTCAATCCTCCAACAGCTGAGCGGGAGCTTCCGTCGGCAATAGTGTCAAAGGCATCAAATCTTCGATCAGAGCCTATGGATGGTCTCAAAATACCTCCAAAAGGCTCAACGTCGAATTTCAAGTCAAACCGACACCGTTTCACCCTCCATCAACTCTCGAAAGGCAAAATCAAGCCTCCCGGAGGCGAGAGCCTCTGATATCACTACTCATCAGACAAAGCACATGGGTAGCTTCTACATGCTTCTAAAGGGCTGCACGTCAAATTTCAAGTCATTCCGACAACGTTTGACCAGGTTTTGACGCTCCGAAGCAAAATCAAGCCTACCGGCGGTGAAGCTCCCCGGGACCAACCCAAATCGGAGCTAATGAATTGTCTCAAAATGCCTCCAATAGGCTCCCTGTCAAATTTCAAGTCAATTGGACATCGGATGACCATACATCAAAGCTCAACATCTTCCGCACGGTGAAATCAAGTCTAGCATCGATGGGACCCCAAACGGCTTCAAAACTCAAATAAAAGCCCATGGTTGGTCCTATCTAATGCTCAAGAAGCTTCACCTCAAATTTCAGGTCATTCCGACATCGTTTGACCTAGTTTCAACTCTTGGCGGAAAATCAGCTACGGAGTCTGCGGCTTTTCCAAAAGTAGGAAACTTTGCACTCTGATTTGCACAGCCTTTGATGGGTTTTCTTCAGTGGAATCAAGCCAATAAATGAGAAGAAATTTCAAGAAAAATACAGGAGAAAACAAAAGCGAAAAAGCCCGAGAAACAGCAGAGAAAACAGCGACCGGAAGGCGACCGGAAAATGGACCGAAGTCCAAGGTCGCCGGTGACCTTGGCCCATGTTCGCCGGCGACCCTGGAAATCCTGGTTGCCTGATTTTTGCCGAAACGCCAGTTTGTTAGATTCTTTTCGCGTTTCGCGAAGTTTGGCCCCTGCGATTTTCTTAAAATCTGATTTTTGACGCATGATATCCGTCAATCTTCGTCAACATCACGGATCCGACGTCAAAATCATTCGATCATCATTGGATACTCCAAAATCGCCAACCGGGCGGCCAAGAAAGCACACTTTCTGCCTGACAGATCGTGAAATCGACTGAACAGATGTTGCCGACCCATTGGTGTCAACCAATATCTGAATTTGCATCGTCATCCGACATCAAACAACGTGCAGATCCATCGATGATCATCGTAAGAAGAATTCCAAAAGACGCGGCGCGGCCCGCGACTCTTCAAGCGACTCGGCGACCAATTAATGCTGTTAATTGACCTTTTTATGACAACTTATTAAGGTCATTAACTCATTATTTTGGACGGTCCAATCAGAAGTAAGCAAATGGGAGTTACAAGTCCAATTAATCATGACAATTAACCATGTAACTCCTATCATTATGAAGATTAATCACGGTAATTTACCATGAAACTCCTATCATCATGGAGATTAAATGCCCATTATTCTCCATCGGCCAATCAAAATCCAAGAAAAAGGAGTTACAAAATTCTGAAATTAATACTTGTAACTCCTCCCATCATGGAGCATTAATACCATTAATGCCCATAAAACCCTCCTAATGGCCACCAAAAGCCTATAAATAGGCGGTCATCCCAAAGGGAAGGGGTCCAGAAAAATTGTCTGAAGCGGTCCAGAAAAATTGTCCGAAGTGGTCCTGAAAAATCGTCTGAAAACTATCCTGAAGAATTCTCTGCACAAAGAAGCTCTCCTGCCTTGAAGAAACCCTGCTGCAAGAACTACAAGGTGATCAAAGTCCCTTGGGGGGCCACCCCCCCAAGGTTTCACACTCTTCTTCTATCCAACATGGCTTAGATGCGGCTTTTCAGCCCGTCTACCCGTTTTTTTATTGGATATAGGACCTTCCCTTGGTCTTTGTCCTCTAAAAATCTGGGGTCCAAGCCAAGCCAAGTGAACTAAAGCATCAAGTGTTCTCATCTGAAGGACGATGGCGGAGTCCATACATGACTCGTGACCGTTGATCTGAACGAGTCCCCACAATCGCTTGAGAAGTCAGATCTCCTCTTTCTTCCCTTTCGATTGTATTTTGTTTTTTTTAAAGAGACAAAAAATCACAATTCTTGTCTTTCACTATTGATAAGATTCGTAAAATCGCTGTCCATGGCAAAATCGCCTTTTACGGCACAAAACTGCCTTTCACGGCAAACTAAACAAAACTGCCTTTCACGGCATTTTAAAATCTTGTCTCTTTCTTTAAATATATATGCAATGGAAAGATAGAAAAAAGTTTGATTTCCTTTCTACTTATGAAGGTGAATCTCCAGATCACCATTTCAAATTCCAAGTAGAGTAGAAAATCTGGCATACCCATACAAAAAGAAATGTTGATGCTTGCTCCTTGTTTTCTCTTCGCCCCGCCGCACCCCGGCGGATCCGGGACGGAGGAAGGCAAGAAAGAAAAAGACGGGTCCATCAAGTTGGCATACCCGGTGGGACTTGTTCATTTGAGAACACGATGCTTAGAATCTTTGGCTCCTTCCTAGTTGGTGGCCTATGTTGGATCTTATATCTAAAAAAAAAAAATGAGATGGGATTCTTTGGAAACTTCTTTCCTTGAACTTGTTTCAATTCTTTCTTTTCTCAACAAAAAAAAAGAGGTTTTTTCCATTGGGTTCAAACTGGAGAAAACTTTGGTTCTTTCCTTTTTGTACAATGGCACGCAGAAATGTTTGAGCCAACGTTCGGATTGGGAGGGACCATTTTCCTCTCTTTGATGGGTCCATTGGACATCTTTCAAAAAAAAAAAAGTTTTAAAAAAAAAATTTTCAAATTCCTTTCATTGGATTCAAATTGGAGAAACTTTAGTTCTTTCCTTTTCATACAATGGCTCACAGAAATGTTTGAGCCAACGTTCGGATTGGGAGGGGCCATTTTCCTCTCTCTGATGGGTCCATTGGAGATCTTTCAAAAAAAAAAAAAAAAAGGTTTAAAAAAAAAACTTTTCAAATTCCTTTCATTGGATTCAAATTGGAGAAACTTTGGTTCTTTCCTTTTCATACAATGGCTCGCAGAAATGTTTGAGCCAAGTTCGGATTGGAAGGGGCCATTTTCCTCTCTTTGATGGGTCCATTGGAGATCTTTCAAAAAAAAAAAAAAGGTTTTAAAAAAAAAAATTTTCAAATTTCTCTCTTTTGGATTCAAATTGGAGAAATTTTGGTTCTTTCCTTTTCGTACAATGGCTCGCAGAAATGTTTGAGCCAACGCTCAGATTGGGAGGGGCTATTTCCCTCTCTTTGATGGGTCCATTGGAGATCTTTCAAAAAAAGATGCATTAAGGTTGAACCAATTGCATTCTTTGACCAAAGTGGATCTAAGAAAAGCCTTGTCCAGAGTGTGGAGGCAGCTAGACTGTTCGAGCTATGGGTCCTTCAAACGGGTTCATTAAGTAATCCTACCCTTACCTTGGGGCCGATCTATCCACTAAGGTTTCATAAGACCGAATTAGAAGACCTACGTGCACTCTTCAAAAAAATCTTCAAAAAAAAAATCTTAAAAAAAAAAAAACTTCTGTCATTATTGTGTTCAAATTGGAGGAATTTTGGTTCTTTCTTTTTCGGATTTAGGCTCGCAGAAATGTTTGAGCCTGTATTCGGATTGGAATGCCATTTGCCCTCTTTTGTGGATTCAATCTTGACTTTTCAAAAAAAAAAAAAAAAAAAAACTCCCATCAGTATTGGATTCAAATCTAAGAAATCCTGGTTCTTTCCTTTTTCGGATTTAGGCTCGCAGAAATGTTTGAGCCTGTATTCGGATTGGAATACCATTTGCTTTCTTTTGTGAATCCAATCTTGACATTTCAAAAAAAAATCCCATCTCATGTCCTTTTTCAAGGATACGATTTACAACATTTGTGCCTAGCGGTGCTAGTACGCCCTTTCGGGTCTATTGTATTCGCTACCTACACATTTGTATCTCTAACCTTATATCATTTTACCTCGAGTGAGCTTCGCTTCTCGGTAATTTGAATTGAGGTTTACAATTTCTTCTAGCAATCCCTAGAACGCTCATTTCGAGCCGACCATACTTGCGTTCAGAACAATTGTACGATCTATGGCTTTTTGCCTTCTTCATTATGCTCAGAATAGGCCATGCCTGCTGAGCGATTTGAAAAGACAAAACCATAGTATAACCCATTTATGATCACCATTTTCTTGTGATTACTAATGGGTGTGGTCTTATTTCAGAAAAGTTTTCCCAAAACTAACAATGGCAACTTCGTTGACCATCACCTTCGACGAAAACAAGTACCAAGTCATGCTTCAAGAGAAGCAAAGCAAGGGCACTTTCAAGCGCCCCGCCAGCTGCCGAAGCGTCACCTCCCTCGGTAACTCCCAAAACATTGGGTCAACCTCCACTCCCCGGACCATCGTCTTCGGGTCACTGGGACCATTCCCATTACCCATAGAAGAGACGATGCCTGCTAAGAAGCAGAAAACCGCCCCTCAACGTGTTGCTGCCCCAACACCAAAGGCGGTCACCAAGAAACCTGAGGCCCGCGGCAGTCCCACAAAGCCTCAACCTACAAAAAACCAGGTCTGCCCCAAGACTTGGTCCCCGCGATCTTCACCAAAACAAAGAAGGTCCCGGACATCTGCAAAGCCAGCATACTTGGCTCCTCTCAAGGAGAACCGGTTCTATCCTCTTGTTTACATCAAAGGAGAGAAACCTACCCTCCACCGAACTACCAAAACAACTCAGCACGAGCCGGCTTGTTCATACAAGCCCAAAATCAAGTCGTGCATCACAAGGCCTCGACAAGAACCTGCCAGGGCTTGCTCTCCTGTAACTCGACCCTTCACCTCAACAGGGGCTGAGCTTGCAAAATTTAAAGCTTCGCTGTGACAGGCTAAGGACCGCGTCCAAATCCTGTCCAGGCCAGTCTTCAAAGAAGACAAGCTCGGTTGCTGCGTGCGAGGGACCACGTCCTTCATTGCCAGAGCATAGCCCGAGCTAACCGAAGTTCAAATTGCTCGTCTTATACGTCGCCGCGCAGCATATCGACAAAAGAGATTAAAGAAGCAAAAAACCCAGCGTTCTGAGCTTCAAATCTCCCAAAAATGGGTCGAAAAAGAAAGACCCGACCAAGTTGCTGCTGTCCACATGGTTGGGAAAATCAAAAGAAGCCAGAAGTCAGCGACAAAAATACATGTCAGACGACCGGTGACTCGCAACGTCTCCCAGACGATAAGACATCAGGAAGACTCTCCCACTCCTTCAAGCAAGGACACCGGAGTGATCATTCCTTGGGCTCTTCATCTAGAAGAATGAGCTCCAGCTCAGTCACTAAGACAGTATCCTCTTTCGACTCACGATGGATGAGTGTCTTGGTCACAAATTCTGAGCAACCTCCACCACATGACGACATGGCTCAACGCATTCAGCAGCTAGAGCAAGGACAACAGAGAATAGAGGTTCTGATGGAAAACCTCCTTCTCACTCTCCAACGTCCACCAAACAATGAGGAAGTTCCTCCACAAGATGAGGCAAATGGTGGAGAAGATGAGTCACGCACCCTTACTAAAAAGGACGTCGACAATATCCTCGCCAAAGCAAAAAAAGAGGATACACTGAAGGAGCATGGGATGAAGCCACCATATCCCTTATGGATGGACTCGGTTTCGTTCCCCCCAAAGTTCAAACAACCTCTTCTCCAAACGTATAAGGGGAAAGGTTCAACTAGACAGCACGTCATCCACTTCAAGATCCTGACAGGAACGATTACGGATCAAGATGCTCTCAAGATCCGTCTCTTTGCAAGTACCCTAAAAGGTACGGCCTTTGATTGGTACTCCACTCTGCCAGAGGACTCCATTCAAAACTGGACCATGCTAGAGACACGTTTCCTGACCCATTTCAAAGGTGTGGATCATCCTGTTACTATGGCTCAGCTCTGCAGCCTTAAACAGGGAGAGAATGAGTCGACATACAACTTCATTCACAAGTGGAAAGCAATGGCATACAAATGCTCAGATGTGCTACCACAAGCGTCGCTAGTCGACATTTGCCGAAACAACATGATAGCAAGGATCCGCTCCATGATCATCGGCAACAAATCAAAGAACTTAGGAGAACTCCTAAAAGCATCTACGGAGGCTGAAACGGTGATCAAAGACCTCAATAGTCGGAAGTCATCAAAGAAGGAGCCGACCGCCATTCCGACCTCCAAGCCAAAGAAAAAGGAGGTTCTCAATGTGCAAACCAAGTCAGCCCCTCAGCCGCCAAAGAAAGCTGAAAACAAAGCTGCAGGTAAGAGACCTGAACTCTCTGATGCCTTCAAAGAACGAATAGAGAAGAAATACCCGTTCGATGAGGATATTGAAGAAATATTTGGGGCTCTCTTGGCAAATGGGAAACTCACCTTGCCTGACCCCAAAAGACTAAGAGATGTTGGCTAAACCAACGATCCCCGATATTGTCCATACCACCAAATGGTCTCGCATCCTCTCAACCAATGTTTCGTTGTAAGAAAGAAGATCAACAACGAGATGTGGAAAAACGGAGTCATTACCTTTGACAAAAACTATGGGTCTGCCTCCTTTAACATGGTGTCATATGGACAAACATCCAAATCACCAAAGGAAAAAGTCACTACTTCCTTCAAGGTGATAAAAATGACTCAGACGTCCCAAGAGCTGGTGCCTTATCCAACACCAGATGGACAGCCCATATGGGTGCATCCCGATCTCCTGGAAGATGAAAATTGGGAGATCGTCAAAACAAAGCCGACCGCTCAACAGCAAAGGCGAGCCAAGAGACAACTCCACAAGCTCAAACAGTGGGAGAAGGCTCAAACAAAACAAGAGGTCCCTAAAAGGGCAGAAACCTCCTCTACCGCTTCACTGGGGGCAACAGAGGAGTCCCTCCCCAAAGCTCCAAAGGGGGGTAAGAAAATTCACCCTTAGTGATTTCATGCCACCACAGCTCAGGGATGAGACTACACAGGGGGCATCATACTCTTGTAACTCGGTAGTTGGATTCTCCATGAATGGATACGAGTCCAGTGACACTGGCAGTGACACAGATGAGTGGGAGGAATCCCTTGAAACTGGAGAATATCTCTCCGATGAAGAATGGATCCCAGAATCCCACCTTATGCCAGTAATCTAGTATAACCCCTTCCAGCCACAAGGATCCTGGTCTGATAATAATGAAGACTAAGAGCCTGCCCAAAATGCTGTTGACACAGCACAAACAAATGCTCTAGTGGATCCCAATCAAGTTGAACCACAAAGAGCAGATGAAGAAGAAGATCTAGCTTCTATGCCCGATCTTGAAGAATATGTGAGGATCTTGCAGCGTCTCGCCATAGAGCAAGAGCAGGATCGCATCAACCAGCTTCATCAAAATCCAGAACCAGAAGTCCAGGAAAATCTACAAGCATCTCCTCCAGTGACTCCGGAAAATGAAGAAAGTTGCTGGATTGATGATCCTCTTACATCGGAGGATGAGTCTGATTCCCAACAGTCCATTGTGGAGGTATCTTCTATCGAAGTTGCTTGCAATGTGATAGTTCGGGGTGATAGTGCCTCTGAAACTTCATCTGCTGAGGCCACGGACTCTCAGAATGCATCCGGTAGCATACTTCTGGAGCTACATATTCTCGGGTGACTTCCACTGAGATAGCATATTCTCAGTCGTCGTCTCCTGAAATGGTGATGTCAGAATTCAAGCCAGAGAATATAATGAAAATGCAAGCGGAGATCATAATGAAAATGCAGGCCCCAAGGAGGCTTTCAAGTATGACTTGATCGAGCACTTCAAACACATACCTGCACGGCTGAACATCCTAGACTTATTACGAATGTCACCACAAACTCGTGATAGTCTCATTTCAGAACTGCAAAGGCTGAATATGGATGTCGACAAACATGGCCCACAAGTCCTACAAATTGAAATGGACTATAGGGTCAAAAAATCAAAAACCTCCTCAAAGAGAGAAAAGAAATAAGCTGGAGGACCTTGCACTGAATGCCTCTCGGTCCAAAACGCCGCAAGTGCTACCATTGCCTTCAATAAGGAAGACCTCCTGCTAGGCGAGACGAAGCACAACCGACCCTTGTACTTCACAGGGTACATCAAAGAGATGCCGATACACAGAGTCCAGATCAACCCAGGTTCTGCACTCAACCTTATCTCTACTTCGGCACTCGAAGAGCTGGGTATCCCACCTAGCAAACTAAGCCACACATCTGTGTCCATCTTTGGATACGATGGGAGTGTTCAAAGGCCCATTGGCGAAATCCGGTTCAGGTTGCAAATCGGTGATCTTATCTTTGAGGTCACCGTATATGCAATAAAAATCCCTTCATGCTACAACATCCTTCTCGGACGCCCTTGGATACACAAGAACGGTGTTGTCCCTTCGACTCTACATCAGTGCATCAAGTTTGTTGGCGACGACGGCTTGATACATCGAGTGTTTGCAGACAAAAAGCCCTTCAAAGGCAAAGAAGTCCATTTTGCAGACTCTCAAATGTACAAGGATGAGAAAGAGAAGGAGGAGGAGAAAATAGCATCCTTTGCCAGCAATCTCCAAAAAGACAAAGGCAAGGCTCCTCAGCAATCATCGGAAGAAAACAAACCTTCCAGCAAATCCAAAGAGAGCAATCCGTCTCTCTTTGTTGTCTCCTTCAAACCTTCCAAACCCTTGGTAATCACTACTAAGGCAAAGAAGACAAAGCAAAAGACTGGGAGCAAGTTTGCTGTCTCCTTCGTGTCTATCATACAAGACACGGATTCGGATTCAGAGACAAAAGACGATGCATCGTCAAACCAAGCTGATGCTCAGCAAGTTTGGCCTGCCCTCACTCCATTGGAGACACCTGCTGATGTAGAAGATCTTGCATCTACTACCTTCATCGTTCCGGCAACATCGGCAGAAGAGAAACCAATCTTCTTCCATAGATCGGACGCTTCTTCATCAAACTCCCTGCTTGAGCCTTTCCAAAATGAAGGTATGCCTCAACTATCCTTGTATAGTCCAATGGCACAAGCTATCATGAAGAAAATGGGCTATGACGCTCAAAATCCAATTGGTTTAGGAGGTGGCCGTGGTATTCTCACACCATTGGAACCCACCCTGACCAAAAGTCAGCTGGAAGATTGGAAACTCTACCGTCACATAGACAAGTCTTCATACGGGTTGGGGTATGATCCTGACACTCCGATGAGACAGCTGACACAAAGGCTGCAAAGTCGTTTTGCCGACCAAGCCTCAACATCTCGTGTCGATGAAGACATCAATCTCCCTGGATATCTCTTTGAAGAGTTACCCGACAAAGACCCAGGAAGCTCATCAAATTGGTACGATTTCTTTGATGATGAAGAGGAATTGTCCGATGACACAGACGCACGGTTCTCTAATTTAGAAGAGCCATCATCTCCAAAAGAAGTGCCTTACTTCGACCCAGTTTCAGCTGGTGATTGGGATCATCTCATAGCAAGTCTTGAGAAGAATACCGATCAAGAAGATTTATGGACAGAAGCAGAGCCATGGTCTGAAAATTCCCTTGGATATCCAGAAGGTCTTGTTGCGCTGGAAGCCTCCGAAAATATTGTGGAGGAACCACCTTCAAACCTTCCAACAGAAGATTATGTTCAAAAGATAGACTTGGGAACACCAGATAACCCACGTCCTGTATTCATAAGCAAGAATATAAAGGATGATGAGTTACCCGAGTATGTCTCTTTTCTTCATGAGTTTGTTGATTGTTTTGCATGGTCTTACGCTGAAATGCCTGGCTTAGATCCCAAAATAGCAGTTCACAAACTCAACTTGCAAGAAAATGTCAAGCCTGTAAAACAAGGCCAAAGAAGATTCCGTCCTGATGTGATGGACAAAATTGAACAAGAATTTTAGAAACTCAAAATCGTTGGCTTCATCCACGAGGAATAGCATCCCGAATGGTTGGCCAACATCGTCCCCGTGATAAAGAAAAATGGGCAAATCAGAGTCTGTATTGACTATAGAGACCTGAATAATGCTTGCCCCAAAGATGAATTCCCGTTCCCCATACTGGAGGTAATGATTGACAACACCTGCGGGTTTGAGCGAATGACTTTCATGGACGGCTTCTCTGGCTACAACCAGATAAAGATCCATCCCGGAGATGAAAGGCATACATCATTTCGGACCCCATTTGGCGTGTATTGCTACACTGCCATGCCATTTAGTCTGAAAAATGCCGGTGCAACATATCAAAGGGCTATGATGAAGATATTCCAAGATATGCAGCACAAGACGGTCGAATGTTATGTTGATGACCTCACCGTCAAAAGCAAAAGAAAAGAAGACCACCTCAAAGATCTTCAAGAAGTCTTCCTCCGGCTTCGCAAACACAAACTGCGAATGAATCCCCTCAAATGCTTCTTCGGTGTCTCATCGGGTAAGTTCCTCGGATTCATAGTTCAGAAAGCAGGAATAGAGCTTGACCCCATCAAAGTCAAGGCTATCCTAGAAATGCCATCTCCAAAAACCCTAAGAGAACTAAAAGGGCTTCAAGGAAGATTGGCATACATCCAACGGTTCATTTCCAATCAATCAGGAAAATGCCGTCCAGTTTCTCGCCTGATGAAGAAAGGTGTAGACTTTGTTTGGGATGCTGAATGTGAAGCTGCATTTCAAGACATCAAGTCATACCTGACCAAAACCTCCGGTGTTAGCTGCTCCCACAATCGGAAAACCATTCATCTTCTACACAAGAGCTCTCGACTATTCTGTGGGCGCTCTACTTGCACAAGGAAATGATGGAGGAAAAGAAGCTGCTTTATACTACCTCAGTCGCATGTTAGTAGGTCCAAAGCATCGCTACTCTCCAGTCGAAAAAGAATGCCTTGCTGTGATGTTCGCCGTACAAAAGCTGCGTCACTATTTGCTGTCAAACACAGTATACCTGATATCGAGGATCAATCTCCTAAAGGTCCTTGTTACAAAAGCAGGTTCTCTCAATGTCCGGCTGGCAAAATGGTCCATCCTTCTGTCACAATTTGATATTAGGTATGTACCACAAAAGGCAATCAAAGGTTAAGCTCTGGCAAATTTTCTCGTAGAGCATCCACTGCCTAAGGATTCTCCACTCAGGGATGACCTCCCAGACAAGCCTGTCTACAGCGTGGAGATTTCCTCACCAAATGCCTCCTAGAACATGTACTTCGATGGTGCAACCAGAACAAATGAAAAAAGAAAGCCAATATCAGGAATTGGCATCCTCTTTGTTAGCCCTGACAAATAAATGATTCCACACGCATTTTCACTACTGGAACCATGTTCAAAACAATGCAGCTGAGTACCAAGCCCTGATCTTAGGATTGGAACTCGCCCTCGAATCCGACATCACCATGCTGGAAGCATTTGGGGATTCTCAACTGATCGTCAACCAGATGAATCAAAAATATGAAATCAGGAAGCCGGATCTGTTGCTTTACTACAACAAGGCGCAATCGCTTCGTCAAAAGTTTGACATCTGTCACATCATCCACATCCACAGAGGTGAAAACATCCGTGCAGATGCCCTGGCTGGACTTGCTACATCTATGGCAATCCAAGAAGGGGAAAACATGCAAATTACAGTGTGTCAAAGAAGGATTCTCCCTCCTCTCAACACACACCAAGCAGTTGTTGAATGCCACCGAGTGGTCGGAAGTCGAGTTTCCATCCTCAAACCTTCGATTGGCGACTGGAGGGATCCGTTCATTGATTATATTATGTTCGGAATCCTACCTGAAGATCCAAAAGAACAGGTAAGCATTCAAAGACGAGCCCCAAATTTTCATTGGGATATTCCCTCCAAAATGCTTTACAGAAAATCTTTCAATTGAGTACTTCTACGCTGCTTGTCACAACAAGAGGCGGAAGAAACTCTAAAAGAAGTTCATGCTGGTCTTTGTGGAGCCCATCAGGCTAGTCCTAAGCTCTACGATCAGATAAAAAGGTTAGGTTACTATTGGCCTACCATGGTGGCTGACGCAATGCAATTTGCTAAACGTTGCCAACAATGCCAAGTTCATGGAGATTATGTCCACATGCCTCCAGAATGGCTACATCCTACAGCGATCTCATGGCCCTTTGAAGCCTGGGGTATGGACATCAGAGGTCCTATCTCTCCCCCGTCAAGCAAAGGTCATTGCTTCATCTTCGCCGCTACGGATTATTTCTCCAAGTGGTCAGAAGCATTTGCGTTCAGTGAAATGAAGACCTCGTCAGTCCTTCAATTCTTACGAACCAACATCATTGGTCGCTTCGGCATACCTAAAAGATTCGTCCGTGATGACGGACCACAATTCCGGGATCACAGATTCTATAGGTTCTACGACAAATACAAAATCCAAAGTTGTCCTTCAACTCCGTATAACTCGGCAGCGAATGGACTAGCAGAAGCCTTCAACAAGACACTCTACAAAATTCTCAAGAAAATGGTCTCTAGTCACAAAAGAGACTGGAGCGACAAACTGCCTGAAGCTTTATGGGCCTACCGGACTACCGTTCGAGGACCAACCCATAGCACGCCATTCTCCTTGGTCTGTGGATGTGAAGCAATTGTCCCCCTAGAGGTACAAATTCCTTCTTTAAGGGTATCTCTACAAAATGAAATGACGCAAGAAAGCAACGTCAAATTGAGACTCCAAGAACTGAATAATCTCGATGAAAGACGACTCGAAGCTCTACAAAGCGTTAAGCTTTACTAAGCACGCATGGCAGGATCTTTTGACAAAAAGGTCAGGCAATGCGCCCACAAAAAGGGTGACTTGGTTCTTGCGGTGAAAAGGCCAATGGTTTTTTCCCACAAATCCAAAGGCAAATTCGAACCAAAATGGGAGGGACCCTTCGTCATCGACAAAGTCTTCTCCAATGGCGCATATGCTCTTCTAAACATGGAGGGTGACAGATGTATGCTGCCCATCAATGGCAAGTTCTTGAAGCGGTACTACCCTTGAAGACTTCCTACATCGGGTCAGAGTGATGCCCGCATGGAGAAAACCTATTCCTAGGTACTTGCTCGTCAAACCCACCCCTTTTAGATTTTTCATCCCTATGTTGAAATTTCTAAAAACCCAAAAACAATGCTTACTTTCAATGTTTCATTGTTCAAAAAAAAAAAAAAAAAAAAAAAAACCAAAAACAAAATCAAACCCAAAATCCAAGTTTAAGCCTCTTCCCTAACTTGACCAATACTTTCAATCCTTGAACCCAAAATTCATGGTTTGAAAAAAAAATCAGGACTCAGGGATTTCCACCCTAGTCCACCTTGACTTTTACCGCCAAAATGGTTTCGAGTCAAAAATTTACAACCCTCGTGTCTTTAAACAAAAAAAAATGGTTTTTCAAAAACCATGGGGAAGCGACGTTTAGTCGATACTCACACAAAACCCAAAAATCGGAAGGATACGAACCCCATTCGATACTTCCAAAACCTCAAATCGCAGGGAAGTGACACCTCGTCAATACTTACAAGATTTCAAAAATCGTGGAGACACAACGTTCCAGTTGATATCCACAACCCAAATTTAAAAACAAAAACAAAGGTTCGAAAAAACCTCAAATTTCAAAAATCGTGGGGAGGCGACATTCCATCGATACCCACAAAACCAAATTTTTGAGAAAAAAGCAAGGAAGCGACATTCAGTCAATACTTGCACCCAAATAAGCGAGGAAGCGACATTTAGTCGATATTTGCACCCAAATCCGCGAGGAAGCGACATTCCATCGATACTTGCAACCGAATGAGCAAGGAAACGACATTCCATCGATACTTGTAATACCATTCAGCAGGCAGGCGACTCTTAGTCGATACTTGCATTTTGAAAACCAATAAACCTGGCTTTTATGCAAAAAACCTGGCTTTCACGCCAAAACCCAGCTTTCATGCCAAAAACTCAGATTTCATGCCGAAAACCTGGCTTTCATGCCAAAAACCAAAAATCTAGCTTCCACGCCAACAAAACAAAAACCTGGCTTTCATGCCAAAAAATCAAAAATCCGGCTTCCACGCCGACAAAACAAAACTTGGTTTTCAAAAAACTTGACATCCATGCCACAATAAAAAATCGGCTCTCATGCCAAAAACCGGCTTCCATGCCACAAACAAAATTTCGGCTTTCACGCCATCCAAAATTCAAGTTTCATGCCATCTCAAAAATCAGGCTTTCACGCCACAAAAATCGGCTCTCATGCCAAAAACCGGCTGATGCCACAAAACCAAAATTCGGCTTTCACGCCACAAAAATCGGCTCTCATGCCAAAAACCGGCTTCCATGCCACAAACAAAATTTGGCTCCTATGCCACAATCAAAATTCAGCTTTCACGCCATCTAAAATTCAGCTTTCAAGCCATCAAAAAACCAGGCTTTTTGCCACAAAATCTAGCTTTCATGCCCAAAAGAAACTTTTAACAAAAGATTTTCACAAAATGACAACCTTTTGATCAAATTTTCAAACAAACCATTCCCATTCAATTTTTTCATATGTTCTCATCAAAAGTGAATTTAAGTGAAATAAGGGGATACAAAAGAAAAAAGAGTGCCAAAAATATTTATACATGGAGGTACCAAAAGAAAAGAAGCAAAAGTTTGTTACAAAGTCAAGAGACTAGTCCGACATGGTCTTCAGCCAAAGGCTTAACTCCTCAAGCAAACTCTTGGCCTTAGCCTCCAAAGCTTCCAAGCCGCGTTTCTTCATAATCTTCCTGTCGCGACCCCAAACCGGGGCCCGGGACCGCGACGGGGTGTGGTGTGGATAATGAACCACCCCTTGTTAATAATGATTATACATTTCCTTAATTTCCCACAGGTTTCCGCAGTGAGGATTCCACATACACTCATAGAACATTTATATTGGTGCAGAAGCGTGTAGCAAATCAAACTCTTAATCCAATCACATCAAATAAGAATGTTAATACACAGGTATGACATGATGTCAGAGTGAGCAATGATCTCATTAGCATTCCCAAAATATTAAGTTAAAGTTTTAAACAAAAGAACAAGTTAATTAACATTTCCCAAGAAAAAATAATGGCCAACAAAGGCCAGTACAACCAAAGTATAAATCAATAACATCCCAAAATGTTCGCAGCTGAAAGCTAAACCCAATGTGTACATGACATTGTCAGCTTGCCACTCCACTAGACGTTGCGGTTCACCGACCGCCTCCTCTGGCTCCTCCTCAAAGGCAAAGACGGGAGCTGGACCTGAGTACCACAAAAATGGGTCAGACACGACGGTCTGGCAGGTGGGTGAATAGATATACCAAGAAAGAAATCAAAACACTTTCTAAACATGATGAAATCTTGTTAAAACAATAACTATCTTAAAGCAGGGTATATAGTTCATTTAAAGTACAGATGCAATATAAATCATGCGGGGTATTCAAGGTACAGGAACTGACTAGGTGGCAACCACACTAGAGCTAAATCCTCTCCATCACTAAGGTGATGAGAGCACATTCAGTGCGTTGGGCTCGAACACACGAAGTGACGAGAACCAACATTATATACATATACATATACATATACATATAGCTAGGCAAGACCACGGCCGCGGAACCGGGTAACGGGACAGAACAGGATCCAAGTTGCAACTGGCGGGAGCACAGGGGGAGACCCAAGTCAGTTGATCAGACTGACAAGGATGTCCAAGCTTAGTGGTGCCGACTCTTAGGTTACATGATAAATCAAAACATATACAAAACTATATCAATATAAAACATACGGGCAGGCGGGGCAAGGTGCTCGAAGGCACACATTTCATATTATTTTCGGTTCATGTATACATGGGCTGGCAGGACATATCGGGTGTACAAATCGGAATTTGAGAGAAAACCAGTAGATTCGGGTTATTATACAAATAACTGAATAAAACAATGCAATGAGTCCTTATGCCATTAGGGACTATGTATTGGGGCATCTATATTCAAACGACCTGTATAAGGATCTTGTATGTCTAAATTACCCTTAGTATGGTACTCAAATGATAGAGGACATACTAAGTTTCCTTATGCACGTTGATGAATCTAAAGGTCCCAATACCTTTTCCGAAATGGTTTTTCTTTCTATGTCAATCTCCTTATGTCATCCCCTGGGTCCTTCCAAGGTGGTAGGGCATCAGAACAACCCATCCAAACCTTTAAATACCATATCTGAAACCAATAGAAAAGACTCAGGAATTCTGGGTAAAACTCGGTCACCTGTCGGTCAGGTGGCGGTTAGCCGCCGATGTGATCGGCGGTTAGCCGCTGACTGACCGCGGGGCTGACCGCGGTTCACCCTACTACAATGTAGCATTCTGTGTTTCTAACCGCGCCTCTCGGCTACCTTGCGGTCACATGGTTTTTGGATTGGCGGTTAGCCGCGAGTTGACCGCGCGGCTGACCGCGGTTCGCCTGTCAAAATACAGCATTCTGTGTTTCTAACCGCATCTGGGTCGGCTAGCCGCCGGTCACCTGTCGGCCAGCCGCCGAGGTGACCGCCCGCTGACCGCCCAGCTGCGGGAACTACACATCAGGTGCAGATTTCAGTGCTTTCTTTCCCAAACTATTTCACCTCAACTCCAACCCTTTCCTAACATGAAATAGATCCATTCCCTTCCATTCAACATTTAATTCTTTCCACCAACCACCCTTTCATCAATGCATTTATTTCTTCTACCAATGCAAATCTCATTCAATGCAAATACAAATCTCATTTAAGAAGTCATACTAACCCAAAATAAACTTTCATGAATGCATGCATATATTCTCATAGAACTAACTAAGAGAAAACCATGACAATAAATACATTTCCAAAAGCATTATAAACATAATGAATCAAATGAAATAGGAATAGTAAAAATCCACATTTTCAACCAAAATAAGAACTTATTCAAATCGAATCCATTCATCCACTTGCCTTGGTCTCCAAGTATGCTAGTCAAGCTCTAATCCTTCTATCAAGCTCTAAATCTACAATCCACACAAAAATCCCCAAATACAATCATTACAACCCTAGAATGTCAAAACCAAGAAATAGATGGAGATAGCTTCCAATAATCAAGGTGAAGCACCTCCTAGGCTAGATGAACACACAATCAAGAGATGAGAAGAAGAACTTACATGAAGAGTCCTCTAATGGCAAGAGTTTGCTCAAAGGATAGCTTGGAATGGAAGGTTCTCTCAAAAAAAGATATCAAGAGGAAGCTCTCATGGAGGGGAAGAAGACTACTACCTCCATTTTGCCTTTAGCAATAGATTTGAGAGAGATTGAGAGATGGAGGAGCAAGGAGCAAAGAAGTTGAAGAAAACCCTAGGCTGGGCTGGAATCCTCTATTTCTCAAGAAGTTGCAAGAAGAGGAAGAGAGGGAAAAAGACTCCTCCTTATATAGATAATGGCAAGGGTCCCACAACTTAAAAGTCTAAAATGGGCTAGAACGTCGCTCTACGGGCTTCGGACGGATTCGACGAAGAAGGAAGAATTGATCGTCGAAATTTCTACTTTCCAAAAAGTATACATTTTACGAGTTTTGGAGACATTGAAAATAGTGTCCAGATTTTGTGTAAAAAGACTGTTTTACCCTTATCAATGGCAAAGTTGGGTTTAGAGGTCTCGAATGGAAATGGAGCAAATACAAAAGTTGTCGGGAATCATAAAATACATTGAACAGAGTAATTTACAGATTTCCAGAATTATAACTAGATCCCAAAACTAATCGAGACACAATAAAAAGGAACCCCCAAAGGGCCCCACTAGATCAAAAGAGTCCCCAAAATTATTCAAAGCTATAAAAAGCTATTCTAATTCAGATTTACTCAATTTCCACTCATCACACTTATAGCTAAAACGCGTCTTAATTAACACTAAAAGGAAACTCTCGGGGCGGGGTCTTACACTTCCCATAAAAAGCAGTAGGCCGTCGCGATCCATCCTCAGCATGAAGAAGCTCTTCCCAGAGAATCTACCATTGTTCATATTCTTGAGTCTTCCTTCGGAGATTGCTTTCGACCTCCTCAACTTGGCGAATGAGAGTCCTCTCTCTATCGCAAGCTTTCAAAGTGGCAGTCCACTTGGCAGCGGCTTGTTCTTCCAATAGCTCAAGGCGCTGTCTAGCTTCGGTGACCTTCCTATCAAGACGGTGCTGGTCCTGTGTCAGCTTAATAATAGCCAACTCGGTGGCGTTCCTCTCCCGAACGAGCTGCTTCCGAGTCCATGAGATCTCATTCAATTCAAATTTGACCTCGCTAGAAGGCTTCAAAAACATCTCCTTGAAGAAGTCATCATTTGGAAAGCTCTTGGTCTCAGTCCACTTGTTGCCTAGAGCGATGACTTCATCAACAAAAGCCTTGGCATCTGTAATGTCCAGACCGACTTCTTCTCTATCGGCAAGAATGTCCTGCACATGCTTCACCATGCCGAAACTAGCCTCCAAATGGCCAGAACAAAGAGTCTCGACCCATGAGCTCAAGACTCTCTTCAACACCTTTCTCGCAAACTGACGGGATGGCTCAGATGAAGACTCACCATGCTCCGTTGGTCGACTGCCCGTGTCAGGCACCGTTGGAAGAGTAATCAAGAAGCTCTTTCCAACTGGAGCCGCTAGGGAAGGAATATCAGTAGGCGGACTCGCCTCTGCCTCATCAAAACTGGTGGAAGAAGCCCCTACTCCTGGATCGGTCACAGGTACCCCTTGCTCTGGTTCTGAAAAAGATAAAGGAACTTCTTCTGTCACCTCACAGCCTGCCAATGAAAGATAAAAAAAGGTATGAATATGATCTTGTCAAAAATCAAAATATCAAGATTATCACTACAAAGTACCTTCTTCGACGACTGGTGGAATCCTTTCTGCCTCCATGAGCTCATCCGAAGCATCGTCAAAAGTTGTGTCCATGGATGGCTCAAAGTCATCGGAATCTTCTGGCAAGTTAGCTGGAAAGAAACAAAAATGCATGTCAGCAAGCGGCGGTAGAGAAAAAAAAAAAAAAAAAAAAAAAGAAGTCATACCATGAGGAGATTCTGTATCTACTTCAGAATCTCTGGGTTCTTCCTCAGATGCCACGATAGGATCCGTCACCGTCTCATCGGCCGGAACCTCAGGCATCATCAAACCATCATCTTCTGCCAAAAGAAAGAAAGCAGTAGATCAAAACAAAAGCTCTCATTAAAGAAAAGAAACGGAAAGAGAAAAGGGAAAAGCATACCATCATCAACGGTCTCTTCCCCTCGGCTTCTCTTCTCTGGAGGCTCGTCATCATCCCATGTTGCCTCCTCAACAATGGTGGAAGGAATTTCCAGATCAGGAGAGCTTTCGTGCCGCTTCTAACTTCGGCGCTGTCCTCTTCTCCTCTTGCTCCTATGGGATGAATTGCTGGAAGTACCCGCCCCACCATCGAAATCGGGCCTCTCGCCAGAGTCCTCACTGGATGGTCTGCTCTTGCCAGTAGACTCCATGGAAGCCTTTGCTCGCTCTGCTTGTATCCAAGCAGCGATCTCATCCTCCTCCTCTGCGAGCTGTTCCAAGACCTCATCAGGAATCTCTTGTGCAGCTCCCGATCTGATGACATCCTGGTCCTCGAGAAAACCTGTTATGTGCTTTTCTCCAGAAAGGAAAGCCAGAACTTCCTCTCGGCGAACGCCATCTGACTTCCCAAGGCCCTTCCCGAAAGACTGCTTTACATCAAGCTCCTTCTTGGAAAGCCCCCGGTATGCTGAAAAGCTCTCTACGAACCACTTAGTGAAGCCAGCAGTCCAGAGAGTAGGCAACTCAGGATAGGAAATCATGGCAGTAGTGTCTTCTGCACTATAGAACGCCCATGCATTTCTCCTGTCCTGTAGACCTCCAAAACGCTTCACCTTGCTCGAAGGCGCTCCAACAACGCATTGAGAGAAGCCCAACTGCATGGCAAAATGCGAGGGAACATACGGCTGGATGTCGACGAAAAGATGTCTGCGGTACACCATCGTGCCGACACGTATGTTAAATAGCCAACTCCTCTCAGCATTTGTCAAAGAAGAGTGTCTCCCCAACCCTGCCCTGGTCGAATCACCGGAGACCAAAATCAAAAGCCTTCTTCCGTGAACCCAGAGAAAGCTTCACTGAAGATTGCCCCATCTCGACATCCCATAATCATCGGATCCTCAAACGGGCAGATAAAAGAGATTCGGAAACAGGCTTCCCTCTAGCCAACCGAATCATAAATAGGTCATCGTCCTGAGCAGCACCCAATCGGTGGAAATTGGGACAGTGGTATACATACCACGAATAGAAAATGTGGGCAGAAAATACCCTATTCATGGGAAGCCCAAGCCGAACCAGAAAAGCAGCAGCTTACAGTTTGGTGCATAAATAGGAGTAAAGAGCAGGCACCAAAGCAAGCCGCTCTTCAAACGCCATCTAACAAGCCGGAAAAATGCAGTGCGGCCTGATGTGCGTTCCATCTCCTCCAGCAAAAACGGCCTCACCAAGCCAATAAGTGAGGAACGCAGCTAGATCCCTTCGCAGCGCAATGTCAGAATGAATAGCATCTGTGCTTGCGAAGAATACCCTCAAATTCTCTCGCATGACGGAGATCTTCTTCGAATCCGGGTTCTTAGCCCTGGCTTCCTGGGTCGTACTCTCAGAAGACTCCCCGCTGTCAAAGAAGTTGGAAGACAAAACGGTACCACTCCTCCAACTGCTACACCGGACTTTTGAGCCCTCCTTCTCCTTCAAAAAATCGTAGAAGGCGACGAGCTGAAAGTACAAAAGCCTGAACTCCTCAGACTGCTCCTCGAGGACGCTGTCAATAGGCATAAACTCCTCATAGAGATTGCCGAGGATAGGCAGCCCGGTGATGGCACTCATATCCTTTAAAGAAAAACCAATCTCACCGTTCGTGACAACGAAGGTGTTGGTTTGTGGAAGGAACGACTTCAACATGGCCATGAAGGCCTCATCGGAGAAAACCACGGTTTGCCGAAAAGCGCGAACCGCGTCAAAAATCTCGGCCTCCTTCAGAATGGCACCGCCAACCTGCAAGATGTGGTCAGTCCACGACTCCCAGCTCGAGTCAGCACTGAAACGGCCGCGAAGTCGAAAAGGCTTCACCCAATTGCTTCCATCGCCCTTGAAAATGCCAAGGCCCACCGGTCTCAAATCGACCGAAGGATGGTCTGAACCTTGGTAGCCGCTGGCCGGCATCAAAATGTCCATGCAAGCAGGCGACTTCTCTGCAAAACCAGAAGGGCTGCCAACAAAAACCCCGGTCTTGATCACCCTTGTCCTCTTCACCCAGCTTGGAGGATCTTCCCTCTTCAAGCATGTGGAGGAAAGGCTCATGATCAAGATAGTCCGATCGAAGGTCGACCGGGTAGAAACAGTTCTCTTCTCACCATCAACTGTGAAAGAGAACTGAAAACATCTCATTTGGTATGTTAAATTGTCAGGGACGGCATCACCAAAGAAAAAGGTAGGCTTGGGCACAATGCTCTAATCGTCCGTGACCCAGGGACGGTTGCTTACCATAATCTTATAAAACTCCTCACCCTTGAAGGCAATCAAACGTTGCCTCATCTCATCTAGGCTGAGCGAGTCACACTCTTCCCAGGCCTGCTGTACAGCCACATTAGAGGATCTAGTAGAACGACAAGGCGCATCAGTGACGGGCTCCTTACCCTTGTTCGTTCTGGAGGAACTACCTGCAAAGGATGGAAAGAGAGAAAAATCAATCATCAAAATGACATAATTTTTCTAAAAAAATTCTAGCGAAATTTTGGCATGGTTCCGGGGCAATTCTGAAGAAAAGGAAAACACCCCGAAAGAAATAGGAGCTTGAAGATGGGCTTAACATCACTACAAGCTCATAATCAATGGAAAATTCTCAAAGAAAGCTTGAACTTAAACATTGCTGCGAGATCAAACCAAAGCTTCTCGAATATCCGCAAGATTGGAAAAGGGCTCAACATTGCTGCGAGCTCCAGAATCCAAAACTTGCAAAGCTCCTCAAAAATCCCCGCAAGACCAAGAAAGGGCTCAACATTGCTGCGAGCTCCAAATCCCAAGACTTGCGAGAAGATTTCCAGGTGTGCACTATCATCCTTCCAATTCCATTCTCTAAAAAAAAATGCATAGAAAGAAAGTTGTCATGCATGCGCGTCTCGAAATCCGAGAAAGAAAGAAGGAAAAAGAGAGAAAAAAAAACAAAAAGGAATCTCACACAAAAAAAAAAGAAAAAAAAATGCCCACAGGCCACGTGGCCATACGGCCATGACCGTACGGTCTTGTCCGTACAGCCACACACAAAAAGAAAAAAAAAGCCACAGTAAAAAAAAAAAAAAAAAAGAAACCATGAGAAAAAAAAAAGAGCCACAGTAAAAAAAAAAAAACAGAGAGAGAGAGAAAACCGTGTAAGAAAAAAAAAAGAAAAAAAAACGTGTAAAAAAAAAAAAAGGGATGCACGTGAAAAAAAAAGAAAGAAAAAGAAAAAAAAAAGGAAGGAATGAAAACTTTTTCCTATTTCTACATGGGGTTTCTTAAGGAAAAAGAAGAAACTTACTTGAAGCCATTGATGGAGAAGGAGGAAGAACTTGAAGATCCTTGAAAAAGAAGGAGAATTCTTGATCTTGAAGCACTCTTGAAGACTTTTGCAAAAATAAGGCAATAGAAGCAAGAGATCCAACCTCTCCTTGCTTATATAGAAGAAAGCAAACCAAAAAAGGAAAGAAGGAGAAAAGAAAGGAGGTAAGTGCTACAAATTAGCAAACTTCCTAAAAAAAAAAAGGGATCATTGGATATTCTTTCCCAATGAGGAGATCTTTTGAGAAATTCTCTCCAAAAAGAGAGGGATTATGAGAAACTTTCTCCTAAAGAAAGATACTTTGAGAAAATCTCTCCCAAAATCAAGGAAACTTGAGAGATTCTCTCCAAGTAAGAATATTTTTAGATATTCTCTACCAAAAAGAGATATTTTTAGATATTCTTTACAAAAATGACACCACATGAGATCTAAGCCATCTTTAAAGCTTACGGTCCCATGGCTAGCCCACATGAGCCAGGTTTGACCGCCTAGGCACTAAAAGTGACTTTTAGTCAAAATTCCTCTTACCAAGAGCATACAAAAATGGTTTCATGCCTCCTTTGAGTTGATTGGACCGTACAAAAAAAATCCAAGCTCATGAGTTTCCAAAAATCCAAACCATCCCACCTCATGAACCAAATTAAGCCAAAACCTTGAAATTGGCATTCCACAAAAACCCAAACCACTCCAATGACCCAGAATTGCCCCAAAGAGTAACCAAAATCCAAACCATGGTCCCCTAACTCACCACATACAGCTTGTTGGGTCACAAGGCCAAAACCAAAACCAAATCCCGGTCCCCTAACTTGCCACATACAGCTTGTTAGGTTACAAGACCAAAAAAACAAAATTCAAAACCCGACCCTCTAACCTGCCACATACAGCTTGTTAGGTCACAAGGTCAAAAACCAAAAACCTTCTTAACCGACTAATGCACCACAAAAGGCCTTTAGGTTCACAAGGTCAAAAAGAAAAGTTCCAAAACCCAAAAAACCAATCCAAATGTCATTTTCAAAATTTTGCCTTGAGATGGTACGTGATCTCTCTCACTGCCATAAAATCCCCTTGGAAACTCAAAAGGCTACTGTATCAAGAAAAATGCTGAGAGATTCTTGGTCAAGTCAGAAGTTCTCCTTCAAATTTTTTTTCGAGGCACACCGACTGCAAAAGCTAGCCAATTCGTCGTTGTACCTTGAGGGGGCATTTGTTGACACCAAAAAAAGTCACTTAGCCTCCTCAACATCAAAAGCTACATGGAGCCGCATCCTACTACAAACAGGCAAAGTTCCTTCAAGCATAAGATCTTGTCAGAATCAAACAAAAAATGCAAGATCCTTCAAAATAGCCAAAAGAAGAGTACACATGAAGTTTCGAGCCATTTCGACACCATTTGGCCTAACTTCAATCCTCTAACAGCTGAGCGGGAGCTCCCGGCGGCGACAGTGTCAAAGGCATCAAATCATCAATCAGAGCCTATGGATGGTCTCAAAATACCTCCAAAAGGCTCCACGTCGAATTTCAAGTCAAACCGACACCGTTTGACCCTCCATCAACTCTCGAAAGGCAAAATCAAGCCTCCCGGTGGTGAGAGCCTCCGATGTCACTACTCATCAAACAAAGCACATGAGTAGCTTCTACATGCTTCCAAAGGGCTGCAAGTCAAATTTCAAATCATTCCGACAACGTTTGACCCGGTTTTGACGCTCCGAAGCAAAATCAAGCCTACCGACGGCGAAGCTCCCCGAGACCATGGCACCCAAATCAGAGCTAATGGATCGTCTCAAAATGACTCCAATAGGCTCCCTAACAAATTTCAGGTCAATCGGACATCGGATGACCGTACATCAAAGCTCGACATCTTCCGCACGATGAAATCAAGTCAAGCATTGACGGGACCCCAAACGGCTTCAAAATTCAAATAAAAGCCCTTGGTTGGTCTTATCTAATGCTCAAGAAGCTTCACCTCAAATTTCAGGTCATTCCGAGATCGTTTGACCTAGTTTCAACTCTTTGCGGAAAATCGGCTACGGAGTCTTCAGCTTTTCCAAAAATAGGAAACTTTGTGCTCTGATTTGCACAGACTTTCGATGGGTTTTCTTCAGTAGAATCAAGTCAATAAATGAGAAGAAATGTCAAGAAATATACAGGAGAAAACAGAACCAAAAAAGCCCGAGAAACGGCCGAGAAAACGGCGACCGGAAGGCGGCTGGAAAATGGACCGAAGTCCAAGGTCTCCGGCGACCTTGGCCCTTGGTCACTGGCGACCTTGGCCCATGGTAGCCAGTCCCATGGTTGCCGGCGACCATGGGTGCATGGTCGCCGGCAACCTTGGAAATCCGGGTCGCCGGCTTTTCGCCGAAAACCCGTTTTTCCGATTCTTTTCGCGTTTTGCGAAGTTTGGCCCCTGTGATTTTCTTAAAATCTGATTTTTGAGGCATGACATCCGTCGATCTTCGTCAACATCACGGATCCGACGTCGAAATCATTCGATCATCATTGGACACTCTAAAATCACCAATCGGCCGACCAAGAAAGCACACTTTTTGCCTGACCGATCGTGAAATCAACTGAACAGATGTTGCTGGCCCATTGGTGTCAACCAATGTCTGAATTTGCATCGTCATCCAACATCAAACAACGTGCGGATCCATCGATGATCATCGCAAGAAGAATTCCAAAGGACGCGGCGCGACCCGCGACTCTTCAAGCGACTCGGTGACCAATTAATGTTGTTAATTGACCTTTTTATGACAACTTATTAGGGTCATTAACTCATTATTTTGGACGGCCCAATCAGAAGCAAGCAAATGGGAGTTACAAGTCCAATTAATCATGACAATTAACCATGTAACTCCTATCATTATGGAGATTAATCATGGTAATTAACCATGAAACTCCCATCATCATGGAGATTAAATGCCCATTATTCTCCATCGGCCAATCAAAATCCAAGAAAAAGGAGTTGCAAAATTCTGAAATTAATACTTGTAACTCCTCCCATCATGGAGCATTAATACCATTAATGCCCATAAAACCCTCCTAATGGCCACCAAAAGCCTATAAATAGGCGGTCATCCCAAAAGGAAGGGGTCCAGAAAAATTGTCTAAAGTGGTCCAAAAAATTTGTCTGAAGTGGTCCTGAAAAATCGTCTGAAAACTATCCTGAAGAATTCTCTGTACAAAGAAGCTCTCCTGCCTTGAAAAAACCCTGTTGCAAGAACTACAAGGTGATCAAAGTCCCTTGGGGGGCCACCCCCCCCCCCCCCCCAAGGTTTCACCCTCTTCTTCTATCGAACATGGCTTAGATGCGGCTTTTCAGCCCGTCTACCCGTTTTTTTATTGGATATAGGACCTTCCCTTGGTATTTGTCCTCTAAAAATCTGGGGTCCAAGCCAAGCCATGTGAACTAAAGCATCAAGTGTTCTCATCTGAAGGACGATGGCGGAGTCCATACATGACTCGCGACCATCGATCTGAATGAGTCCCCACAATCGCTTGAGAAGTCAGATCCCTCTTTCTTCCCTTCCTATTGTATTTTGTATTTTTTTTAAAGAGACAAAAAATCACAATTCTTGTCTTTCACTATTGATAAGATTTGTAAAATCGCCTTCCATGGCAAAGTCGCCTTCTACGGCACAAAACTGCCTTTCACGGCAAACTAAACAAAATCGCCTTTCACGGCATTTTAAAATCTTGTCTCTTTCTTTAAATATATATGCAATGGAAAGATAGAAAAAAGTTTGATTTCCTTTCTACTTGTGAAGGTGAATCTCCGGATCACCATTTCAAATTCCAAGTAGAATAGAAAATCTGGCATACCCATAAAAAAAATATGTTGATGCTTGCTCTTTTTTTTCTCTCCGTCCCGCCGCACCATGGCGGACCCGGGACGGAGGAAGGCAAGAAAGAAAAAGACGGGTCCATCAGACTAGGCAGCCACCAGGGAGTAGTGGGGATGAACCCTCTTAAGTACCAATACCCTGAACAGTAAACTGTTGCACCAGCAGGAGCAAAGGCTTTCTTGGGCATCAACTTCGGTCAAAGAGCGCAATTGGTGCAACCGTCAGTGGTCTTCGTCCTACTGAGCTTAAATCCTAGGGTCTTGTTGCTACTTGATTTTAATTAAAGTTAGGATCCTAATGTGAGAGATGGTTAACCTAGATGGGCAAGGATCTGGTGATGAAATCCAGACCTTATCTTTTTTCTTTTCTTTTTTTTTTTGTGGGTGGGGGGGGGGGGGGTGTGGATTGCCCTTAACTAAGTGTGTGTCCAATTAGATGGTGTGTCAATCAAGCATTCACACTTTGCAAAAATTAAACCATCCAAGCCCCACTTGCAAGTAAAAGATTCGTAGGGTAAAGTTTAGAAACTCTTACAGCGGGTCCATGTAAATCGTTAAACTGTGCAAGCTTAACCTGTATTTTTTTTAGCAATTTTGCAATTCTGAGAGCAATTTTAGCAATTCTGAGAGCAACTTGTTTGCTTCAAAGCAATCCCCACGATTTTCTTCCTTTTAGAGTCCTTCAAAACTTCAGATTGTAACCTCAAAGAAAACGACCAAAATGTTAGATCTAAATAATCTACTAAAAATAGAAAAAAATTTGTTAATAAAATTCCTAAAAAAAAATAAACCTAATCTAAGTTTCAAAACCCTAATTTACTGCAATTTGAATAAAAGAAGCACTTCTAAAACTCCTAATGCAGTCCTAAGTTAAACGGAGACCATGTTGTCAAGTGCTGAGAAAAATTCTAAGTGTTGGAACCTGTTGCACAGGCCCAAGTTTACAGATCTGTACGATCCACTCTTATTAATCAAAACCAAAAAACAATGAATGGGATGTAATATCCTAATATGTAAGAATCAAACAAAAAAGAAAAAAAAAACAATGACTAAAAAGGATAAAAAATGAAAAAGTTATGCTATCATGAAGTTGGCTACATGAACAAGTTTTTCTGCTAATTGCAGAATCTGCCTAACTGACTGGCCCTAAGTTGGACTTTCAAAACGTAATTCTTTATAAAACTTTGATGGTTCAAAGTCAATATAACAAAGTCCAATCCAGCAAAATTTCAAGTCCAAAGGAGTCCGTTTGGCTGGTTTTAATAGTGTGAACTTTTGGAGGGAAAACAAGCCAAATCTGTCAAAAAATTAGTGCTGAAATTTGTGTTCCATGTAACCACTAGCAATCAGTCCGAAAATTAAATAATAATCAGCAACAAAAACTTGAAAAACAGTATCACAAATATTAAGAAACACAAAAACTAAATCCAATGCAAGCTATGAATGCAACTAACTACAAAAATATGCTATGATATGCAAAAATTAATGTTAGAAATCCTAACTAAAAGGTTCCTTTTGAATTGGCTCCCCGGCAACAGCGCCAAAAACTTGATGTGATCAATATCAATCATAAAATACCACAAGTGCACGGGTGTCTAGATGAGACAATGGCAAGAACGGGTCAAACCCACAAGGAGCTAATTAAAGAAACTTTTAGATTAAAAAAACTAATTAACTACAATCAAGGAAAGTTTTGAGTATTTAGATATAAAATCAAGCAACTAATTTAGAAAGATGAAAAACTACAAATTAATGAAAGTGATTAGAGCATAAGAATCCAATAAGCATCCTCAAATTATTTATCAAGTAATCCTAATTTGTTCCAATTTTTACTTCAAATCAAAGACAAATCAATGTTTTTAATTTAAAAAAGTCTAACTTTTAAAATCCCTTTTCAATCATAAAAATTCAAAACTCAAGACTTCCTTCATCTCATAAAAGAATAAAAATGATTTAAGAACTACCCATCAAAAGTAAGCATAAACCATCAAAAGATCTAAATCCTAAGCATGGCCTATCAAACCTAAGCATGAATAGTCAAAAACCAATTTTTATTTTCAAAATTTAAGAATGGAGATTTACCTAGGGCACAAAGACAAGCCTATTAATCATTAAGCACATAATCCTGGAACACAAATTAGAATTACTAAATAAATAAAAAGAAGTTACTTACCTTCATCCATAGCTCTAATCAAGAAAGAAAATTAGCCCGCCGTTGCAAAGAATGCTTCTTGACTTGTCATTGAAAATTGCATCTTTACAACTTCTCCTTCACAAAAATTCTCTTCGACATGGCCCAAGGCTACCAAAATAAAATAAATAAAGAAAATACTAATGGAAAACAAGAAAGGAAGAAAAGAAAGAAGGGAATTGGAGAGAGGGCTGGATGTGAGATGCCTCCATCCCCTGTTGGGTTGGTTTTATAAATGTTGATGCCTCCTTTTTAGAAAAGAATATCTTCTCTTTTAGGACTTGTTTCCTTATTTGGAGAGATTTCTTGCTTAGGACTCAAGTTAGTCTTCACACTTGGAAAGAGTTTGAATTGGAGAGGATTTGCTAATAAGTGTGGTCTCTTGGTCTCTAAGTCTTGCCAAATTGAACTTCTCAAACATCTCTCATGTTGCCAATTCTGAAAACTTCTTGTAATTCCCGCATAGAATTATAATAGGTAACTTCCCGAGGTCATATCTCCCTCAATATTGCTCCAATTTATGCAATCTTGAGCTCCACGGATATCTGCTCGAAAAGATCTTTCCAACAATAGGTAGCTTACACCAATCCGATATTGGGTTTGAGAGTTATGGCCATTTCAATTTGCTGCCACTGAAAAATCCGGGAATAATTGTGCAATTAAGGAAACTTCTATATTTGGCATGCTATGGGATGTGTGGGACCCATGTTGGACGTCCAAGGCATGCTTGGACTCTTTCTTTGCTTGCTTATTTGATTCCCTTTCCATCTTTGAGATTTTCTAATCTTTCCAACTCCACCAAGATATCAAGATATGTGGGCCCACCATGAAGCGTTTCCCGTCTTTGATCTCTCTCAAATTTCACCAATGCAGGTCCCACTCTTAATTTATCCTACAAAAATAAAATTAAATGATCTCAATAATAATCAAGTGTGAGGAATCTAGATGGACTATGCATGGGACCCTACATACCTAATTAATGCACCAAAAATACCCAACTTTCCAAAAATAGCACATGGCGTCAAAATTAGAAGGTATGCATTAGTGAAGCCAAAAGAGCTAATTTTTTGGGTGATGAATGAGATGAAATTCCCTAATTTCACAAAAGTCATGCAATATAATGAATTTTGACCAAATTTGACCAAGATTCCAACTTGGATGCCCAAATGCATGAAATCATGAAATTAAGTGTGATTCTATGCAATTAACCTAATTAAGTCCACAAATGCATATGAAATGATAAATGAAAACTACAATTTTGTGGACTTATCATTGCATGATGTCCAGCTAACCTCCATTCCTAGAATAATGTCAAAATCATGCATATCCAACATAATTAGATTTGTTGGCATGTTAACCTCTCCTACCATAACCGAATAATTGGGATAGTAGTTTCTACAAATAGTTTGTTTACCTACTGGAGTGGTGACAACCAAAACAAAAGCAAGGTCGCTAATAGGAATAGCAATTAACTTAGCAAACATAGGAGATATAAAAGAGTGAGTGGATCCAGGGTCAAACAATGTCTTAGCTTCTATGCCACAGACGAGAAGTTTACCTTCAACAACATTGCCTGCTGCATCAAGATCCACTTGGTTGAGATGATAGGCACATCCCTGCTGCCTTGGCCTATTCTGTCCTTGGTTCTGCCTTCCTTGCTGGCCATTTCTGTTTTGTTGAGGAGGACGATTCTGGTTTTGAGGTGGTTGTCTTGCTTGTTGCTGTTGCTGGGGTTGTCTAGCTTGATTATGTGCTGTTTGTTGATTCTGTGGGGGTGCTTGTTGCTGTTGTTGTGGAGGCCTGTTACCTTGGTCATTAAGCCTTGGACAGTTACGAAGCAAGTGGTCAAAAGATCCACATTTGAAACATGCTCCTGTAACTTTGCAGCATTCATTGGAGTTATGGTCTCTGCCACAATATTCACATTGTCCTTGAGCCTGAGCATTCTAATCTTGTCTTGGCTTCTTCTTTTGTTGTTGTCTTGAAGATGCTTGCTGACGTTTCCTTTGAGCTTCTTGGATTATCTTTTTATGGATGTCCTCAAATTTGTATGCTCTCTTAACTGCTTCTTGGAATGTAGCTGGTAGTACTACACCGGTAGCATATTGTTCAAGAATAGGGTTCAGTCCCTCTAGAAATTTAGTAATTTTCTTCTCCTCCGTATCGATAAGCTCCGGTGCATAGCTGGATAATCTCTCAAACTTAGTGACATATTGCAAGACTGTCATGTCACCATGTTTAAGCAATTGAAATTCTACTGCCATCTGTCTTTTAATATGGGTTGGCACATAGTTCTCAGTGAATTGGTCCTTGAAGGAAGTCCATGCAATGTCCTAGTAACCATCTTTCAGTGTCTTCCACCATATGTCTGCCAAACCGGTAATCATAGAAGCTGTTAGGTGGACTTGTTGTTTGCCTGTATACTCAAAAAGATCAAAGATATTCTCTATATGAGCTAACCAATCATCTGCTGTCAAATGATCCTTCTTGCCGATGAACTCCTACGGGCCCCTCTTACGAAAACGCTCAAACATTATGTTCGGATCCTTATCATGATTGTTGATAACAATCTGAGGACCTGTATGATGATGTTGTACTGGCTCCGGTCTCCTCCCTAATACTTCCAACAACTGTTTTTGGACTTGTGCCAACTCTTCGTCCTTTTTGGCCATTTGCTCTTGCAATCTGTTCTAGGTCTCATTCGCTTGCCTCTGTTGTTCCATCATCATTTCATTGGTTCTTTGTTGTTGTTCCATCATTCTCTGTATGAAATCCCGGAATTGATTTTCGCTGGAGGAACCTGGAGTGTGAGCATCGTTGCTAGAAGGGTTTGTGTTGGTGTAGTCTCTACGTGGAGGCATAGTGCTGCAAAACCACTTATTCGTACAATAAATCGCATAAAGAAAATGAAACCCAACATTCCCACGCGATACTAGCTAACGAAAATTCTAGCGAACCCTCTCCACGTCCCTATGTTTCTAGGTTGTTTTTAAGTGCCTAAAATGTGTCTCGCTCTAATACCAGTCCTGTCACGACCCCGGACCGGGACCTCGTCCTAATCCAGCGTCGTGGCGTGGCGGGCCAGAAAATTCCGCCCCGCACGTGCTGATTAGTTTCCCACAGGTTTCCGCAGTGAGGATTCCACATGAATACACACGTTCAATACATTTGTGGAAGCATGTAGCAAACACTCAATCGAATCACTTTCAATATGGGAAAGTATAAACACGTTCATAAACTCATGGCAGAGAGAGAGAACATCACTAGCATACCCATAGTTAGATTAAAGTTTCCATCACACCCAAAATGCAAGGTTAAGTTTTACAAGTTTCTCAAAATGAAATAAGCCAACATTGGCTAATTACAAAATCCCAAAATAAGAGTTGCTAAATTCCCAAAATGTTTCGCCTCTTGCCCCCAACGTGATGCCTACATGACATCGTTAGGCTGCCACTCTTGCCCCACGGGCTGTTCGCCTAACTTCTCCTCATTTGCCTCCTCGATGGCAACATTACCTGGATCTGAGCACCAAAAACGAAAGGTCAGACACGACGGTCTGGCAGGTAATTGAATCAAGTATCATCATGCTATAAATCATTAATTTACAATTGATAAAACAAGTACAGTGAAAAGAACCAAATACAATAAATAGTTCAAATCAACATCCCTTATAAAACCACCTGATAAATCACGAAACACATTTGAAACAAATCTTGGCAACCACACAAAGCTATATTCTCTGTCACATGAGGTAAGAAGAGCACTCACGATATAAATTCTCCGTCACATAAGGTGAAAGGGAGCACGAAAACATGACCCAATATAACTGGGCATCACTCACGAGTCCCGCCGCGGAACTGGCTAAATAACACGCACGATAATCCAAACTGCAGATGACACGAAATATTTAAGGACCCAAGGCGGTTGATCAAACTGATAAGGTTGTCCAATCTGAGTGGTGCCGACAAGAAAACAAATACACACTACTTTTCAAAATCATGCTTGCTATGTTTAAATTTGGGAACTGCTCACACTATTTCAAGAACACACGCTATTTCACACGATTTCACGAATAGTAGTCCCGACAAGATGTGTATAAAAACACGGTCCACACACACTAATTCACAAAATGAGATTTTAGAAATCATACGTTCATTTCACAGCACTCAGTCAATTCCTTGGAACCATAACCGTTGAGTTAGTATACACTTTGAGGTCCCATGTCGTTCATTCGTTTAGATGGTGCCCAATTTTAACGACATTCAAAATATCAATGTGTATGCATCAACTAGGAAGGGTCCAAAAAGGAATTGGGATTGAAAACCTCACTGTTCTCTTCATTTCAGAATTCTGGGTACAGTTGGTCACCTGTCGGTTGACCATCGGCTAGCCGACCCTGAACATATCGGTTAGCCGAGTGCTGACCGAGAGCTAACCGCCCCATCAGGACAGGGAAACAGCATTCTGGAATTGGAACCGAGGATGTTCGGTCACCTGTCGGTCGACCGAGACCACCAAATTCTGTAAAATGCAGCATTCTGGAAATGGAACGAGATGGCTCGGTCACCTGTCGGTTAGCCTGTCGGCTAGCCGACCACTAACCGACAGCTAACCGACCAGCTATGGGACTGTATTTCTGAAGCTGTGTTCCATCCTTTCTTCCTTCTATCACTTCTCCTTATCACCCCCCATTTCCTGCACGAAAATGAGCCTTCATGCTCTTCCCATTTCATCAAACAACCAATCATTTCAACCATTTCAAAATCCATAAATCAACCTCACACAATTCCTAACAAATGTAGTGTAGAAATCTCAATTTCAATGAAACAATAAAAACATGTGTTCGTGAACTTGAACACTGAAACAAAATGAGATTAAACCAATGGAGATTTAAAGTAAGAAATCATGCTCATAATCCATAAAACATGGCATGCACAATCACATTTCATTCAATTACTTGCCTTGGGTAGAAAAGCACTCAAGAAAAGATCTCCTAACACAACCCTCTCAGCTGAGCTCCAATCTACAAGAAAAACCCCAAGAAAACCACTCAAAATTCCACAAAATTCGAAATCAAAGGAGTCCTCAAAGAAAACCCTTGCATGCATGAAAGAAAGCTTCCTAAGGGTTCACTAAAACCATGTTTGGAAGAACGAAGCCATTGCTTACCTTTAGAAGCTCTAACAATGAAGAAAGGCTTGGAGAAGAAGATGGTTCCAACTGGTTCTCTTAAAAAATGGTGTCAAAAGGTAGCCAAGAGGAAGGAGAAGAGATTTGTGTGATCAAAGCTCCACTTTCCACCAAGAAAGAGAGATATGCAATAAGGGAGAGAGTGGCTGGAAGAGAGGAGAGGAAAAATCGGTTCTCACAAACTTTCAGATGATTTGGACGAGTGAAGAAGAAGGAGGAACAACACACGTGGGTTTTTGAATGGGTTTAAGTGGCTGTGGGTCCCACTTGTTGTCTAAAAAAAAACTTCAAAGGCTTAAAACTCCCCCTTGTGGGTCCCGGATGAGATCGACGAAAGAGGGAAAAATGATCGTCGAAATGTCTAGTTTCCAAAAAGTATAATTTTGGCACATTTTTGGGATTTCGAAATTCATGCACAGATTTTGAGGTGAAAAGACCGTTTTGCCCTTTTTGCTGAAAAACATGGTTTCGAGGTTCAAATACACACGGAGTAATTTCCAGGGTTGTTGAAATAAAAATACAAGTCCAAGAGATCAAAATCGATATTTTTCAAAAATAAAAAATTCGGATTCCCACACGAGCACGCGATGCACGGGCCACCCCGGGCCCGGTCAAGCCTAACGCAATGCCCTCAAAAATTCCCCAAAGCTATTCAAAATGCTAATCTAGCTAGAAATCCAAGATAATTGTCCTCTAACCCCACTTACCAACTAAGCACGGCTAAAACCATCATTAAAATATTAAACCTGGGTCGGGGTCTGGCAGTAACAACTTCCCAAAGAGATTCCACCATTGTCTTTAAGAGGGTTCTCTCTATTGGGTCATAGCGTGGAAGGCTGCAAGGTCTAAAGGATCGAACTCGTAGAGACTCCAAGATCAAGGACTCAATTTGAGCACAAAAGCGCTCCTCGTGTATAAATCTACACTATTCTCTTGTAGATCTAGAAATCTTAGGTTTAGGTTCGACTTTGTCATCAGCAGATATAGGGTTTTATTACTTTGAGGAAAAGGAAAAGGACCATGGGATAGGTTTTTGAAGGTTTGGATGTCAGATCCCGATCCAAACTAGATCAAAGTTTTTAAAAATCATATGAGAAAGGCCTATCCACTTTCATCAATCTCTCCTTCGAGGTTGGAGAAGACCACGTCCCCAAACATTAAAGATCTCATCACCCTTTCATCATAGGTTGAAAGCATGGTTTTGAGATGCCTTTTATGTAGTTATCGACATCACCCTAGCCCAAACCATTTTTTATTTGGTTCCCATAATAATCATTAGTCTATCAAGTTCGCATCCTTTGAATATAAAATCATTTCTTCCGAAGGGCCTACCAAGTGGCCAAAAGTCATGTTAAGTGCTGGACATATCCTTGGAGGCCAAGTGGTTCGACTCAATGAACTCTTTCGGCCAATCTAAAGTATGATTTGGAATGTAACTAGATAATAAACCAACTTTGGAGATGGACCCAGCCACTATAGTGTGTTTACAATGGAAATGGGCATGCTTAATTGATTCTTCCTTGTCATCACAGATAGGGCAAGGGCATTTGCAAACTCTATTTTTGCCTTTATCACAAATCTTAGTGGAGTAACTTTCATTACACACTTTCAACTAAGAGAAGAATTCTTTGAGAAAGAGAATTTTCTAGAATAATTTCCAACTGAATTCATTATCATTTGAGCTTGGGTCAAGTAAGTTTTGTAAAACTATTATATGCCAACTCGTCGTGACCTAACCATTTCGGAAAAGGCCAAAATCTCAAGTTATTTGATTGTAGACAATTAATGTGAATTTTCAAAGCATCATCGTCATCCTTTGATTATCAAAAAGTCAAGTCCTTTTTTTATGTGGAGATGATGGAACCCGTTTTCTCTCCTCATCCAAATTGGCCATGTTGGTAATCAGCCAAATCTCATAGGTTCTAGCCACATGGAGAAAATCTAGATACTATAAAGAAATTAAACTATATACAATTGATATCCTCTTATTATAATACAAACCTACAACTACAACCATTGTACATATAGAAAAAGATAATGTAGCTAATTAGATACGAAATCAAAATTCACTAGAAGCCCCCCAAAGGGAAATAAGTAAACAAATTATTTCTCATGTACTGTTTTTAATGATCAATTGTAATTAAGACTTCTTATTTTAAGATCATCTTCCTTTTATTGTTACTTATGAAAAATTGAAAATCTTACAGTGCTCAGATCAGTAGCTATAAAAGAAGAGGATGGTTCTCGTTGTCTTGTAAAGAGAATATTAAAGTGACTGATTTTCCAAGACACTTAGGTCACATTTGGCAACTCAAGGACTCCTCATTGGTTTGTTCCATTGATTTGGAAACTCCATATTTGGCAATTGTAAATCTTCAAGATTTGGGCCAATAGAAACCCTCATTTTAAGGAATTTCAAGTTCGATCCTCCCCCACAGGATTGGGTAGTCCTTAGTTTTGCGGATTGATGTACCAACAACAATTCTCCCAGATATACGCTTTTATATTGATATGAATTCCTCAATTACACAAATCCTTAGTGAGGAATTCTCAAATTCACAGCAGCGAGGAATTGTCAACTCTGCATATTCCTTAATGATTCCTCACTTGTTACAAAATGTGTTGTTGTTGTAAAGGATCTATTAGCGAAAATCGTGAAAATTTGATGTGAGTTCCACAATAATCATATGCAGAAAATATGAGAAAGAATATCATATACAAAACTATGATTTTTCATTCATTTCTCAAATTTATATTACATGGGTTAAAGTATAAGTTACATGGGTTATATACTTATATTACATGAGAGAGTATAAGTTGTTCCCCACTCCCCCACCTCCCCCCCCCCCCCCCCTACACCCACACCCACCCACACCCACCACCACCACCACCTCAATTTTGGCCTTAGATGACTCAAAATGGATTGAATTACATGAAGAAAACAGAAAACAACAAAAAAACTAAAAATAAGTGTATTCTAGGTCCAATGTACGATCACTGCATTTGTCAGACCCCGACCCAGGATTAACGCGATTAGTACCAATTAAGTGCGTGTTTAGTTATAATTAGGGTTTAGTGTTCGTGGGGTTAGAATTTGGTTCGATTTAGTCTTGAAATTAGCTTTGCGGGATTTTGAGAGCGCTTTGTGCTAGTCAGACACGCTCAGGAGTGCCTTGAGTGTATGTGTAAGCTTGGGAGGAAATTCTAGTTTTTCGATTTTAATCGTGATTTTGAACTCATTTGAATGATTTTATTTTATTTTACAACTTTTGTTTTCAGCCCGTTTGTGTTCGAGGCCCAGAAACCCAAGTTTTGGCCTAAAAGGGTAAAACAGTCCTTTCACACCAAATCTAGACCCAAATTTTGAAATTTCAAAACTATGCCAAATTTATACTTTTTGGAAACTAGATTTTTCAGTGACCAACTTTGTCTTCTTCGTCGATTTCATCCAGGGCCAGCAAATTGAGGTTTTAATCATCTCAAGCTTTAGCACAAATGGGGCCCACAAACCCACTTAAGTTAAGCCTTCTCCTCCCTCACTCACGTTTCAAACTTAGAAATTTCTGCAACTTTCTCTTGAGTGTGAGCTGAAGGAAGAAACTCATCTTCCTCTCCCTTTTCACCTTGCATGCCCTAGCTACAAAGTCCCAAATCAAAATCTGAGCATACATTCTTCTTCCCCTCACCTCAAGCTTCCTTTTGGTACAATTCTCTTGAAGTTTCCTGCTGGATAGGACCTTCATCTTCCCCTCTTCTCCTTGTTAGACAAGCTCCAGGTAGAGACTCTTTTTCTCCTCTTTAATGGAGTCTTTTGAGCTCCTTAAAAAGCTTTTCTACTAACATGCAAACCCATTTTCGAAATGGGGTTTTGTTGACCAAAAATGATGATTTTTTAATGGTTCTCTTTGGGCTTCTTGTGTAGATTTCATGGCTCACTCTTGGGTAGGACTTTGAGAGATTTTTGTCTTAGCATTTGTCAAGGCAAGTGATCAATCTAGTTTTCTTTTGATGCATGCTATAGTTGCACATCTTTTAGCTATAAATGACTTGATTTCCTTATTCTATCTGAAGCAAAGAAATGATATAAGTATGTGAAATGACTTAAAATCTTTCATTAGTTGAAATGCACAGGTTATTTGTTATATTTCTGATGTTTCCAGTCAAATAAGATTCTCCTTATTATTGTTCAATGTTTATTGATGAATGGAGGGATGATTGAAGAAATATGGGATGTAAATTGATTGGAAATGGGAATTTATTTAGAGTTGGATTAAATAGAAATATTATGCAAGGTTGGAAAGGCCTTATGAACCTCTTGTATGTGTTGGAATGGTTGAAAGAGAGAGGCATTCAGAAATTGCAAGAAGAACAGGTTCTGCACTGAACGTTTTAGCTAGTAGCCTGTTTGCTCGAGCGGAGCCTTGGCTCGCTCCAGCTAGCAAGCTTCTGTTTGAAGAAAATACCTTCTAAAACTCGTCCACTCGAGCGGATAATGGGTGAGCTCGAGCGAACAAGCTTCTGGATGCTGTCGCTCGAGCAAACCCTATGGAAGCTCGAGCGAATGAGGTTCTGGATGCATCCGCTCGAGCGCACTAACCATCGTTCAAGCGGACCTGATGCTACCTGCATTTTGAATTTGAAAGAGAAACAGGAGTTTTTGAGAGGATTTCTAGAAGGATGAAAAACCAGATCATGTTAAGTGTCTTTAGCTTGATATTGTGCCTTTGAGACTTAAAATATCCTACAACTTCTGGACACCAAAGCATTTTTCTAAACACTGATATTTGGGTTTTTCAAATACACAATGATCAACAAAGGTGCTTAGCATGGGCTTGATTGATTTGTTTGAGAGTCTCGATTTTGACACTAAGAGTATTATTTCAAATTTTATTTTTGTTTTGCAAGTTTAGTTTCGCTTCGAATTACTTCAAGAATGTGAAATGGGAATCACTTCTTCAGTTCAGGATAATATAGTATATGCTATCTTTGCAAGTTTCGCTTCATTTTTCTTTGATAAGTGTATTCCGCTAATTTTGATAAGTTTTGTATAAGTGTTGATATGTTTTCGTGAATTCATGGTTTCCGTCGAATACCACTGAGCTTGGACTGCCCTCTCAATCTGATCCACTAGTTAGGGGGTCCTTAAACATAAGGACTATTTGCAGATTAGTCGTGTATTTATACACATCTTTATTTTGTCCGGTTCCGTGGCCGGTTTTCCCTCCCACCTTGTGTGGCTTGGGCTTTTGTTTCGTTTCGTTTCGTCTTGTTTTGTCTTTGCTTGCTCTTGTCATCACGCATGACGGAGAAAGGATGAGCTCTATGTGGATTCATGAATCATGATGTTTTCTTGAAATCATGCTGGTTTTGCCTTGCATGTTATTAAGTTTCGTTTTGCATATTATTTAAGTTTTGTTTCAAATTTCATTAAATCATTTTAGGCTTGTTTATTTCAGATTTGCAACGATTTATATATATATGTGTCTAAATTGATCACCTGTCAGACCGTCGTGTCTGATCCTTTTGTTTTGGTATTCAGATGCAGGCGTCGTTGCCATTGAGGAGGAGCACCAGGAGGAGGTTTTTGAGCCACCCCTAGCCCGTGAGTGGCAACCCGACGACGTCCTCTAGACGTCGGGTGGGGTCTTGAGTTACGAAACATTTGGATGGGACTTGTTTTGTATTTTTGGGATGTATGGCCTTTGTTGGCCCTTTTCTATTTTGGGGAATGTAAACTTAACTTTAACTTACTCTTGTTACTTGAAACTTGGAATCTTAACTTTATGGTTATGCAGTGTTACATTTCTCCCCCTGAATGTCTATGTTCGTTGGACTATTTAACTTATGCATCTTGGGATCATCTGTTTTGCATTGATAAGTTGTGATTGTGATTACTTGCACATTTCCGCAAAACTATTATTCGTGTGAGATTGTTCCATGTTTGTTTTGGAATCCTCACCGCGGAAACCTGTGGGATAATCACAGTTGGACACACTAGTCACGGGCCCAGATCGGGGACCTCGGTCTGGGGTCGCGACAGCATTGTAGTCAAATATTGCTCTGTAAAAACATTTTCTTTTCTTTTCTTCCTGTTTCTCCCAGAGTTGGTTGCTAAGGGCTCTGAATTCCCTCTACGACTGAATTGGGGCAATTTTGCAAATAGTTTGAAGAATGGAGTTTGATTTTTTATTGACATTCATTTTTGAAATTCAACACTTGTTTTTCCAGGGTTGTGTTTGCAGAATACAAGGGACTTGTTGGTTTTTGTGCCAACGAATGTCCAAGGATATGTCATTCTGGGGCCAAATTATGGTAAGCCAAAATGAAGCCTAAGAAGGCGTGCACAATTGTACTAGAATGGTCATGAACATCTACACTCCTTTAAGTGAGAAAATCAAAGAAAATCTTTTAACGTCATGGATTTTGGTTATGAAATGGTTGGTAAGTGACCATGAATGCTTTGTTTTACCCTTTATAGCCTATAGGAACCCTCTAGAGGTTAAAAAACTATTTCAGAGGTTTTGGGAGAGTTTTGGGGAAAGTTTCACCCTTTTGGAAAAGGTAATTAGGAGAGGTTTTGAAAGCTTTTGGTTTGGAGTTGAGGGTTCTTGATTTCTTAAGAATTCTCTGTAATTCTTGACTTGTGTCCTCCAAATGCATACCCAAAGGAGGTATTTATAGGCCTTTGAAGCAATCGGATCAATTTGAAGGGATTTGAATTAAAAATAGAGCACCAACTTGTTTTTTTGGGGTTCTGGGGGGATAGAGAGCTAGCTTTGTGGATAAGGCGCCCGCTCCCACCAAGTTTTGAACCCCGGTAGGAGCCCTTTCCTTCCTATGTCCTGGCTACTGAGCCAACCTAGCAAAAAAAAAAAAAACATGGTTTTCTGGGCACAATGTTCAGCTAGTTGGACACTGGCTGACCGCATTGTCCGACCAATTGGACACTACATGTGAAGCAGGTTTCTTCAATCATTTTTATTTGTATTTGATCCAAATGGATTTCACTTCATTTGAAACTTTGAGGAATGTGTTCTTTGGAATCATTGTTCCTTAAAGATGCTAGTCAATGGGAATGCTACGTGTTGAAAAAAAAGCTTTTTGCCATGGTAGCTTGTAGGTCTTGACTTAAATTTTGAAATGTTAACAACAAACTGAGGATTCGCTATAAGGTTTTGTTAGATTCTAGAGAAATTTATGGGAAAAGTCCCTATAGGACCCAATACGTCTTACTAGGTCCCCGTATCATGTTGGACATGGGAGGGGTCCTCATGTGGCCCTTTTAATTTTTTTATTTTTTTTTTTCATTTGGCGATATGGTGGATATTGACTATTCTTATGGTTGATATCGACCATTCTGTGGTGGTTGCTCTCGATTTGCAAAACCTAAATAGAAATTGTGCTTTTCTCTCTTAGCTGCTGGTGTTGCTCCAGAACAATCGATGGGGCCAGGGGAGGCAAGGAGAGGGAGGATACAAAGGAATGGAGGCCAGCGTGGGGTCATCTTTGTCAGAGGGAGGATCGCCATGGAGGGAAGGGAGGAGGGAGAAGAGGGAAGCGGAGACAGAGGTGAGGTTGTAGGCAGAGATAAGGAAGAGGGCTGGGCTTGTAAGTAGTGGGGAAGGAAGGGGATGGGGGCTAAGGACCTGTAGACCCTAGGGGAGTAAAAGGAGGTGAAGGCAAAGGATTTGCAGGTGGACCTGCAGATTCGTCTTTTTTCTTGTTATTTCGCGATATAGTCGATATAGATCATTCTGTTGTGTTCAGCGAATAAGACAGTTACATATTGAAGAAAATCTAACTAACAGAATGGTCGAGATTGACCATATCGCTAAATGACAAAAAAAAATAATTAAAAGGGCCATATGAGGACCCCTATATTGTCCAACATGATACGGGGACCTGGTAAGACATATGGGGTCCTACGAGGACTTTTCTAGTAAATTCCTCTAAATTCTAATATAGGTTTTGATTGTCTATTACCCATTTGTCATGAATATCATTTGAGTGAATTATTGTGGGGATCATGGGGAACACCCAATAAAGGATCTCTGAGACTCGAGAAAATCAAAGTATAGATTTCTTGAATGGGAATTGGGTTGGGATTTGTGGATTTTTGGTTCATATTCCAAAACTAAAGCCACGATTTGGACTTGAATTTGGAAAATGTTTCTTTATTCAAGGAATGAATTTTGAATTTTCAAACTAACTTGGAGCTCTTTCTTGCATCTTTTGTCCAAACGGGGCTCAAATTAGCTTGAAACTAGTTCAAGGGTTGGATCAACCGGCTAACTGTTGGTGAAATTGGTTTTGAAATTGGCTTATTATGAGGATTTCGGCTTTTGGAAAACTCAGTAAACTTGATGGACCCTTTGGAGCTTAGTTTGGACTAAAACTGAAAGGAAATTGATCATTTAGGTTTAAACCCTAAAATTTACTTTGTCAAACCAGTTTTGACTTTGAAAAAGCCAAATTGGCTTGGAATTGCTCAAACTCACGACTCAATGGAAATGTATTTTTGAGGTGATTCATATGCCAAGATCTCTTCGTTATTGTGTGTGTGTGGGGGGGGGGGGGGGGGGGGGGGGGGGAGGGGGGGGTAGTTTGAGAATCAACACAAATCAAAATTTTTTAGGAACGTCTCGAGAGAGAATTTGATTTGGTTAGATAATGATTGGATGGTAAGTAGGAATCGAGTTTTTAGCAAGGTACGGAATGTATCGTCAAATATTCAATATGATTCCATAAGATCAAGAGGTTGAGGTCTGACTCTGGCGGAGAATACTAACGCTAGTGATTCCTATCTCCATTTTCTTCCTCCGAGCGCGAATCTGCCGGGGATGAGAAAATGCAGCCAATTGAAGGGGAGAGCTTCCCTGAATTCACTTGGGAGCTTTCTAGCCAGACTAAAAGAAAGAATGAAAGCAAGAAAAGCAAGAATCCAATCAGCTACTTCATCCAAGAATCCTTCTAGAATGCGCCTATAAAAATGAGTTTTCATCCACATCCGGGAACCCAAAGTCCTCTCGTAACTGGTGGATTGGTACCGTAAACTCTCCCCTATGTGTTATGCATTTCTCACTTGACCACCCATGCCGTGCCCTACCACAGACCAATCCTCCTTCTGCCTATCTGAATGGTCGGATAATTATGCCTGGCCTACCTTGCGATCTATTAGTGCGAGCTCTCTTGCCTATATTGCAGGGAATTCGACCTAATGCTTTATTTTGTTTGCTTTCACAAAAATAAACGTCTACAAATTGGAGATGAGATATAGGGCTCCGCCGCTATAATGAACAGATAGGGGAATAGTCCCCATGCCTCACGCCTCTATAGCCCTGTTGATCATCACCGAGAACTTAGGAGTTGAAATGCACTGCTCCATGAGAAGGCACCACCCCCTATATAGTAAACCAAAGCTTTTAAGTACATGCATCAAGAAACCGCTATCCAACCTATCGCGTGCCTTAGCAATGTCCACTTTCAAACTCAAACCAGACCCCGCAATCTACAATCCGCCTCCCCTGACAAAACCAACCAACCCCCCCCCCCCCCCACCACCACAACCCCCACCCCACCCACCCAAGTAAATTATCTTTTAAATAATCTTTGGAAGGATTAGCCACAATCGCAGAGAGCCTCCAGGACAAGGGGGTGGCGGTCAACCATCCACTCTCAAGATGCATATTGATCAATCGATCTTCGTGTCCTGCCAGTTCGCAAGTAGACTCACTCTACTAAGGGGCAACAAAGGCTGGAACTATTCCTGCCAAAAACAAGGGACCTACTTTGATGGACCCATCTTTTTCTTTCTTGCCTTCCTCCGTCCCGGGTCCGCCGGGGTGTGGCGGGGCGAAGAGAAAAAAAGAGCAAGCATCAACATTTTTTGTACGGGTATGCCAGATTTTCTATTTTACTTGGAATTTGAAATGGTGATCCGGAGATTCACCTTCACAAGTAGAAAGGAAATCAAAAATTTTTTCTATCTGTCCATTGCATATATATTCAAAGAAAGAGACAAGATTTTAAATGCCGTGAAAGGCAATTTTGATTAGTTTGCCGTGAAAGGCGGTTTTGTGACGTAGAAGGCGATTTTGCCATAGAAGGCGATTTACAAATCTTATCAATGATGAAAGACAAGAATTGTGGTTTTTGTCTGTTTTAAAAATACAAAACACAATAGAAAGGGAAAAAAGAGGGATCTGACTTCTCAAGCGATTGTGGGGACTCGTTTAGATCAACGGTCGCGAGTCATGTATTGACTCGGCCATCGTCCTTTAGATGAGAACACTTGATGCTTTAGTTCACTTGGCTTGGCTTGGACCCCAGATTTTTAGAGGACAAAGACCAAGGGAAGGTCCTATATCCAATAAAAAAATGGGTAGACGGGCTGAAAAGCCACATCTAGGCCATGTTAGATAGAATAAGAGAAACCTTGGGGGGGGTGGCCCCCCAAGGGACTTCAATCGCCTTGTAGTTCTTGCAGCAGGGTTTCTTCAAGGCAGGAGAGCTTCTTTGTGTAGAGAATTCTTCAGGACAATTTTCAGGCAATTTCTCAGGACCCTTCAGATGTTTTTTTCGGACCGCTTCAGACAATTTTTCAGGACCCCTTCCCTTTGGAATGATCGCCTATTTATAGGATTTTGGTGGCCATTAGGAGGGTTTTATGGGCATTAATGGTATTAATGCTCCATGATGGGAGGAGTTACAAGATTTAATTTAAAATTTTGTAACTCCTTTTCCTTGGATTTTGATTGGCCGATAGAGAATAATGGGCATTTAATCTCCATGATGATGGGAGTTTCATGATTAATTACCATGATTAATTGGACTTGTAACTCTCATTTGCTTGCTTCTGATTGGGCCGTCCAAAATAATGAGTTAATAACCCTAATAAGTTGTCATAAAAAGGTCATTTAACTTCATTAATTGATCGCCGAGTCGCTTGAAACGTCGCGGGCCGCGCCGCGTCTTTTGGAGTTCTTCTTGTGATGATCATCGATGGATCCGCACGTTGTTTGATGTCGGATGACGATGCAAATTCAGACATTGGTTGACACCAATGGGCCAGCAACATCTGTCTAGTCGATTTCTTGGTCGGTCGGGCAGAGAGTGTACTTTCTTGGTCGGTCGGTTGGCGGTTTCGGAGTGTCCGATGATGATCAAATGATTTCGATGGCGGATCCATGATGTCGACGAAGATCGACGGATATCATGCATCAAAAATCAGATTTTAAGAAAATCACAGGGCCCAAACATCACGAAACGCAAAAAAGAATGGACAAAGGGCACTTTTGGCGGAAATCCGGCGACCCGGATATCCAGGGTCGCCGGCGACCATGGGGCCGGCGACCTTGGACTTTGGTCCATTTTCCGGTCGCCTTTCTCGGCGGCTGTTTGTCGGGCTTTTTCGCTTCTATTTTCTCTTGTATTTTTCTTAACATTTCTCCTCATTTATTGGCTTGATTCCACTGAGGAAAACCTATCGAAAGGCTGTGCAAATCAGAGCACAAAGTTTCCTATTTTTGGAAAAGCCGAAGACTCTGCAGCCGATTTTCCGCCAAGAGTTGAAACTAGGTCAAACGATGTCGGAATGACCTGAAATTTGAGGTGAAGCTTCCTGAGCATTAGATAGGACCAACTATGGGCTTTATTTGAGTTTTGAAGCCGTTTGGGGTCCCCTCGATGCTAGACTTGATTTCACCGTGCGGAAGATGTCGAGCTTTGATGTGCGGTCATCCCATATCCGATTGACCTGAAATTTGACAGGGAGCCTATTGGAGTCATTTTGAGATGATCCATTAGCTCCGATTTGGATGCCATGGTCCCGGAGAGTTTCGCCACCGGTAGGCTTGATTTTGCTTCGGAGCGTCAAAACCGGGTCAAACGTTGTAGGAATGACCTGAAATTTGACGTGCAGCCCTTTGGAAGCATGTAGAAGCTACTCATGTGCTTCGTCTGATGAGTGGCGGCATCGGAGGTTCTCGCCGCTGAAAGGCTTAATTTTGCCTTTCGAGAGTTGATGGAGGGTCAAACGGTGTCTGTTTGACTTGAAATTCGACGTGGAACCTTTTGGAGGTATTTTGAGACCATCCATAGGCTCTGATTGAAGATTTGTTGTCTTCGTCACTATCGCCGCCGGGAGCTCCCGCTTAGCTATTGGAGGATTGAAGTTAGGCCAAATGGTGTCGAAATGGCCCGAAACTTCGTGTGTACCTCTTTTTTGGCTATTTTGAAAGATCTTACAGTTTTTGTTTAATTTTGACAAGATCTAACGCTTGAAGCAGCTTTGCCTGTTTGTAGTAGGATGCGGCTCCATGTAGCTTTTGATGTTGAGGAGGCTAGGTGACATTTTTGGTGTCAACAAATGCCCCCTCGAGGTACAGCGACGAATTGTGTAGCTTTTGCAGTCAATGTGCCTCGAAGAAAACTTTGAAGGAGAACTTCTGACTTGACCAAGAGTCTCTGAGCATTCTTCTTGATAGCATACCCTTTTGAGTTTCCAAGGGAATCTTATGGCAGTGAGAGACATCACGTACCATCTCAAGGCAAAATTTTGAAAATGACATTTGGATTGGGTTTTTGGGTTTTGAATTTTATTTTTGACCTTGTGAACCTAAAGGCTTTGTGTAGCGCATCAGGCGGTCAAGAAGGTTTTGGGATTTTTGACCTTGTGACCTAACAAGCTGTATGTGGCAGGTTAGGGGGTCGGATTTTGGATTTTGATTTTTGGTCTTGTGACCTAACAAGTTGTATGTGGCAAGTTAGGGGACCGGGATTTGGTTTTGGTTTTGGTCTTGTGTCCCAACAAGCTGTATGTGCAAGTTAGGGGACCATGGTTTGGATTTTTGTCACTCTTTGGGACAATTTTGGGTCCATTGGAGTGGTTTGACTTTTAGTGCCTAGGTGGTCAAACCTGGCTCATATGGGCTAGCCCATGGGACCTTAAGCTTTAAAGATGGCTTAGATCTCATGTGGTGTCATTTTTGTAAAGAATATCTAAAAATATCTCTTCTTGGTAGAGAATATCTAAAAATATTCTTACTTGGAGAGAATCTCTCAAGTTTCCTTGATTTTGGGAGAGATTTTCCCAAAGTATCTTTCTTTGAGAGAAAGTTTCTCATAATCCCTCTCTTTTTGAAGAGAATTTCTCAAAAGATCTCCTCATTGGGAAAGAATATCCCATGATTCCTTTTTTTTAGGAAGTTTGCTAATTTGTAGCACTTACCTCCTTTCTTTTCTCCTCCTTTCCTCTTTTGGTTTGCTCTCTTCTATAAAAGCAAGGGGAGGTTGGATCTCTTGCTCCTATTGCCTTCTTTTTGCAAAAGTCTTCAAGAGTGCTTCAAGATCAAGAATTCTCCTTCTTCTTCAAGGATCTTCAAGCTCTTTCTTCTTCTTCTCCATCAATGGTTTCAAGTGAGTTTCTTTTTTTCTTAAGAAACCCCATGTAGGAATAGAAAAGGTTTTCTTTCTTTTCTTTTCTTTTCTTTTTCTTTCTCCTCTTTTTTTTTCTTTTCCACGTGCATTCCTTTTTCTTCTTTGTTTCACACGTTTTTTTTTCCTTTTTTTTTCTTTCTTTTTTTTTTTTCTCTTTCTTTTTTTTCTTTTCTTTCACAGTTTCTACCAAATCTTCCAATGTGGCAGTACAGCAGGCCTGGGAAAAGGTTCAGTATGTCAAAAGGAACTTGGAAGAGTGTGACTCGCTCGACCGAGATGAGATGAGGCAACGTTTGATTGCCCTCAAGGATTATGAGTATTATAAAATCATGGTAAGCAACCGTCCCTGGGTCACGGACGATCAGAACATTGCGCCCAAGCCTACCTTCTTCTTTGGTGATGCCGTCCCCGACGATTCAACATACCAAAAGAGATGTTTTCAATTCTCTTTCACAGTTGGTGGTGAGAAGAGAACTGTTTCTACCCGGTCGACCTTCGATCGGACTATCTTGATCATAAGCCTTTCCTCCACATGCTCGAAGAGGGAAGATCCTCCAAGCTGGGTGAAGAGGACAAGTGTGATCAAGACCGGGGTTTTTGTTGGCGGCCCTACTGGTTTTGCAGAGAAGTCGCCTGCCCGCATGGACATCTTGATGCCGGCCAGCGGCTACCAAGGTTCAGACCATCCTTCGGTCGATTTGAGACCGGTGGGCCTTAGCATTTTCAAGGGCGATGGCAGCAATTGGGTGAAGCTTTTTCGACTTCGCGGCCGTTTCAGTGCTGACTCGAGCTTGGAGTCGTGGACTAATCACATCCTGCAGGTTGGTGGTGCCATTCTGAAGGAGGCCCAGATTTTTTACGCGGTTCGCGCTTTTCGGCAAACCGTGGTTTTCTCCGATGAGGCCTTCATGGCCATGCTAGAGTTAGAGGAGTGGTAGCTTTTTGTCTTCCAACTTCTTTGACAGCGGGGAGTCTTCTAAGAGTACGACCCAGGAAGCCAGGGCTAAGAACCCGGATTCGAAGAAGATCTCCACCATGCGAGAAAATTTGAAGGTATTCTTTGCAAGCACAGATGCCATTCATTCTGACATTGCGCTACGGAGAGATCTCGTTGTCTTCCTCACTTATTCGCTGGGTGAGGCTGTTTTTGCTGGAGGAGATGGAATGCACATCAGACCGCATTGCATTTTTCCAGCTTGTCAGATGGCGTTTGGAGAGCAGCTTGCTTTGGTGCCTGCTCTCTACTCCTATTTGTGCACCGAACTGCAGGCTGCTGCTTTTTTTGTTCGGCTTGGGCTTCCCATGAACAGGGTATTTTTAGCCCATATTTTCTATTCGTGGTATGTTTACCACTGTCCCAGTTTCCACCGATTGGGTGCTGCTCAGGACGATGACCCGTTTATGATTTGGTTGGCTAGAGGGAAGCCTGTTTCCGAATCTCTTTTATCTGCCCGTTTGAGGATCCGACGATTCTGGGATGTCGAGATGGGGCGGTCTTCAGTGAAGCTTTCTCCGGGTTTGAGGAAGAAGGCTTTTGATTTTGGTGTCTCCCGATATTCCACTAGGGCAGGGTCTGGGAGACACTATTCTTTGACAAATGCATAGAGGAGTTGGCTTTTTAACATACGTGTCAGCACGATGGTGTACCGCAGACATCTTTTTGTCGACATCCAGCCGTATGTTCCCTCGTGTTTTGCCATGCAGTTGGGCTTCTCTCAAGGCGTTGTTGGAGCGCCTTCGAGCAAGGTGAAGCGTTTTGGAGGTCTGCAAGACGGGAGAAATGCATGGGCCTTTTATAGCGCGGAAGACACTACTGCCATGATTTCCTATCCTGAGTTGCCCACTCTCCGGACTGCTGGCTTCACGAAGTGGTTCGTAGAGAGCTTTTCAGCATACCAGGGGCTTTCCAAGAAGGAGCTTGATGTAAAGCAGTCTTCCGGGAAGGGCCCTGGGAAGTCAGATGGCGTCCGCCGAGAAGAAGTTATGGCTTTCCTTTCTGGAGAAAAGCACAAAACAGGTTTTCTCGGGGACCAGGACGTCATCAAATCAGGAGCTGCACAAGAGATACCTGGTGAGGTCTTGGAACAGCTCGCAGAGGAGGAGGCTGAGGTCGCTGCTGTAGACACCTCGTTTTGGCACCCTATGAGGGGCAATTCAATCCACCCTATTTAATGATGTCCTGATTAGGCCTCGAGTCAAAAGTCACCAATCGTCTCTAGGCCTCTGATCGCCCCGGGAGTTGGCTCATCGTGATCTACTCATCGAGAGCTTTTTGCCCATATATAGAACTCCAAGATCTGACGGGCGGATCAAAAATCATGACAGCGCGTCCCACAACCCGGGGCGCCCGCGTGAAAAATCACTTATCATTTCTGGACCTCTGATCACCCCGGGAGTTGGCTCATCATGATCTACTCATCGAGGGCTTTCCACCCATATATAGAACTCCAAGATCTGACGGGCGGATAAAAAATCATGATAGCGGGTCCCACACCCCGCGACGCCCGGGTGAAAAATCACCTATCATTTCTGGACCTCTGATTTCCCTAAAAATTGGTTCATCGCGACCTACTCGCCGAGAGCTTTCCGTCAATATGTAGAACGTCTAGATCCGACAAGCGGATTGAAATCTACGAAACCTGGGCCCCAATAATGATAACCCGGCCAATCTCCACCGGACCCCACCTTCTCGACCCAAACCAGTTTCTTTTAAATCCTAACCCACCAGGCCTGGCCCAATGAACTCCAGCCCAAGCTGAACCTAACCCGATCCAACTCATTAGGCCAAGTCCAGACCTCACCTGACCCAAACACAACCCGAGCCTGATCCAAACCTCCTGACCCACCCAAACACAACCCGAGCCTTATCCCTCTCATCTCTCTCCCAACCCAGGCCTTATCCCTCTCAATTTCAAACACCCAAGCCTTATCTCTCTATCTCTCTCCAACCCAGGCCTTATCCCTCTCAATTTAAAACACCCAAGCGGATCCAAAAAAAAACCCAGGCACAGAACCCTCCTCAAGGCCACCTTTCCACCGTCTTCTCTGCTCCCTCTGAGATCTCTCTCGCCCATCATTCCCTCTCATCATCTCCATCATCCTCCTCCCAGGCGCCCATCTCTCCACCATCCATCATTCCCTCTCATCATCTTCGACTCCATCCCATCATCTCTCCCCTTGATCATCACAGAACCCATCTCACGCACGTCCATCTCTCTCTCTGGTCTTCCTCGCCCTCTGTCTCCTCTCTTCTTCTGCGCCCGTCTCCATCTCCCTCCACCTCTCCTCTTCAGGCTCTCTATCTGCACCCTCTCCTCCATCTCTCCCCTCTCCACTGTCTTCCCTGCAACCCATCTCATCATCCCACGCATTCCAGATCCCTTATCTCCATCCGACGCACACCCCCAGGCATCACCATCACCCTCTCCGCTCTGCCCTCTCATCATCTTCGACCGCCACCCCATCGTCCACCATCATCCTCCTTCCTCGCCAGCGTCTCCAGACTCACGCAGCAGCACCGCCCGACGACCAGCAGCCCCCGGACGCACACAGTACCATCTTCCTCCTCCTCGCACCGCCGAACTCCTCCTCGCCAGATCCTGGACCTCCCAGACACCATCCTCTGCTTCATCTCCCTCCACTTCCCCGCCAGACTCCGGAACAGACGCACGCAGCAGCAACCCCACAGAAGCCGGATCTCGCCGCAACAACACGCCCACCCATAGCAGCCTCACAGCCACAGCAGCCCTTCGTCTTCCATCTTCGTCTTCCATAGCGTCTCTCCCTCTTCCCCTGCGCAGGTACGCCCCTCTCCACTTTTCTGTATCACTCTGCACACAAGTCCCTCACCCTCTCTCTCTCCCCCTACTATCTCTCTCATTATTCTCCTCTCTCCGCTCCCTTTTACCAGCACCCTTTCTTTTCTTCCTCTCTCGCCTGCACACCTTCTCCTCTTCTTCTTTCATTCTTTCTCTCTCTTTTTCTTTTTTCCTCTGTTCTCTTCCCCTGCCATCATTCTCCTTCTCCGCTCCACACACCTGCACGTCTCTCTCCTCCCTCAGCTCACACCCATCTCTCCCCGTCCTCTCACACTCTCCCTCTCCCTCGCTGTCTCTCCCCTGCAACTCAACACTCTCCCTCTCCCTCTCTATCTCTCCCCTGCAACTCAACACTCTCCATCTCCTTCTCTGTCTCTCCCCTGCACCCCCCTGCGCACACACTACACTGTCTCCCCTGCTCCTTCTTCCCGATCCGCCTCTCTGCAACTCACCATCCTTTCCCCCTGCCATCATCCTCCTCCGTGCCACCCACCTGCAACTCCACACTCTCTCCCCTCACGCTTTCTTCTCCACCTCTCTCTTCCCCGCGCGTCCTGCCACCTGCAATTCAACCTCTCCCTCTCGTTCTCTTCCCCCTCCTCTGCCTGCACTCTCACTCTCTCTCGTTCTCTCTCTACCCTCTCAGCCCCTCTCTCCCTGCTCTCCCTATCTCCCTACTCTCTCAGTCCCTCTCTCCCTCGCCTTTCTCTCTCCCTCTGCGACCCATCTCCCTCTTTCCCGTCCACTCTCTCTCAGTTCCTCTGCTCCGCCCACTCCCTCTCTCCCGTCCACTCTCTCACAGTCCCTCTTCTCCACCTCCTCCGCCAGCAGCCTACACACGCCCCAAACTTCTTTTTCTTTGTTTTCCTTCTTCTCCTCCCCCATCACGCCACTTCACTATTGCACCGCACTACACCTTCGCTGCACAGTCCCATTCCATCACAGCCCTCCCCATTCTTCCTCTCTCCACTTAAACCCACCTATTGCACCCACCGGACTAGCCCACTCATCTAAACCGAACCCATGCATGTCTATTTCATTTTCCTGCATTGAATTTAGATCCATAGTTGTTTATTGTTTCTTCTTTTATGATATTGCATACATCTAATATGCTCATGCACCCCAACATGTTCATGCATCTGAATAATATTTTAGGTTGTTAATTATTTTAAATTTGTTTCTAGCATATTCTAACCTGCCCATGCATTATAACTTCGTTGCATTTTTATTTCATGTTCTTTTAGGTGCAATTTAGGACTGCATAATTTATTAAAAAAATAAATATATAAAAATTAGAATAAAAACCAAAAAACACCAAAAGAAAACAAATAATAAAGTAAAAAGTAAAGATTAAAAATAGGATTTTAGTTACCCTATTAATTAGGATAATTAGGCTAAATTTAATAATTAAGTTCTTAATAAAAAAAATTAGAAATCCACTCTCCTCTTCTTCCCATTTCATTAGGATTGGAAAGATCAATTTAGGATTTTAGGCCCTAGGAATAAACATAAAAACAAATAAAAATTATAAAAATCCAAAATACCAAAAACAAAGTAAAAGATATTAAAAAAAACCAAAATATTAATAAATTGGAGTTAGAAATTAGACAATAGCCTAGACTGATTAGGTCAGACCCCGAACCTAGAAGGTCTCCCCCTAGCCAGCTTAGACTACCCTAATTTCTTAAACTTCAATTGATTAGGCCCCACTCTCTCTCCGGGCCCCGCTAAGGGACCGGGAGAGTGGATGTGGGCGGTTAGGACCTTAGGATAGAGTAGAGATCCATTAGGGAAATGGAACAGTTAGATTGAATCCAAGTAGGAACTCCCCTAGTTAGGCCCTTCTAGCCCAATTATTAAAGTCCAAAAAAACTATAAAACCAACAAACCCAATTCCAAAAATATTTTCTTCTCTTTTCCTCCACCTCCGGTGCCAAATATTTATCTGAACTCAATGATTAAAGGGAATAGAGGTTGATTCCGAGAACCTGAATTAATGAGGATGACGAAACGAGACGAGTGATTTCACACACCCCAATATCAGTTTATTTGCTACCGGCCCATCATCGGCCACCCTCAATCAATCCCGGCCCAACATCGGCCATTTTTATCTTACTTCTGGCCCATCATCGGCCATGCACTTTTATCACCTGCGTATCGCACACAAACCCACAGAAATCACAACTCGAAGTTTTGTCTGCATCATTCTTTCGATTCGAAGAATCAGCCTTTAAACCCTAGGGCATCAAAGGACATTGAAGGGGGTACCCAGGAATGGGGTTGATCCTCTTCTAAATATTTGGCACCTTTCCCCTCATTTTCTTAGTTTATTTTCATTTTAATTCGCTTATCCCCTAGAATACTTGGATTTAACTTTAATTAGTCCATTCAACCCTGGATGTTGATTTCCCTTGCCTAGTTCATTATGGTCCCATCTTGAAGCCCATAATTTGACCCTTGACCCAAGTTCGACCCGAATTGAAAGACCCAAATTAAGTGACGAGACAACCGTCGTGTGTCGCCGGCGGCACATTAGACAAGAGAAGAACCCACCCCATTTTCCTCTCGCATTCTTTTGGCTTTCGTCGAAGGACGGTGTTACGGCCGAATCCGTAACTGGCGATCGTGATCCGTCGATTTTGAGGGTAGTCGGAATCCTCATTTTCGATGTATTTTTTTATCTCACACTGTTGAATGGCGATTCCCATCCCGAGGGGGGATCAAAATTCACATCCGACAACTGCTTGGATACAAGTAGAGCGAGCAAAGGCTTCCATGGAGTCTACTGGCAAGAGCAGACCATCCAGTGAGGACTCTGGCGAGAGGCCCGATTTCGATGGTGGGGAGGGTACTTCTAGCAGTTCGTCCCGTAGGAGCAAGAGGAGAAGAGGACAGCGCCGAAGTCAGAGGCGGCACGAAAGCTCTCCTGATCTGGAAATTCCTTCCACCATTGTTGAGGAGGCATCAGGGGATGATGATGAGCAGCCAGAAAAGAGGAGTCGAGGGGGAAAGATCAGTAGTGATGGTATGACCCTTCTTCTCTCTTTTTCCGTTTCTTTCTTTTTATGAGGCTTTTGTTTTTTATCTACTGCTGTTCTTTCTTTTGGCAGAAGATGATGATTCGATGATGCCTAAGATTACAGCCGATGAGGCGGTGACGGATCCGGTCGTGGCATCTGAGGAAGAACCCAGAGATTCTGAAGTAGATCCGGAATCTCCTCCTGGTATGACTTCTTTTCTTCTTTTTTTTTTTTTTGTTTCTCTTTACCGCCATTTGCTGACATATTTTTTTTCTTGCCAGCTGACTTGCCAGAGGATTCTGACGACTTCGAGCCATCCATGGACGCAACTTTTGACGATGCTTTGGATGAGCTCATGGAGGCAAAAAGCATTCCGCTGGTCGTCGAAGAAGGTATATAGTAATAGTCTTGATATTGATTTTTGACAAGATCATATTTATACCCTTTTCATCTTTCATTGGCAGGTTGTGAGGCGACAGTAGAAGTTCCTCTATCTTTCTCAGAGCCAGAGCAGGGGGTGCCCGCGACTGATCCAGGAGTAGGGGCTTCTTCCACCAGTTTTGATGAGGCAGAGGCGAGTCTGCCTACTGATATTCCTTCCCCACCGGCTCCGGTTGGAAAGAGCTTCTTGATTACTCTTCCAACGGTGCCTGACACGGGTAGTCGACCAACGAAGCATGGCGAGTCTTCATCTGAGTCGTCCCGTCAGTTCGCGAGGAAGGTATTGAAAAGAGTCTTGAGCTCATGGGTCGAGACTCTTTCTTCTGGCCATTTGGAGGCTGGGTTCGGCATGGTTAAGCATGTGCAGGACATTCTTGCCGATAGCGAAGAAGTCGGTATGGACATTACAGATGCTAAGGCTTTTGTTGATGAAGTCATCACTCTAAGTAACAAGTGGACTGAGACCAAGAGCTTTCCGAATGATGATTTCTTCAACGAGATGTTTTTGAAGCCTTCCAGCGAGGTCAAATCTGAACTGAATGAGATCTCGTGGACTCGGAAGTAGCTCGTTCGGGAGAGGAACGTCACCGAGTTGGCTATTATTGAGCTGACACAGGACCAGCACCGTCTTGATAGGGAGGTCACTAAAGTCAGACAGCACCTTGAGCTATTGGAAGAACAAGCCTCTGCCAAGTGGACTGCCACTTTGAAAGCTCACGATAGAGAGAGGACTCTCATTCGCCAAGTTGAGGAGGTCGAAAGCAATCTCCGGAGGAAGACTCAAGAATATGAACAATGGCAGATTCTCTGGGAAGAGCTTTCTTGTGCTAAGGATGGATCGCGACGGCCTACTGCTTTTTATGGGAAGATTCTAAATAAACGCGGCCTAGAAGCTTTGGAGGCTAAGGCCAAGAGTTTGCTTGAGGAGTTAAGCCTTTGGCTGAAGACCATGTCGGACTAACCTCCTGATCTGTAACAAACTTTTTCTTCTTTTCTTTTGGTACCTCCATGTATAAACATTTTTGGCACCCCTCTTTTTTTTTTGTATTCCCTTATTTCACTTAAATTCACTTTTGATGAAAATATAAGCAAAAACTAAATGGGAATGGTTTGTTTGAAAATTTGATCAAAAGGTTGTCATTTTGTGAAAATCTTTTGCCAAATGGTTGTTTTTAGGCATGAAAGCCAGATTTTGTACCAAAAAGCCTGGTTTTTCGATGGCTTGAATGCCGAATTTTGGATGGCGTGAAAGCCGAAATTTTGTTTATGGCATGAAAGCCGGTTTTTGGCATGAGAGCCGATTTTTGTGGCATGAAAGCCTGATTTTGTGGCAAAAAGCCTAGTTTTTTGATGGGTTGAAAGCCGAATTTTAGATGGCGTGAAAGCCGAATTTAGATTGTGGCATAGGAGCCAAATTTTGTTTGTGGCATAGAAGCCGATTTTTGGCATGAGAGCCGATTTTTGTGGCGTGAAAGCCGAATTTTGGTTTTGTGGCATGAGAGCCAAGAATTTTGTGGCATGGGAGCAAAAAAATTTTTGTGGCATGGAAGCCGGTTTTTGTTTGTTTGGCGTGAAAGCCAGATTTTGTTGCATAGAAGCCGAGTTTTTTTTTTTTTTGAAAACCAAGTTTTGTTTTGTTGGCATGGAAGCCAGATTTTTTATTTTTGGCATGAAAGCCAAATTTTTGGCATAAAAGCCGGGTTTTTGTTTTGTGGCATGAGAGCCAAATTTTGTTTGTGGCATGAGAGCCAAATTTTGTTTGTTTGGCATGAAAGCCAGGTTTTTGGCATGAAAGCCAGGTTTTGGCCTGAAAGCCAGGTTTTTTGGTTTTCAAAATGCAAGTATCAACTAAGAGTCGCCTCCCTACTCATTCGGTTGCCACCTCCCTACTCATTCGGTTGCGAGTATCGATGGAATGTCGCTTCCTTGCTCATTCGGTTGCGAGTATCGATGGAATGTCGCTTCCTCGCGGATTTGGGTGCAAGTATCGACTGAATGTCGCCTCCTTGCTTTTTTCTCAAAAATTTGGTTTTGTGGGTATCGATGGAATGTTGCCTCCCCACGATTTTTGAAATTTGAGGTTTTTTTTAACCTTTATTTTTGTTTTGAAATTTGGGTTGTGGATATCAACTGAAACGTTGTGTTTCCACGATTTTTTTTGAAATTTTGCAAGTATCGACAAGGTGTCACTTTCTTGCGATTTTGAGGTTTTGGAAGTATCGAATGGGGTTCGCATCCTTCCGATTTTTGGGTTTCGTGTGAGTATCAACTAAACGTCGCTTCCCCACGATTTTTTGAAAAACCATTTTTTTGTTTAAAGACACGAGGGTCATAAATTTTGACTCAAAACCATTTTTGGTGGTAAAAGTCGGGGTGGACTAGGGTAGAAATTCTTGAGTCCTGATTTTTGTTTCAAACCTTGAACTTTGGGTTCAAGGATCGAAAGTTTTGGTCAAGTTGGGGAAGAGGCTCCTAAACTTGGATTTTGGGTTTGATTTTGTTTTTTTTTTTTTTTTTTTTTAACAATGAAACATTGAAAGTAAGCATTGCTTTGGGTTTTTAGAAATTTCAACATAGGGATGAAAACTCTAAAAAGGGTGGGTTTGACGAGCAAGTACCTAGGAATAGGCTTTGTCCATGCAGGCATCGCTCTGACCCGATGTAGGAAGTCTTCAAGGGTAGTACCGCTTCAAGAACTTGCCATTGATGGGCAGCATACATCTGTCACCCTCCATGTTTAGAAGAGCATATGCGCCATTGGAGAAGACTTTGTCGATGACGAAGGGTCCCTCCCATTTTGGTTCAAATTTGCCTTTGGATTTGTGGGCAAAAACCATTGGCCTTTTCACCGCAAGAACCAAGTCACCCTTTTTGTCGGCGCGTTGCCTGACCTTTTTGTCAAAAGATCCTGCCATGCGTGCTTGGTAAAGCTCAACGCTTTATAGAGCTTCGAGTCATCTTTCATCGAGATTATCCAGTTCTTGGAGTCTCAATTTGACGTTGCTTTCTTGCGTCATTTCATTTTGTAGAGATACCCTTAAGGAAGGAATCTGTACCTCTAGGGGAACAACTACTTCACATCCATAGACCAAGGAGAATGGTATGTTATGGGTTGGTCCTCGAACAGTAGTCCTGTAGGCCCATAAAGCTTCAGGCAGTTTGTCGCTCCAGTCTCTTTTGTGACTAGAGACCATTTTCTTGAGAATCTTGCAGAGTGTCTTGTTGAAAGCTTCTGCTAGTCCATTCGCTACCGGGTTATACGGAGTCGAAGGACAACTTTGGATTTTGTATTTGTCGCAGAACCTGTAAAATCTGTGATCCCGGAATTGTGGTCCGTTGTCATGGACGAATCTTTTAGGTATGCCGAAGAGACAAATGATGTTGGTTCGTAAGAATTGAAGGACTGACGAGGTCTTCATTTCACTGAACGCAAATGCTTCTGACCACTTGGAGAAATAATCCATAGCGGCGAAGATGAAGCGATGACCTTTACTTGACGGGGGAGAGATAGGACCTATGATGTCCATACCCCAGGCTTCAAAGGGCCATGAGATCGTTGTAGGATGTAGCCATTCTGGAGGTATGTGGACATAATCTCCATGAACTTGGCATTGTTGGCAACGTTTAGCAAATTACATTGCGTCAGCCACCATGGTAGGCCAATAGTAACCTAACCTTTTTATCTGATCGTAGAGCTTAGGACCAGCCTGATGGGCTCCACAAAGACCAGCATGAACTTCTTTTAGAGTTTCTTCCGCCTCTTGTTGTGACAAGCAGCGTAGAAGTACTCCATTGAAAGATTTTCTATAAAGCATTTTGGAGGGAATATCCCAATGAAAATTTGGGGCTCGTCTTTGAATGCTTACCCGTTCTTTTGGATCTTCAGGTAGGATTCCGAACATAATATAATCAATGAACGGATCCCTCCAGTCGCCAATTGGAGGTTTGAGGATGGAAACTCGACTTCCGACCACTCGGTGGCATTTAGCAGCTGCTTGGTGTGTGTTGAGAGGAGGGAGAATCCTTCTTTGACACACTGTAGTTTGCATGTTTTCCCCTTCTTGGATTGCCATAGATGCAGCAAGTCCAGCCAGGGCATCTACACGGATGTTTTCACCTCTACGGATGTAGATGATGTGATAGATGTCAAACTTTTGACGAAGCGATTGCACCTTATTGTAGTAACGCAACAGATCAGGCTTCCTGATTTCATATTTTTGATTCATCTGGTTGACGATCAGTTGAGAATCCCCAAATGCTTCCAGCATGGTGATGTCGGATTCGAGGGCGAGTTCCAATCCTAAGATCAGGGCTTGGTACTCGCTGCATTGTTTGAACATGGTTCCAGTAGCAAAAATGCGTGTGGAATCATGTATTTGTCGGGACTAACAAAGAGAATGCCAATTCCCGATATCGGCGTTCCTTTTTCATTTGTCCTGGTTGCACCATCGAAGTACATGTTCCAGGAGGCATTTGATAAGGAGGTTTCCACGCTGTAGACAGGCTCGTCTGAGAAATCATCCCTAAGCGGAGAATCCTTAGGCAGGGGATGCTCTGCAAGAAAATCTGCTAAAGCTTGGCCTTTGATTGCTTTTTGTGGTACATACCTAATATCAAATTGTGACAGAAAGATGGACCATTTTGCCAGCCGGGCATTGAGAGAACCTGCTTTTGTGACAAGGACCTTTAAGAGATTGATACTCAATATCAGGTATACTGTGTTTGACAGCAAATAGTGTCGCAGCTTTTGTACAGCGAACATCACTACCAGGCATTCTTTTTCGACTGGAGAGTAGCGATGCTCTGCACCTACCAACATGCGACTGAAGTAGTATAGAGCAGCTTCTTTTCCTCCATCATTTTCTTGTGCAAGTAGAGCGCCCAAAGAATAGTCGAGAGCTCTTGTGTATAAGATGAATGGTTTTCCGGTTGTGGGAGCAGCCAGCACCGGAGGTTTGGTCAGGTATGACTTAATGTCTTGAAATGCAGCTTCACATTCAGCATCCCAAACAAAGTCTACACCTTTCTTCATTATGCGAGAAAATGGACGGCACTTCCCTGATAGGTTGGAAATGAACCGTCGGATGTACGCCAACCTTCCTTGAAGCCCTTTCAGTTCTCTCAGGGTTCTTGGAGATGGCATTTCTAGGATAGCCTTGACTTTGATGGGGTCAAGCTTTATTCCAGCTTTCCGAACTATAAATCCGAGGAACTTACCCGATGAGACACCGAAGAAGCATTTGAGGGGATTCATTCACAGTTTGTGTTTGCGAAGCCGGAGGAAGACTTCTCGAAGATCTTTGAGATGGTCTTCTTTTCTTTTGCTTTTGACGGCGAGGTCATCAATATAACATTCGACCGTCTTGTGCTGCATATCTTGGAATATCTTCATCATTGCCCTCTGATATGTTGCACCGACATTTTTCAAACCAAATGGCATGACAGTGTAGCAATACACGCCAAATGGGGTCCGAAAAGATGTATGCCTCTCATCTTCGGAATGCATCTTTATCTGGTAGTAGCCAGAGAAGCCATCCATGAAAGCCATTCACTCAAAGTAGCAGGTGTTGTCAATCATTACCTCCGGTATGGGGAGCGGAAATTCATCTTTGGGGCATGCATTATTCAGGTCTCTATAGTCAATACATACTCTGATCTGCCCATTTTTCTTTGTCACGGGGACAATGTTGGCCAACCATTCAGGATGTTGTTCCTCACGAATGAAGCCAACGTTTTTGAGTTTCTGAACTTTTTGTTCAATTTTGTCCATCACATCGGGACAGAATCTTCTTTGGCCTTATTTGACAGGCTTGATGTTTTCTTACAAGTTGAGTTTGTGAACTGCTATTTTTTGGTCTAAGCCAGGCATTTCAGCGTAAGACCATGCAAAACAATCAACGAACTCACGAAGAAAAGAGACATACTCAGGTAACTCATCATCCTTTATATTCTTGCTTATGAATATAGGACGTGGGTTATCTGGTGTTCCCAAGTCTATCTTTTGAACAGAATCTTCTGTTGGAAGGTTTGAAGGTAGTTCCTCCACAATATTTTCGGAGGCTTCCAACTCAACAAGACCTTCTGGATTTCTAAGGGCATTTTCAGACCATGGCTCCGCTTCTGTCCATAAATCTTCTTGATCGGTACTCTTCTCAAGCCTTGCTATGAAATGATCCTAATCACCAGCTGAAACTGGGTCGAAGTAAGGCACTTCTTTTGGAGACGATGGCTCTTCTGAATCAGAGAACCGTGCGTCTGTGTCATCGGACAATTCCTCTTCATCATCAGAGAAATCATACCAATTTGATGAGCTTCCTGGGTCCTTGTCGGGTAACTCTTCAAAGAGATATCTAGGGAGATCGATGTCTTCATTGACACGAGATGTTAAGGCCTGGTCGGCAAAATGACTTTGCAGCCTTTGTGTCAATTGTCTCATCAGAGTGTCAGGATCATACCCCAATCCATATGAAGACTTGTCTATGCAACGGTGGAGTTTCCAATCTTCCAGTTGACTTTTGGTCAGGGTGGGTTCCAATGGTATAAGAATACCACGGCCACCTCCCAAACCAATTGGATTTTGAGCGTCATAGCCCATTTTCTTCATGATAGCTTGCGCCATTGGACTATACAAGGATAGTTGAGGCATACCTTCATTTTGGAAAGGTTCAAGCAAGGAGTTTGATGAAGAAGCGTCTAACCTATGGAAGAAAATTGGTTTTTCTTCTGCCGTTGTTGCCGGAACGATGAAGGTAGCAGATGTAGGATCTTCTACGTCAGCAGGTGTCTCCAATGGAGTGAGAGCAGGCCGGACTTGCTGAGCATCAGCTTGGGTTGACGATGCATCGTCTTCTGTCTCTGAATCCGAATCTGTGTCTTGTATGATAGACACGAAGGAGACTACAAACTTGCCCCCAGTCATGTGCGTTGTCTTCCTTGCCTTAGTAGTAATTACCAAGGGTGTGGAAGATTTGAAGGAGACAACAAAGGGAGACTGATTGCTCTCTTCAGGTTTGCCGGAAGGTTTGTTTTCTTCCGATAATTGCTGAGGAGCCTTGCCTTTGTCTTTTTAGAGATTGCCGGCAAAGGATGCTATTTTCTCCTCCTCCTTCTCTTTCTCATCCTTGTACATTTGAGAGTCTGCAAAATGGAGATCTTTTCCTTTGAAGGGCTTTTTGTCTGCAAACACTCGATGTATCAAGCCGTCGTCCCCAACAAACTTGATGCACTGATGTAGAGTTGAAGGGACGACACAGCTCTCGTGTATCCAAGGGCGTCCGAAGAGGATGTTGTAGCATGAAGGGGTTTTTACTGCATACACGGTGACCTCAGAAATAAGATCGCCGATTTGCAACCTAAACCGGATTTTTCCAATGGGCCTTTAAGCACTCCCATCGTATCCAAAGATAGACACAGATGTGTGGCTCAGTTTGCTAGGTGGGATACCCAGCTCTTCGAGTGCCGTAGTAGAGATGAGGTTGAGTGCAGACCCCGGGTCGATCTGGACTCTGTGTATTGGCATCTCTTTGATGTACCCTATGAAGTACAAGGGTCAGTTGTGCTTAGTTTCGCCCAGCAGGAGATCTTCCTTATTGAAGGCGATGGTAGCACTTACGGCTTTTTGGACCGAGAGACATTCAGTGGAAGGTTCTCCAGCTTCTTTCTTTTCTCCCTTTGAGGAGGTTTTTGACTTTTTGACCCTATAGTCCATTTCAATTTGTAGGACTTGTGGGGCATGTTTGGAGAGGGACTCCTCTGTTGCCCCCAGTGAAGCGGTAGAGGAGGTTTATGCCTTTTCAGGGACCTCTTGTTTTGTTTGAGCCTTCTCCTGCTGTTTGAGCTTGCGGAGTTGTCTCTTGGCTTGCCTTCTCTGTTGAGCGGTCAGCTTTGTTTTGACGATCTCCCAATTTTCATCTTCCAGGAGATCGAGATGCACCCATATGGGCTGTCCATCTGGTGTTGGATAAGGCACCAGCTCTTGGGACGTCAGGGTCATTTTTATCACCTTGAAGGAAGTAGTGACTTTTTCCTTTAGTGATTTAGATGTTTGTCCATATGACACCATGTTAACGGAGGCAGACCCGTAGTTTTTATCAAAGGTAATGACTCCGTTTTTCCACATCTCGTTGATCTTCTCTCTCACAATGAAACATTGGTTGAGAGGATGCAAGACCATTTGGTGGTATGGGCAATATCGGGGATCATTGGTTTTGCCAACATCTCCCAGTCTTTTGGGGTCAGGCAAGGTGAGTTTGCCATTTGCCAAGAGAGCCCCAAATATTTCTTCAACATCTTCATCGAACGGGTATTTCTTCTCTACTCGTTCTTTGAAGGCATCAGAGAGTTCAGGTCTCTTACCTGCAGCTTTGTTTTCAGCTTTCTTTGGCGGCTGAGGGGCTGACTTGGTTTGCACATTGAGAACCTCCTTTTTCTTTGGCTTGGAAGTCGGAATGGCGGTCGGCTCCTTCTTTGATGACTTCTGACTGTTGAGGTCTTTGATCACCGTTTTAGCCTCCATAGATGCTTTTAGGAGTTCTCCCAAGTTCTTTGATTTGTTGCCGATGATCATGGAGCGGATCCTTACTCTCATGTTGTTTCGGCAAATGTCGACTAGCGACGCTTGTGGCAGCACATCTGAGCATTTGTATGCTATTTCTTTCCACTTGTAAATGAAGTCATATATCGACTCATTCTCTCCCTGTTTAAGGATGCAGAGCTGAGCCATAGTAACAGGATGATCCTCACCTTTGAAGTGGGTCAGGAAACGTGTCTCTAGCATGGTCCAATTTTGAATGAAGTCCTCTGGCAAAGTGGACTACCAATCAAAGGCCGTACTTTTTAGGGTACTTGCAAAGAGACGGATCTTGAGAGCATCTTGATCCGCAATCGTTCCAGTCAGGATCTTGAAGTGGATGATGTGCTGTCTAGGTGAACCTTTCCCCGTGTATGTTTGGAGAAGAGGTTGTTTGAACTTTGGAGAGAACGGAACCGAGTCCATCCACAAGGGATATGGTGGCTTGATCCCATGCTCCTTCAGTGTATCCTCTTCTTTTGCTTTGGCGAGGATATTGTCAACGTCCTTTTTAGTAAGGGCGCGTGACTCATCTTCTCCACCGTTTGCCTCATCTTGTGGAGGAACTTCATCGTTGTTTTGTGGACACTGGAGAGTGAGAAGGAGGTTTTCCATCAGAACCTCTATTCTCTACTGTCCTTGCTTTAGCTACTGAATGTGTAGAGCCATGTCGTCATGTGGTGGAGGTTGCTCAGAGTTTGTGACCAAGACATTCATCCTTCGTGAGTCAAAAGAGGATACTGTCTTAGTGACTGAGCTGGAGCTCATTCTTCTAGATGAAGAGCCCGAGGAATGATCACTCCGGTGTCCTTGGCTCGAAGGAGTGGGAGAGTCTTCCTGATGCCTTCTCGTCCGGGAGACGCTTGCAAGTCACCGGTCGTCTGACATGTATTTTTGTTGCTGATTTATGCCGTCTTTTGGTTTTGCCAACCATGTGGACAGCAGCAACTTGGTCGGGTATTTCTTTTTCGACCCATTTTTGGGAGATTTGAAGCTCAGAATGCTGGGTTCTTTGCTTCTCTAATCTCTTCTGTCGAGCACGGCGACATATGCGACGAGCAATTTGAGCTTCGGTTAGCTCAAGCTGTGCTCTGGCAATGAAGGACGCTGTCCCTCGCTCGCAGCAACCGAGCTTGTCTTCTTTGAAGACGGGCATGGATAGGATCTGGACGCGGTCCTTAGCCTGTCGCAGCGAAGCTTTAAATTTTGCAAGCTCGTCCCCTGTTGAGATGAAGGGTCGAGTTACAGGAGAGTAGGCCCTAGCAGGTTCTTGTCGAGGCCTTGTGATGCATGACTTGATTTTGGGCTTGTATGAGCAAGCCGGCTCGTGCTGAGTAGTTTTTGTAGTTCGGTGGAGGGTAGGTTTCTCCCCTTTAATGTAGGCGAGGGGATAGAACCTATTCTCCTTGAGAGGAGCCAGGTATGCTGGCTTTGCAGATGTTTGGGACCTTCTTTGTTTTGGCGAAGATCGAGGGGACCAAGTCTTAGGACAGACCTGGTTTTTTGAAGGTTGAGGCTTCGCGGGATTGCCACAAGCCTCAGGTTTCTTGGTGACCACCTTTGGTGTCGGGGCAGCGACACGTTGAGGGGCGGTCTTCTGCTTCTTAACAGGCACCATCTCTTCTGCGGGTAGTGGGAATGGTCCCAGTGACCCGAAGATGATGGTATGGGGAGTAGAGGTCGACTCGGTGTTTTGGGAGTTGCCGAGGGAGGTGACGCTTCGGCAGCTGGCGGGGCGCTTGAAAGTGCGCTTGCTTTGCTTCTCTTGAAGCATGACTCGGTACTTGTTCCCGTCGAAGGTGATGGTCAATGAAGCTGCCATTGTTAGTTTTGGAAAACTTTTCTGAAACAAGACCACATCCATTAGTAATCACAAGAATATGGTGATCATAAATGGGCTATACTATGGTTTTATCTTTTCAAATCGCTCAGGGGCATGGCCCGTTCTGAGCATAATGAAGAAGGCAAAAAGCCATAAATGGTACAATTGTTCTGAACGCAAGTATGGTCGGCTCGAAATGAGCGTTCCAGTGACTGCTAGAAGCAATTATAAACCTTAATTCAAGTTACCGAGAAGCAAAGCTCACTCGAGGTAAAATGATATAAGGTTAGAGATACAAATGTGTCGGTTGCAAATACAGTAGACCCGAAAGGGCGTACTAGCACCGCTAGGCACAAATGTTGTAAATCGCATCCTTGAAAAAGGACACAAGATGGGATTTTTTTTTTTTTTTTGAAATGTCAAGAAGGGATTCACAAAAGATAGCATATGGTATTCCAATCCGAATACAGGCTCAAACATTTTTGCGAGCCTAAATCCGAAAAAGGAAAGAATCAGGATTTCTCAGATTTGAATCCAATAATGACGGGAGTTTTTTTTTTTTTTTTTTGGAAAAGTCAAGATTGAATTCATAAAAGAGAGAAAATGGTATTCCAATCCGAATACAGGCTTAAACATTTCTACGAGCCTAAATCCAAAAAATGAAAGAACTAAAATTCCTCCAATTTGAACACAATAGAGACAGAAGTTTTTTTTTTTTTTAAGATTTTTTTTTAATCTTTTTTTTTTAAGAATTTTTTTTTTTTAAGAGTGCACATAGGTCTTCCAATTCGGTCTTATGAAACCTTAGTGGATAGATTAGCCCCCATGTAAGGGTAGGATTACTTAATGAACCCGTTTGAAAGACCCTTACCTCGAACAGTCTAGCTGCCTCCACACTCTGGACAAGGCTTTTCTTAGATCTACTCTGATCAAAGAACGCAATTGGTGCAACCTTAATGCATTTTTTTTTTAAAGATCTCCAATGGACCCATCAAAGGGAGGGAGATGGCCCCTCCCAATCCGAACGTCGGCTCAAACATTTCTGCGAGCCATTGTACGAAAAGGAAAGAACCAAAGTTTCTCCAATTTGAATCCAAAAGAGAGAAATTTGAAAAGCATTTTTTTTTTTTTTTTAAAAAAAATTTTTATAGATCTCTAAAGGACCCATCAAAGAGAGGAAAATGGCCCCTCCCAATCCGAACGTTGGCTCAAACATTTCTGCGAGCCATTGTACGAAAAGGAAAGAACCTAAGTTTCTCCAATTTGAATCCAAAAGAAAGGAATTTGAAAAGTTTAAAAAAAAAAAAAAAACCTTTTTTTTTAAAGATCTCCAAGGGACCCATAAAAGAGAGGAAAATGGCCCCTCCCAATCCGAACGTTGGCTCAAACATTTCTGTGAGCCATTGTACGAAAAGGAAAGAACCAAAGTTTCTCTAATTTGAATCCAAAAGAAAAAAACTTTTTTTTTTGTTGAGAAAAGAAAGAATGGAAACAAGTTCAAGGAAAGAAGTTTTCAAAGAATTCCATCTCATGTTTTTTTTTTTAAATACAAGATCCAATATAGGCCACCAACTAGGAAGGAGCCAAGGATTCTAAGCATCGTGTTCTCAAATGAACATGTCCCACCGGGTATGCCAACTTGATGGACCTGTCTTTTTCTTTCTTGCCTTCCTCTGTCCCGGGTCCGCCGGGGTGCGGCGGGGCGAAGAGAAAAAAAAGAGCAAGCATCAACATTTTTTGTACGGGTATGCCAGATTTTCTATTCTACTTGGAATTTGAAATAATGATCCGGAGATTCACCTTCACAAGTAGAAAGGAAATCAAACTTTTTTTCTATCTTTCCATTGCATATATATTCAAAGAAAGAGACAAGATTTTAAATGCCGTGAAAGGCAATTTTGTTTAGTTTGCCGTGAAAGGCGGTTTTGTGCCGTAGAAGGCGATTTTGTCATGGAAGGCAATTTACAAATCTTATCAATGATGAAAGACAAGAATTGTGGTTTTTGTCTCTTTTAAAAATACAAAACACAATAGAAAGGGAAGAAAGAGGGATCTGACTTCTCAAGCAATTGTGGGGATTCGTTCAGATCAACGGTCGCAAGTCATGTATGGACTCCGCCATCGTCCTTCAGATGAGAACACTTGATGCTTTAGTTCACTTGGCTTGGCTTGGACCCCAGATTTTTAGAGGACAAAGACCAAGGGAAGGTCCTATATCCAATAAAAAAAACGGGTAGACGGGCTGAAAAGCCACATCTAGGCCATGTTGGATAAAAGAAGAGAAACCTTGGGGGGTGGCCCCCCAAGGGACTTCAATCGCCTTGTAGTTCTTGCAGCAGGGTTTCTTCAAGGCAGGAGAGCTTCTTTGTGTAGAGAATTCTTCAGGACAATTTTCAAGCGATTTTTCAAGACCCTTCAGATGATTTTTTCGGACCGCTTCAGACAATTTTTCAGGACCCCTTCCCTTTGGAATGACTGCCTATTTATAGGCTTTTTGTGGCCATTAGGAGGGTTTTATGGGCATTAATGGTATTAATGCTCCATGATGGGAGGAGTTACAAGATTTAATTTCATAATTTTGTAACTCCTTTTCCTTGGATTTTGATTGGCCGATGGAGAATAATGGGCATTTAATCTCCATGATGATGGGAGTCTCATGATTAATTACCATGATTAATTGGACTTGTAACTCCCATTTGCTTACTTCTGATTGGGCCGTCCAAAATAATGAGTTAATGACCCTAATAAGTTGTCATAAAAAGGTCATTTAACTTCATTAATTGGTTGCCGAGTCGCTTGAAGAGTCGCGGGCTGCGCCGCGTCTTTTGGAGTTCTTCTTGTGATGATCATCGATGGATCCACACGTTGTTCGATGTCGGATGACGATACAAATTCAGACATTGGTTTGACACCAATGAGCCGGCAACATCTGTCCAATCGATTTCTCGATCAGTCCGGCAGAAAGTGTACTTTTTGGTCCGCCGGTTGGCGGTTTCAGAGTGTCCGATGATGATCAAATAATTTCGATGGCGGATCCGTGATGTCGACAAAGATTGACGGATATCATGCCTCAAAAATCAGATTTTAAGAAAATCACAGGGGCCAAACATCGTGAAACAGGAAAAAGAACGGAAAAACGGCACTTTTGGCGGAAATCCGGAGACCCGGATTTCCATGGTCACCGGCGACCATGCACCCATGGTCACCAGCAACCATGGGCCAAGGTCGCCGGCGACCTTGGACTTTGGTTCATTTTCTGGTCGCCTTTCGGTCGCCGTTTCTCGGGCTTTTTCGCTTCTGTTTTCTCCTGTATTTTTCTTAACATTTCTCCTCATTTATTGGCTTGATTCCACTGAAGAAAACCTGTTGAAAGGCTGTGCAAATCAGAGCACAAAGTTTCCTATTTTTGGAAAAGCCGAAAACTCCGTAGCCGATTTTCTGCAAAGAGTTGAAACTAGGTTAAACGATGTCGGAATGACCTGAAATTTGAGGTGAAGCTTCCTGAGCATTAGATAGGACCAACCATGAGCTTTATTTGAGTTTTGAAACCGTTTGGGGTCCCGTCGATGCTAGACTTGATTTCACCGTGCGGAAGATGTCGAGCTTTGATGTGCGGTCATCCAATATCCGATTGACCTGAAATTTGACAGGGAGCCTATTGGAGTCATTTTGAGATGATCCATTAGCTCCGATTTGGATGCCATGGTCCCGGAGAGTTTCGCCGCCGGTAGGCTTGATTTTGCTTCGGAGCGTCAAAACCGGGTCAAACGTTGTCGGAATGACCTAAAATTTGACATGCAGCCCTTTGGAAGCATGTAGAAGCTACTCATGTGCTTCGTCTGATGAGTGGTGGCATCGGAGGTTTTCGCCGCTGAGAGGCTTAATTTTGCCTTTCAAGAGTTGATGGAGGGTCAAACAGTGTTGGTTTGACTTGAAATTCGACGTGGAACCTTTTGGATGTATTTTGAGACCATCCAGTGATGTCTTCGTCACTGTCGCCGCCGGGAGCCCCCGCTTTGCTATTGGAGGATTGAAGTTAGGCCAAATGGTGTCGAAATCATGGTATAAAATATCGGCCGATACCGGTTCATATCGGCCGATATGAACCGGTATCGGCCAGTTCCGAGTCGATATTTTGCCTGCGATACCGGTTTCGGTATCGCATGCAAAATATCCCCAAAATATCGGCCGATATTTCAAAATATCGGCCGATATTTTGAAAATATCGGCCGATATATCGGTTCTGCCGATATTTTGGGGATATTTTTAGATGAAGCATAGAAATGATCATTTGGTTTGTCACTTTGGTTGTGTTCTCCACTTAGAAGTTAGATCTACATACTTTCATGCTAGATCTACTCATACACATGATTTTTATATTTTTATTTTAATTATTTTATTTTCGGATTTTTCAATATTTAAATTATAATATATCATTTTTTGGGGATTTCATCATAAATATGTTGTTTTAATGATTCATGATCATTGTGTGGTTTATAAATGATTGATTTATATACTTTTATGCTAGATCTATATATTTAGTATTTTGAAAATAATTTTATTAAATCTTAATTTTTCTAAAAATAATTGTTGTTACTTGGTCTTGAATTTCTTAATTTATTTGTTGATTGAGTTAGTATTAAATGATGATTGATATGTTATTTTTATTTTCTTATATTTTACACTAATAATTGATCATGAGCATCAATAATGGTTGTATTATATGAAATACTGGAAAAGACAGTGAACTGTAATATAGACAGGACTCATAACTTAAGGTGACCGAGATTTTAATTTATTGTTGTTACTAATGGAAAAAAAATATTGTTTTCCAGCATTTTCTAATATTCTGGATTTTTTGGATATTTTTGGAAATTTTTTTGGATTAAAAAAAAATTCACACCGCGACGACCGCGACGGACCGATATCCGCGACCGATACCGATATCATATCGGTTTTTCGGCCCGACCGAAACCGAGATTTTAAACCATGGTCGAAATGGCCCGAAACTTTGTAAGCACCTCTTTTTTGGCTATTTTGAAAGATCTTGCAGTTTTTGTTTGATTTTGACAAGATCTGACGCTTAAAGCAGCTTTGCTTGTTTGTGATAGGATGCAGCTCCATATAGCTTTTGATGTTGATGAGGCTAAGTGACATTTTTTGTGTCAACATACTTCTAAGTGACATTTTTGGTGTCAACATACTTCTCATCCTAGGAGTTAGCAAGTGTGAGAGAGTCCCCTCTTTGTCTCTCTCCAAATTTCTACTACTAAGCAGCACTTATGCTATTCAATTATATAATTGATTCCAATCAAGCAAGGAGGAGAAGGTGATACCGACTCCTCATAATTTGGTAACTCCAACTCCATTAACAACCACTTATAAATCGTTTTTCAGCCTACACCCTTTTATCTAAAGTTTTATTGACACAAATAATTCATGGTTTAAAATTGAGTCATTTGGCTCCTGGAGGATTAACAGGGCGAACTGTTAGATTTCGGAAACAAGATATCCGTCCTAGTCACTATGGACGCATTTGCCCAATTGACATGTCCGAAGGAATCAATGTTGGACTTATTCATGCGAGGATTGGTCATTGGGGGCCTATAGCGAGTCCATTTTATGAAATATCGGAGAGATAAAAAAAAGATGGTTTATTTATCACCAAGTAGAGATGAGTACTATATGGTAGCGGTAGGGAAATCCTTTGGCTTTGAATCAGCTTATTCAAGAAGAACAGGCCGTTCCAGCTGGATGCTGTCAAAAATTCTTGACTAATGACTACTACATGAGAACAGATTCATCTTGGAAGCATTTTTCCCTTCCAATATTTTTCTATTGGAGCTTCCCTCATTCCCTTTATCAAGCATAATGATGCAAACCGGGCTTTAATGAGTTCTAATATGCAGCTGATTCATGTGGTGAACACCCTAAAATTTACTTAGACAAACCAATTTAGACTTCAAAAAGACCAAATGGGCTTAGAATTGCACAAACTTACCACCCAATGGGAATGTATTTTTGAGGTGATCCATGTGGTGAACTTTTATGGCAATTTGGAGAAGCATACGGTATTAGAAAATGGGACCCAATGGCAGGCAATGGCCATTCGGACATTGTCAGCAACTAATCTCGTGTATTAAAAGGGAAGAGCAATGTTCCTACTCTAATTGTGCAACCATGCCTCAACAGGCAGTCTCGGATCCTTGAACTAGGAGGCCCACACCTGAGTCAGACTCAGTCCACCCCGGGATTGAACTCTTCATTTGCAAAACTGCACTCCACTGCAAAGTGGTGAGTCCGGCCCGAGTCCAGTTCGAATCCAGTCCCTTCAAATCCGTAGTTTTTACCTTTGTTCCTTCTCATCCTCTCTGTATCCTGTAAGAGGGACCCTCCTTTTCCATTTATTCTCTCAATCACTCAGCTCTCTCTCTGTCTCTCTAAATATATATATATATATATATATATTCTTCTCTATTTCTTTTGTTCTTTCTCATCCCAAATTTCCCAAAATTGGATCTAACGAGATTCCTTTTAACATTAATGACGATTGGGTCAGGAGGATCGGGTGTCGTCGGTAATTCTGTTCTTTCCATTTCTACACTTTCCTTCTGGTTTTGATTTGATTTTTTTATTGCAAGATCAAGTGAAATACGGTCACGAATTGATGATGGGTTTCTGAGATGATCGTTGGAGTTACTGGGTTTCTGCCCCCTCTGTATAATTCAGAGTTCTGGGTTTTGGAATTCGTTTTCTTTTATTTTCGAGAAATTTGGTTTTTTGTTAATGTAATTAGTTTTAGCTTGATGAATATGTTACTGGGTCTTGATGATAAACCCGTAGTCTTTTTTTTTTGCTTCGGTTTCTTTGATTTTGAGGAATTCGGCTTCTGTCTGGAAAAGAAAGAGAAGGAAGAATTCTATTTGATTGATGCTTCAATCTTATTGGGTTTCCATTCATGAAGTTCTGTGGATTCTGGGGAATTCTAATTGTGGGGTTTTGATTTATATGTTTTTTCTTTTCAGTGATATCTGTGGAGGTGTTGATTCTTGTTGAGAGATCGTTCTTCAGTGTCCTTGTTGTTGTTGTGAGTCTAGAAGGAAATCATTGCCTTCTACTTCTAGGATCTTCTTGTGATCTGGTTGCTGTTGGTTTCTTTGATAATGGAATTGTCTTGGAGTGTTGTGTGCCATATGCTTTTGATGAGTTCATTTACTTTTTGGTTAAGTTTACTGTTCATATGCAGTTTTATGAAAGATAAATTGAAGGGATTTTTACCAAGAAAATTATAAAGGAATCTACTAATTAGAAATCAAGAATTTGTACCAAAAAGGTATAACTGAAAATGTGAGGTTTTATTTTTGACTAAATTGCTCATGGATTTAATCCTTATTAAATCACCAACCCATCAGTATTTGAGTTTTTTGTGGATGGCTCAGAATGATGTAGTGGCTGCAGCAGACCAACAATGATGATGATGATCCATAAATGATGATGGTGATCATAAAACCAACGATCAAAAAACAAATATCTCTCTCTCTATATATATATATATATATTTCTTTCATTATACTACTGTCATGTTTTGTCGATCAGTAACTAGAAAGTAGGTGATGGATAATGAAGAGACGGTTATGGTGATCAAATATAAAACAAGGAAATTTCATTTTTCTTCTTCTTTTTTTTCTTTTTGTTACTATGAGGTGATCTTTTCTTCTCACTTTAGATGCTGAGATTTAACATTTCCAAGTAGCATCATCCGGGATGAATCAAGATCCAATATCAGATCCCTCAATTGAGGAGTGGGAGATCTAATGAATGGGGATGAGGTTGGGGTTGGTCTTTTGCAGGTTGCAGGGGGTGGGGGACTGAACTAGGGAAACCTAAGGGTAATAGGTTAAAGGGTGTAGGTGAGTGTTTTTGTGATTTGTTGGTTCAAGAGAAGATATGTTTCACAGTAAAAAACTATGGTTTTCCATTGACTGGAAAATGAAGGGTCGTGATATCACGACTGACTCATGGGTACTGTTGTAAAAAAAAAATCCCTAAGATTAGGTTATCCCTCTTTGGCCAAAAATCAAATCCCTATCACTAATTGATGTGTGGTGATATATGGCCAGGGACGCTTCCTCTCTAAGTTTCATTTTGTGGCTAACAAGTTTAATACCTTGGTAGTTTGCAAAATGTTTTTTATTTTCTGGGTTAGTTTGCAAAACTGTAGTTATCATTTTTATACTTGTAGACATGACCTTTCTTGTACTTGCTTCTAGAAATCTTATTGAGCATTTTTCTTATTAGAGAAGCATGTTTCACCTATAAGAGTCTCTTTCTCAATTTTGTTACAAAAGAAGCCTGCCATCCCAATGCCCCTTTTTTTTTTACCTTTTTTTTAACGTTTACAAAATTTTATTGAAACAAAAACAAGCAATTGCAAATAACCTCTATTCCCCAAAGGAAAAAAGTGAATCACAAGAAACAACATTCTTCTTTTTGAAGACTAATAATAAACAGAAAAACAACCCCCTGGACAACACCCCAGCATACAATCCCTAGATAATTGTCATGTAGGGAAAATAAACAAAATTTTACCATTGCATCACACAGTTATGATAACTGCTTTCACCTTAGGATCTGAAGGCCTATCATAATTTTTCGAGTTTTGAAGATTCTAGACTCTCTTCCTGTTCCCTTTAGAGTTTCTTTTTAACTTTTCCATGCTCTCTCGGCTTCAATTCCATTTTCTTGACACCATTTTGTGACATGGCTTCTTCATCACTATCCATGTCGGCCCATTGCATATCAATTAAAACTGTTCTCTTCTTTAGATGCAATAATTTCTTTAACAAATTGCCAAGCCATTTTTTGGGAGAATTGCTCTCTTACTCATAACAGTAATCCCCATGATTTCACCTACATCAAGGATTTTGGTCTCAACGTTTTCTATGACAAAATGATTCGTACCCTCAATACAATCAATCACGTCCTTTATCAAGGATTGTGAATGAACTCCCCAAGAACCAACATTTTCCTTGCAAATACCGAAAGTCTATTTTCCCAATTCCTGATCCCTTCAAACTGGTTGAAGGCATTCTAACAGTCCATATCTTTAATTTCTCTACCAACATCCATGGGAATGGGCTTTTGATGACCTTGGATATTATTACAATTATGATCCACACTGTGATTACCATTTTTCTCTTCACGATGATTAGGGTACTTAGATTGCAGAATTTATGTCAACTTTGTAAAATCATTCAGAAGATTGCTTTGCAAATAATGCGGATGATCAGGTGTGGAAGCTATCTGAATAAATAGCTCCCAATGACCTTTGATGTTTCGGCTTTATGCCAGTTGCAGCTCTACTGTTGCCTTTTTTGCTTTTTCTTTCATAAAAAGCCGACTGCTTTTCTCTCTCATTTATGTGAAAAATATATGTTTTTTAATGTATGTAAATGTTCCTTATGTTATCTTGATCTTCTCGGAAGGCCTGTGTCCTCTGTTTTGGTAATACATATGATTTTTCCTTGACGATAACATCTTTGTTGAAAATGACTTGTTAACCTTTGGCGTGAACAAGAATTAATCAAGAACTTCATTTTCATCACTGCAAGAAATGTATTTTATCTGTTCATGTCTTCCCTATGCAGTCCCTCGGAACTTCAGATTGTTGGAAGAGCTTGAACGTGGAGAGAAAGGCATTGGAGATGGTACAGTTAGCTATGGAATGGACGATGGAGATGACATTTACATGCGTTCTTGGACGGGGACCATAATTGGACCACACAATGTATGTCTTTGTTCCTGTATAACTTATTCCATTTGCTCGAACTGCTTCTATTTTCAGCTCTTCAATATTAAATGCTTACTACTTAATAGGCATGTTAGTTACCACTTTCAATATATGATGTGGGTATGAAGTGCTCTCTTGAGCTTAGGACGTGTGTCCATTTCATCATGAAAGAAGACCATATAAGTGCTGCCACCTTGTTATACAAGTGCAGAAGCCTTATTGATTAATTTATTTCTGAGACTGCCCGGGCTTCTGTAACCTGAACCAAAATGCGTGTATCAGTTTTAGACATAGACACATGGTGTCAGTCTTGGTGACCTTAAATGCCTAACTGACTCACATCTGTACAGATAAATAATGATATGGGAAACATTTAATAAAACCCAGAAAGAAAACGGTGCCACTCACATCTATTTTTGATGTTCTATGTCGATCTTTGGATTTTTTTCTACATCGCGGGCCTGACCCAAGCCAGGAGTCTGGATTCTTCAAGGCTGGGGCTTAACCTTCTCTTAGTGGATGGCTCTGGATCCATCACTTTGGTTGGGGGAAGGGACTCCAATCAGCATTATTCCCACTGTCAGATTGATCACACGAAAAATACATGATTAAAATAAGAAATAGATGTCAGATCACATGTTTTTCATGTCATCAATTTGATGGTGGGCATAACTTCAATTGGACTAAAATTTACTTAAGGATAGTTAAAGCCATTGACTTAGCTGTTTACACATCGAATCTGGGCCCTAGTGTGGATTTATAGCCTTGCGCTCAGAGAACTTCTACGCCGTGGCATTAGAGAATCTGGGCTGAGCCAGTCACTTTGCAGGCTCCAACTAAGATGTAAAATCTTGGAAATAAACAATCCTAACCATTTTTGGAGAACTTTTTTTTTATGATAACAATTTTATGGTTTGGAAAGAATGTCAACCAAAGTTCTTTTCTTTGTTCTCAAAAAAAGAACAAAAAAGTCCGTTGACTGTCAAAATTCTTTTCCCTGAAAAATAACCCACCACATGAACCGTTAAGATTGTCCATCAGCTTGAGCTTTCTGATGGGGTTCATCTGTAGCAAATTCCACAGGATGAGCAATTTGGATCCACCTTTAGATGTGCCATGAGCCATGTATACAAAACAAAATTGCAGATGCATAGAGTGGTATATGTTAAAATTATACTCCTCTCTGCCAATGCATGTGACCAATGCACAAATCAGTATACAACAGAAAATCGCGGTTACATCAAGTGAAAGAAGTGTGAAACTGCATCCTCTTTCTAGCCATACATTCGACTAACATTATTGTGGTTATCATCTCTTCTTAGCCTTGTTACATCTGGGGATATGAACAACATAAAAAAGATCCTAATAAAGTGATTCTGAATTGTTAGCCTCTGGGATATGGTGGGATTAATGATTTGAGGATTTTGCATCTTGCAGTTGGTTTCTGATTCAGATGTCTCACTGGCTTCATTATTGAATTACAGTCTGTGCATGAAGGCCGCATTTATCAATTGAAGCTCTTTTGTGACAAAGATTACCCAGAGAAGCCTCCAAGTGTCCGATTCCATTCCCGGATCAACATGACATGTGTGAACCACAAGACAGGAGTGGTAACATCTTAATCTTCTATTGTGCTGATTGATAATGTATACATGTTTCTATCTGGATCCATAACTTTATGGAATTCTAATACAGAATCCTTAAACAATAATAATGACACTACTGTCGATGGGTTGTTCACCAAAACATCTGCTTTTCATTTGTTGTCCTATATACATGCTGATACATTTAAGTGCTTAGATCCCAGACCTCTCTTTGAAGAAATTTGAAATACCAGGGACCCTGTCATAGTTGGGACCTGGCTCTGATGATGATGGAGCTCCACTATTTCCATGGCCCATATAATCAAAATTTCCAAATCTCCTTAACGATCAGTTGACCTCCAAATCTTTCCTTCAATAAGTTCAAAGCCTCTCTCGCCTTCACTATTTCTGCCCCATTTGATTCCTTTATCTCTAATGGACTCCAAAAACAGCTTAGACCCAAATTGATGCAGTAGCCCTATCTGTCCGTTGGGGCAAGACTCATGGTCCAATTGTGGGACCCAAGCAAGTTTAGGAATTTCTTATTAATTGTTATTGAATTTCTTATTAATTGTTATTAGTTTCTAAATTTTATTTTAGAAGTTGCAATCAGGATTAGTTTCTAATTTGAATAGGATTTTTATTCTTATTTCCTAGTTTGAGTAGGTTTGATTTCTTAGCCCCTAAGTTTCTTTTATTATAAATATGGCATTGTAGAGATCAATGATCTTAGTTAATTGAGTTAATAAAATTTCCCCTGTTGTGGGTTTCGTTGGAGAGTGTCTTCTTCATCGTGATTGTTCCTGTGGGAACCCTAATTATGCTCCGGCACTTGCATCCTAACCTTAGGTTGCATCAATTGGTATCAGAGCCGATCGAGGGCGTGATTACCCCTATCCTTTCCCCATTCCCAAACCATCACCGTCCCTGACCTTCCACCCTCATCCAGCCCAAATCACCGACACCGACATCAACCCAAATCTCAGTCTTTTCGTCCACACCCAATCTCCATCTTCGTCAAAACCAAATCCCTGAACCCTACCCTGCTGCCCATCTAAGAGAATCCAGCAACCAGAAAAAAAAAAAAAAAAAAAAAAAAACATCCTCATCCCATCACCCACTTCCCTGCTCGCAACACCCATCATCCAGAACCCAACCTCTCCAACGAGAAACCATCCCAGAACCCAACACCCGAAAACACCACAGCCCATCACCGACACCCCAGATCGCCGAAAAAAAAAAAAAACCCCACAAATCCCCAATCGTCCCCCATCTCATACCCAGCAGAAAGAGATAAGAAAGAAAAACAGAAAAAAGGAAGAAGAAGAACAAAATAATAGAGAAGAGAAGGGTAGAAGAGGCGTACTGTGCACCGAGGACGACCGCTGCCATCAACTTTGTCGTTGCATCCACTCAGTCGCCGGCATCAACTTCGTCGTTGCATCCTAGGACCATCTCTATCGCCACCAGTGCTCCGATCACCATTGCCTCGCACCACCCATCGTTTCGTCTTCGTGTAGCTGAGAGTGAACGAGAAAGGGAAGCCAAACCATTTTCTTCTCTTTGGTAGCACCGAACCCGAGGAGGCACCCATGTGACTCCAGTTGGGCCTCCACAAGCGGGCCTCCAGTTGGGCTAAGTTTGACCCAGGGGCCAACAGCGGTGTAAAAAAAAAAGTAAAAGTCTGCAGACCACTATTTTCATCCACAAGTGGGCCTCCAGTTCCTTCAAGTCTTCAGCCATTCATTTTCAAATATCCAGCTTTACACATTAGGTCAGTCAAGAATTTTAAATTTACATTAAACAAATATGCCTCCCAAGAAGCATATAGAAGTGAAGTCTTCCTCTAATAATGATGATGATTTGAAGGGAGCTGTTGCGGCATTATCGGTAACTGTTAATAAACTATTTGCAATGATGGGTCAAATGCAAGCTCAAATGCAAGAGACTCTTGAACAAATTGAAACCCAATTAACCAATTTGGAAACTAATCGGCATGAGGACAATTATCGAGATGATGGAAGACATAATCGGAATCAACGAGATCCACATGCAGTCACTGTTGATCGTGATTTGGGTATAAAACTCGTGATTCCCGAATATGATAGAATATTGAAGCCGGATGAGTTCCTAGATTGGTTAGTGTGTGTTGAAAATATTTTTGCGCACAAGCCAATGACGGATGGTCATAAGATTACACTAGTAGCAACTCGATTTTGCAATTATGCTGTGATCTGGTGGGCCGAGTTGCAACGGAAGCGAAGAAACCAACAAATTGACTCCGTTGACACATGGACCGAGATGAAAAATCTGTTGAAGCAAAAATTCCTCCTTGTCAATTACTATAGAGATCCGCGTGCAAGTTTTCAATATTTGAAACAAGGATCTAAGACAGTTGTTGAGTATTCTGAGGAGTTTATGACCATGCAAGCCCGTTGTGGTTTAGATGAAGAGGAGGATGTCTTAGTTGACCGATATTTTAATGGGCTTACACTGGACATACAAGATATCCTCGCTTTCAAACATTTTGATAATGTTGATGAGATTGTTCAGCATGCTATCAAAGCTAAGGGGATCGCAAACCATCAAGCCAGAAAACTTAATGCATCTAAATGGGTTATGCAAAAGAATTCCTCAATTGCAGGGTCTAAACCGAGTGATTCATCGGAGAAAGTTTTCACCAAGCCCTAAGGTCAAAATAGGATTACATGCTATAATTGTAAACAACAAGGGCATCGTGCAGCGGAGTGTCCAAAACGCATCCACCTCATTGAGAATGAAAGTGATGTGACAATTGCACCAGATGATGATCCTAAAGAAACTGACACAGAGGAAGTATATGACATTCTGCCCGAGGAGGATATTGACTCTCTCCAGGTAATTACTGACACTCCCTTCCATACTGAGAAGAAATGGTTGTGAGAAAATATTTTCCGCTCCAAAGGAACAATTAAGGGTCAAGAATGCATGGTAGTCATTGATGGCGGAAGTTGTCAGAACCTTATATCTCAAGGTCTTGTGGATCGATTACAGCTGAAAGTTCAGAAGCATCATCGTCCCTATTTTGCTAGGTGGTTAATGTTAGGTGATTAAGTGCAAATATGGTATGCATGTCCAGTTACCTTTACTGTTGGTAAAGATTATACAAATACAGTTTGGTGTAATGTGGTTCCCATGGATAGTTGTGATATCTTGTTGGGTCGTCCATGGATGTATGACAAGAATGGTACTAAAGGAATGCGTGACAACACATACACATTCATACATGGTGAAACGCAAGTAACACTTTGTCCTATGAAGCCAGCACCACCAAAGAAGGGGTCCCGTTTTCATCTCACCAAGGATGCACTTCATGTACGCACTGTCTACAGAAGCAACATCAAGAAGAAGAGTCGAGTTCGAGGTCGAATTTTTTTCCAACCCGGGGAGAATGATGCAGTAGCCCTCTCTGTCCGTTGGGGCAAGACTCATGGTCCAATTGTGGGACCCAAGCAAGTTTAGGAATTTCTTATTAATTGTTATTGAATTTCTTATTAATTGTTATTAGTTTCTAAATTTTATTTTAGAAGTTGCAATTAGGATTAGTTTCTAATTTAATAGGATTTTTATTCTTGTTTCCTAGTTTGAGTAGGTTTGATTTCTTAGCCCCTAAGTTTCTTTTATTATAAATATGGCATTGTAGAGATCAATGATCTTAGTTAATTGAGTTAATAAAATTTCCCCTGTTGTGGGTTTCATTGGAGAGTGTCTTCTTCATCGTGATTGTTCCTGTGGGAACCCTAATTGTGCTCCACCACTTGCATCCTAACCCTAGGTTGCATCACAAATGCCCAGATATGGGTATATAGATACGGACGCTGATATGAGTTTCAGGGATACAACTCCTCACTTTTGAAAATGTAGGACATGGATACAGATATGGGTGTCCTGATTTTTTCTTTAGATGACTTTTGAATCAATGAAATTATCATTGTTTACATTCGTTTCTAGCATTTTTTTATGTTAAGAAGTAAGAAAATTAAAAGAACTTTATGAAATAAAGGACAAGTAGGATGGGTTTGTAAATTATTCATAGTCAATACTTTATTGATGTTTTTTTCTTTAATTAAGTCTGCTGTTTACTGCTCTTCATTTTGGAGCAGAGAAATTTTCCCTATATCTTGGCACTTTTGGGGTTCATGAAAATTAGGATGAAGTTTTCTGCACTTCCAAAATTGTCAAAAGCATAAGATAGCCAAGAAAACCTGAATTTGCTGAACTGGACACATGGCTTGATGGTCCATGGTACAGAACACTTTCACTATCGTGGTGGATTAGCCAGTGAAGAAAATGGTTCAAGGTCAGGGGTTTTTAATTGTCTGATCAGTGATAAAAAAAAATGATATTAACAAAGAATATTAACAAAGTCAACCATTGAACAAAACGGCTGGGTGGGATCCTCCAATCCATGCAGTCTGTATTAGTGTTCCATCCACTGGGGGATTTACCTGTTGTTGGTCTTGCGTCTCCAGTAATATGAACTGCCTTGCATCATGATTTAGTGAAGCGGCCCATGGTTCCATTGGTTGGCCCAGCTAAGGTATTATTAACTCAGCCTTATGTCTGCCTGCTTCATTGTGTCTGCAGCCATTTGTATAATGACAAGTCCCATGCAGTTCTACATTTGGCTGCACATTTGGGAGTGTTAATGCAAAAGCTAGGCACCCATAGTTATCTCATTCTTGCTAACTAGAGTTGAACTGTGAACTAGTTCTTTCGAATAATTCCTAATTTGATTCACTCAATGGTTTGACATTGATTTGGTCTGTTTTGCAATGGGCTAAGCTAGTTTGATTTCGTTTGGAATCATATAATTCTGTGTATTATTCATACTAAATTTATTGAATATGCGTTTTCATTTGACAAAGAACCCCTAGAAGTTGCAAGGTACTTATTTTTTGTAACCACAAGGTTCCTGGTTCAAGTCATGTTATTATTAATATTAAATAAAAATACATTTTAACTTTTTGTACTCTGTTTGCAAAATAGCCTTTGTAGTAGAGGGGTTTGCTCAGAAAGAAAAAACGGACAAAAAAAAAGAGAGTTTGGGCCCTCGTGCAGCAGCAGTTTCTTAGATGCTTGATGCTCTTATGCCCCCTTGACCTAAATTTTGAGCTTTTGACTCTAGGGAAAATAAATGACTACCTTAAACATCTTTTTCTTTTCTTTTTTTCTAATTATCGGAGGCAATCTGATGAATGATGAAGAAGGGGTTGAACTCAAAGAAGAGGAAAATTAAAGGCAGAACTGACTACTGATGTAGTCAATTCCGAGCCAACAATCTTGCTAGTAGTGGTCATATTGGAGGATTCAAGCAGAATTCATATATTATTGAAAGCCCAGCTTGCTACATGTTTGGATTGTTCAATTTAAACAAGCTGCGAACTTCATACCATAGGTGCAAATGTTGAGATCCTACCAAGGTTTGTCCGTCTAGTGTTCGATCCTTGAGGCAATGTATAGTTGCGGTTCACCATTCGATAGATCTAGGAGTGTTTTATAGATTTCCAACCTTTTGCGTACTTGATAAGGTCTATTCGTCGATTGGTAGTGCTGATGAAAGGCTTTGGAAACCTGATGTAAAAGGCCAGTTTTCAGTTAAGTAATTTTATAAAAAAAAAAAAACTTTGAATAATAACTTGTATTAATCAAAAGCTTAATAGTACAATAGAGATATACTGGAAAGCAATGAAGAATACGAAAGAGCAGAGGCCCAAAGAAAGGCAAGCCTTGGATACCAAACCTAACAAAAAGGCCCTATACAAAGAGGGAAAAACAAACCCCGCCCAAAAATTAAGATATCACCTCCCTCCATCTGAGAAGAATGATGTGTATAGGTAGACCCCAAATGGAGAGAGGTGATATCTTAATTTTTGGGCGGGGTTTGTTTTTCCCTCTTTGTATAGGGCCTTTTTGTTAGGTTTGGTATCCAAGGCTTGCCTTTCTTTGGGCCTCTGCTCTTTCGTATTCTTCATTGCTTTCCAGTATATCTCTATTGTACTATTAAGCTTTTGATTAATACAAGTTATTATTCAAAAAAGAAAACATTATAAAATGACTTAACTGAAAACTGACCTTTTACATCAGGTTAGGAAGGCCAACACTCTAGGATGAGATGTGGCACATGGCCGAACAAAAGGATGAGACCGTGAAGATCCCTTCTTTGGAAGGAGCCCAAACCCTACAATCGGCCCCCTCTTCTGGAATAAAAATCTGATTCAAGGTCCCGAGGAGACAAAGAAGCTATCTCTCCTCATCCTCTCGTTAGTGCCTCTTAAACATCGGTGTCCAAACAATTTGGTCATTACTCCTTTCCATGTAATCTTTGACTTTGGCTAATTGATTTGAAGCACATCTGAAAAGAATAGTAAACTCCTCCGCGAGAGGTCTATCCCCTACCCAGTCATCAAGCCAAAATAGAACATCTTCACCAAATCCAATCTTGTATCTAATATGAGCTGCAAAGAGGACCTTAATTGAGTTAATACCTCTCCATAAGCCAAAGAATCTATGTGTTGGCCCCAAGACGTCCCAACCATTTCTTCTCACACCATATTTTGTCATGATTAAATGCTTCCACAGACTATTAGAGCGCTCCCCTATCCGCCACAACCATTTCCCCAAGAGGGCTCTATTCATTTGGATCATTGACCTAAAGCCCAGACCTCCCTCTCTTTTTGGCTTGTAGACAAAACTCCACTTTACTAGGTGAAATTTCCTTATTGCTTTTGCCCTGCCATAAAAACTCCTGTTGTAGTTTTTCTATGCGCTTGATAACTAATGCTGGACAATTGAAAATGGACAAGAAATATAAGGGAAGGTTAGCTAAGGCTGTCTGAATAAGAGTAATTCGACCCTCAAAAGATAGATTTTTCGCTTTCCAAGAGGCCAATTTTTGCTCCATCCTTTCCAAAACTAGGTTCCACAATGATTGAGGAGCACTACCAAGGCAAAGTGGCAAAGCCATGTAAGATGTCGAAATAGAAGCGACCTTGCATCCCATGATATTAGCAAAATCCTCAAGCAAGTGGTCATCCGCTGAAATGCTTATAAGCTCACTTTTTAAAAAAATGACCTTAAGTCTCGAAATAGCTTCAAAACATCTTAGGATGGCCACAATGTTCTTGATTTGATCCTCCTTCGCATCACAAAATATGATAGTGTTATCCGAAAATTGTAGATGAGTTATTGTTGCACCGTTGGCTGCCAACCTGAATCCAAAAATGAGATTAGCCTCACCTGCCGCAGAGATCATTCTACTTAGAGCTTCGGCGACAATATCAAAGAGGAAAGGGGAGAGTGGATCTCCTTGACAGAGCCCCTTACTGGCTTGAAAGAAACCCTTAGGAGTACCGTTAATCGAGATTGAAAATCTGGTTGAAGAGACACACTCCATAATCCAACTATGCCACTTTGCCCCAAAACCCATTCGAGACATCAAGTAGGAAAGGAAGCCCCATTCCACTTTATCATAGGCCTTTTCCATGTCCAGCTTGCAAAGGACACCTGTCATCTTCTCCTTATGCCTAGAATGGATACATTCATTTGCAATGAGGACCCCATCTAAGATTTGTCTCCCATGCACAGACGTTGCTTGCGATTGAGATATGATAGAAGGCATAACCTTTTGCAATCTAACAGGCAAAACTTTAGCCCGAATTTTGTAGATGCTGCCTATCAAGCTGATTGGTCTGAAATCTTTGACATGATCGGCTCCATTTTTCTTGGGTTAGGGCAATGAAGGAGGTACCAATGTTAGAAAGCTTGGCCCTTTGCTGAAACTTCCTAAAGAAGTTCATAATATCTACCTTGGTAGTATCCCAAAAGTTCATAATATGAGCATTTTCTTTCCCACTCCTATATGCACTTGTACTGGTCCCTTCTCCTTGAGGTGGCTGGCCTTCTGCAGCTGCCTCACTCATTTTCTCATCTATCAACCTTTGAATCGTTTGCTGAAAGCCCGAATCTGAATCTAGCAATGGATCCTCTATCTCGGCTAGCCATGGGAGTAAGGGATCGTCCTCTGTAAATATGTGATCCAAATTAATAGGATAATAAGCAGGATCATCCCTTGCCCTACTCTCTCTATTTCTGTTTCTTAACTTCAGATTGTAATGGCAGTACACAAGCTTGTTGAGTTTCTGCATGGTAAGCCGATTTCTGGCTTCGTGTGGATCAAGGATAAAGTGCTCCAATTTTTCTCACCGTTTGAAGATGTTGTAGTCCGACTAAGGATGCGAACAGCTGCTCTCCTTAGATGTGGAGCACTCTCTCCATTATTCATCCACCAATCAGCTGAAATGCAAAATAAATAAAGAAAATTAGATATACATAATCCTCAAGTCCTTCCAATCAATCAAGATAAATAGATTACGACTATTAGGTGGGGTCTTTTGTTCATAGTCATATTCCATGTGGCATCCTTCCAATCGATCGCTGCACGAGAGGGTCGGCAAAGGTTCCTCTCCTTTGTGTAGATAGAGATATCTACAATGTGAAAATTAGAAATAAATCAGTAAACCCCTACATGTGTATGGCAGCATTATTAAATTCTCTTAAGTCTTACGTAACCACTCATTCAACTCTTGTATGGCATCGATTTGATCATCTTCATCCAACAATCTCTTCAATACCTCCCATAATCCTACCCGCAAGTCCGTATCTATTGCTTCGGTGTGTAGTTGAGCATTACAGTAATAGAATTCAGGATTCAGAAAATAACCTACATTGAAAACAACTAGAATGTACTGTGAGCAAGCAAGACAATTAATACACGAGTTAAGAAAATAAAAAGTATCAAAGATATGTATTAATTACCGGCAGCATGCAATGGATGGTGTAGCTTATCGTTCCACTGGGCATCAATAATTTTTATATATTCTTCGTGATATCTAACATTTTCTATAATAACCTGCTTTATTCGATCTATTGCTTCATATTCGGCTTGTCATTACCATCTACAAGCCTCAACACTTTAACTAAATTCTTAAAAACCTTTAATATCTTCCCCACTTTCTTTCAAAATTTATTGTCTCTCATCAAGTTTGGGACCTCAAACTCTGGAACAATTGTTACATTGCCCCATTTCGAACGAAGTCATTCTTCAGCTTTGTTCTTAACCTTACAAGGCTTTCCATAGTAATAAAACAGGTTGCAAACCTAGTTGATCCTGAATGCAGCAATGCATGGTTATTTGTGTATATTTTCATCAAGCTTAATAGTCATGAGTGATCCTATATAAATCTTGTAATTCCTCTACATGCCTTGATCACTGAAGCCAGTTTTTTCTTCCTTCCAATCTCTTCCAAGATGAGTTCTATGCAGTGTGCTGCACATGGGGTCCAAAATAAATGAGTCAGCTTCTCCATTAACATCCTACTTGCTGCCTTAAAATTTGCACCATTATCCGTAACAATCTATACTATATGCTCTTCTCCAACACTTTCCACAACTTTATGTATAAGACTGGATATAGAGTTAGCTTTCCGTCTATTTTCAGTTGCATCAACGGACTTCACAAAGACAGTCCCGGCGACTGAATACACCAAAAAATTTATTAATTGTGTTTGTGTGATGCTGGTCCACCCATCACACATGATGGTAACACCATTCTGCTGCGACATGGGCCTAAACTTTTCCACCTAGACCTTTATTTCTTTGTATTCTTCTTCAACATATTCGGTGTCCCACATCATATACAGAGGGCGACTTTATACCTTGCCCAGCTTCAGCGGTAACATCAAGAATAGTCTGAAAATAAGGGAAATATATTGTTGTATGGAGTATGTTATTGTGAATTAGCCATTTTGATGTAGCTTTGGCTAATCTTTCTCTTGCACCCTTTAAAGCCCCCTTCGAGAACATTTGATATCTTTGGCTGTTAGTTCCCCACGATCTATGTGCTAGAGAGTCAACCGGGGGAGGAGCTACTCTTCTAGTAGAAATTATTTCTACATCATCATCCCGTTGACGGGTGCTAAATGCTCTACGCATGGCCCCCGCAGTGCCCTTGCCCTTACTTGGCACACTAGATGACCCCCTTTGCTTCAAAGTATGCTCTTCCACTAGATGCACGACGCTTTTATTCTTCTTGGTGCGTCATGACTGACTCTCGGCGTGCAGTTGCCATCTATGTGTCATCCTCATCATCAGAATCTCCAAGGCCATCCCCTAATACATCATAACGGGCAACATTAACATCTTGCCGCCTCTTTTCTTTTAGTTCTACTTTTCTTGCTTTGTTTTGATTCAACAAAGCTCTCATTTGTTCCCTCACTTCCTTCGATACTTCGGTACAGCATGGAACATTGCCAACAATATAGGCCAAGTGTTGCTTGAATCTTGTAATGCCCCCCATTGGTCACTTTCCCACACAAGTTACACTTGATTTTCAATCGGTTTTTCTCAACCGCCTGACCAAAACTCCATGCAAGATCAATTTCACGCTGCATTTTCAATTGTCAGTTGGCACACAATGACACAATAGAATACTGAATACCTATAAAATATTTTTTTTAGATCGGTAAATTTGGAAATGCATTAGAAATAATAGAGTACATAGTAGAATAGAAACAAGACCAAACATAGTGTTCTGGTATAAGCATTCTATATCGGACACCTGCCATGCCTACGTTACAAAAGCACTCAAATTACATGAGCGGTGAACTCCTTGTTTAGCTAAACAATCTGCGAAATCATTTCCAGACCTACTTATATGATGGAAAGACCCTCGAGATTTTGATGAAAGGTGACGAATCTCATTGAAATAGAACTGCATCTTCCATGGCCCTTAAAAGAATTCACCCAAGATATGGCATTCGATGAATCGCTCTCCACTATAAGATGATTCTAAAATGAGAAAGTGAAAATGCGAAGAGCTTCTAGAATAGCAAGGAATTTGACTTCATTAGATTCTTTGATTCCAACATGCTTGGAGAACATGTACAACACTTCGCCTTTGTGATTTCTCAATACACCCCCAATACCGGCTAACCCTGATTTACCCAGAGCTGCCCCATCCACATTAAACTTTATGACTCCTGTTGGGGGAGAACACCAAGAAACTTTCTTTTTCTTCTTTGCAGTGCCCATAGTTAAACAAACCCTCCAATTATGCATAATGTCGTTTATCGTAAGGTCTGCAAATCCCTTTTTAACAGAAGCCCATTTTGCAATCCTTAAAACCATAGCCTAAATGATAGTTCCCACAGAAGATTCTCTTCCACTAAAGATACGATCATTCCTCTCTTTCCAAATAGACCACAAAACCGAATAGGGAATGAGTCTCCATATCAATAGTCTGCACCCAACGAGAGGACAACTCCTCCAAGCTTCAAACAACCCCACTAGAGAGCCCGGGAGGCACCAATCCAAACCGCATTCTTTAAGGAAATGCCCCCAAATAGTCGATGCTATCTCACAATGAATAAATAAATGATCTATTGACTCCCTCTTCCTTCTACAAATGCAACATATATCTGAAATAGATTCACTCAGCACCCCCCTCCTCCTTAAATTGTCTGTTGTAGAGATTTTACCAGCCATAGGTAACCAACAAAAAGCTTCCACCCTTGGAGGAGCAATTCCCATCCAAACCAAAGCACAAGACCGCACCTCACCAATAGGGTCTAATTACCTATAGAAAGACTTGGCAGAAAATGATCCCGAAGAGTCCGGCTTCCAAATGCAGCAATCTCCTGCGTAAAAAGATGTTAGAAAAAAGACTCGACAATGACTCAAACCCCTACCGACTCCGGCTGACGAAGAGCTATCCTGACACCCACATCCCATGATACATTGTCCCCAACCCAACATTGACAATCTTTGACAGATGACTCTTTATTAAAAACAACCCTAAACACTCTAGGGAACAAACGACATAACGGACCAACCCCCAACCAATCATTTTACCAAAAACGATTATCACTCCCTTCCCCCACCTTAAAAGCCAAACTCTTATCGAACACTTTCCCCTTATTATTTGACACATCCCCAAAACTAAAAATGACATCCCAAATCCCAAACAACCTATACCTAGGGACTCTTTTAGGAAGCCACCCCCATTTATCCTTCCCATATTTAAACACTATGATCCTCCTCCAAAGAGCATCCTTTTCTTCCCCATACCTCCACTTCCACTTAGCTAATAAGGCCCAATTTTTAAGAGCCAAATTCTCCAGACCCAAGCCCCCCAAAACTTTCGGCTTGATCACCTCACTCCACTTTATCAAATGCAATTTCCTCCCAGCCTTGTTTCCTTTCCAAAGAAAATTCCTCTGAATGCGGTCCACCTTCTTAAGTACCGCCCTTGGCATCTTGAATAGGGACATATAATACACTGGTAGGCTTTATAAAGAAGATTTGATTAGGGTGGTCCTACCTCCAAGAGAAAGGTATTGCCTCTTCCAAGTGAATAGCTTCTTATCAAAATTTTCAATCACCGGATCCCACGTCAATAGCGATTTAGGATTTAACTCCAATGGGCAACCCAAGATATTGGAAGGGAATTTTCCTTTTCTACAATTTAGTCTATCAGCCAACCTATGAATAATCTCTTTTGCACAACCCACCCCCACTAGAATACTTTTCGATAGTTTATCTTCAAACCGGAGGCCATTTGAAAACACCTTAGAATTCTCTTCAAAGTTACAACATCTTCCCATCTTGTAGAAGAAAACAAAATCGTGTCATCCGCGAATTGAAGGTGAGTAACAATTTCCCCACCTCTGCCAACTTCAAACCCATGGAATTTGCCTTTGAAAAAAGAGCTCCCACAGCTTCCGCCACAATGGTGAATAGAAAAGGAGATAACGGGTCACCTTGCCTAAGACCCCTCGAAGCCTTAAAATGTTGAGAAGGAGAGCCATTAACAAGAACTGAGAAGGAAGCAGAAGAAATGCATTCTTTAATCCATACCCGCCACCTATTACCAAAACCAATTCTTCCCAACATGTAATCTACAAAGTTCCAATCCACATGATCATGTGCCTTCTCCAAATCAATTTTGAAAATTACTCCTTCCTTGCGAGCCTTCTTCCTTGAGTCAATAAGTTCATTAGCAATTAAGATACCATCCAACATTTGCCTGTTAAGAACAAAAGCCCCTTGATTCGGGCTAATGATATGAGATAGAACCCTTCACAATCTATTGGCCAAAATCTTAGAAACCAGTTTATAAATGCACCCCACCAAACTAATGGGCCTAAAATCCTTCAAATCTATTGGATTCAGAACTCTAGGAATAAGGCACAACAAAGTGGCATTGATTTCTCTATTCAATTTACCCCTTTGATGAAATTCGGAAAGCATGTGGTAGAAGTCCTATTTAATTACACTCCAAGCGCTCTTAATAAACGTGTAGTGGAAACCGTCTGGAACTGGTGTTTTATCACCTGCACAATCAGCTAGAGCTTTTTGAATTTCTACTCCCTCAAAATCCCTTTCCAGTCACACCTTGAGATCCTCCTTGATCACAGGAAAATCAATCCCATCCAAAGTTAGCCTGATACTATCTTCCCTAGAATAGAGACTTTCAAAGTTTCGAGAAATTTCCTCCTTGATCCCCATTGTGTCTTCTAACAGTCTATTATTTCTTCTATGTTTTCCAATGTAATTAATCTGTCTTCTCGCATTAGCCATCTTGAATACCTATAAAATATGAATAATTAGTCTGTTAAAAATGTCAAAAACACAAAAATACATGGGAGGAAACATATATCTAGCATTTAGGAGTTTTTCTTAAGATGTTTGATGGGTGTTTTTTTTTTTTTTTTCTTTTGAATGGTACATTTGATGGGTATTTCATTAGTTAAAATATTTTTTTTTTTTAAATTCAGAAAATAAAATAAAAATGATAAAAATAAAACACGAAAATTTGTTGGGTTGATCTATGGGAAGCATGCTTCAATACCTTTGTGAGCCATTTTCAATACATTTGATTGGTATTCAATTATTAAAAATAATTTTTTTTCAAAAAATTGAAAAATCCAAAAATAATGAAACAAAAAAAATAAAAAACCATGAAAATATGTTGGATTGATCTATGGGAAACATAGATCTAAGATTTATGAGTCATTTTCAATACATTTGATCGGTATTCCATTATTAAAAATATTTTTTTGTCAAAAAATAAAAAATCCAAAAAAAAAAGGAAAATCAAGTTTTTTTGGATTTATCTATGGGAAACATAGATCTATCATTTACAAGGATTTTTCAAGTGGTTTCATGGGTTGTCCATGAGTAATCACATTTTTAAAAATAAAAAATAAAAAGATCTGAAAAAAAAAAGTAAAAAAAAAAATCAATAAACATCAAAATGTGATGGATTGATCTATGAGAAACAATGATCTGTCATTTACAAGCCATTTTCAAGTGGTTTCATGGGTTGTCTACGAGTAATCTCATTTTTAAAAATAAAAAAATCTGAAAATAATTGAAAAATGTGATGGATTGATCTATGAGAAACATAGATCTATCATTTACAAGAAATTTCCAAGTTTTTTCATGGGTTTTCCATGAGTAATAACATTTTTTTTTTTCAAAAACTAAAAAAATTCTGAAAATAAAAAATAGCAAAAAATAAAAAATTTCAAAAATATGTGCATGATCAAAGGGAAACATGGATCTAACAATTGTACAAGACAAGGAAGCATTATCATGTGATTTATTATAGTGGTTACAGAGAGATGATCCCAAAAGTTAAAACTAGAAAAAACCAAAAAAAAAAAAAAAACCTAGATGAAGATGGAATGGAAGCTTGGATCTTGTGTTGATTCCTTGTATTTGATGTTTGTTGAGGTAAAATCTTAAAACTTTGGAGTTGGGAGGCACTTAGAAGGATTCACATCAGTAAAAATGCAGAGAAGGTGAAAAAAGAGTGAAAGTGGGGATTTAGGGCCGAATGCCGCCATGCAGCGCCGCTATGGGTGCGACACCTGCTAAACACCATTTAGCGTGGCAGGTAGTGCCGCCACGACCGATATATGGAGCGGCCGATATTTTTATCCATGGCTTGACCCACTCCTTATTTTTTTTCCTTTCATCTTTTTGAGTTTAGAAGCTAATCTGAAACCAGCCCCACCCCCTACAAGAAAGACCTTCTGATAAGACCAGCAAAATTCTTCTTGTCGAGCCACATTAATTCGACGCGGAAAGGTGTTGGACCCCATCTTTCGCTCTTTTTTCACACATTAAGTCGTTTCATAATGTTTTGACTTATAATTCTGGTAGAGTGGAAGGTTGGCAATTTTCTTGCGATCCCTCTGTTCTGCCAATAGTGTTGGATTTTTTCTGGGTGGCTAGGAAGCATAAAATTCTGATCATTGACAAGTTGCAAAGAAGAAATCATTTTACAGTAAGTGGGTGCCCTGTGTGTTATGAGGAAACAGTGCATCATTTGTTAACTTACTGTCACTTTACTTATAAAGTTTGGACTTCTATGTTGGGATACTTTGATATGAGTTGGGTTATGCCTATAGGATCGTGGAAGATCTTTTTCTTCAATGGCGTTTCCAAAGTAAAGTTTGTTCGTGGTAATATTTTGTGGAAGTTAAATGCTACTATGTGGAAGCTTTGGTTGGAGAGGAACAATAGAGTTTTCACTGTGTCAGAATGGGTGTCTAATAGAAAGGAGTTTGTTGGTACCTCTTTAGAAGATCTTAATAGGTCTTGAGTAGCCATTTTAAAAAAGAGGTTGCCATTCTAAAATTGTGCAAAAATTAGTTTGGAACCATCCCCCTGGTGGAATTTTTAAGTTGAATTTTTATGGTAGTTTTTTTCAAAGTGTTTAGCGAGGAGGTATCAGTGGTGTCATTAGAGATTGAAATGGAAACATTGTTTGAAACTTTTCAGTGCCAATGGATTCTTTAGATGCAAATGAATAAGAATTGTTTGCTCTTCGAACTAGATGTTGTGAGTTGCGTAGAATGGAAGGTTTTAATCCTATCCTCAAAAGGTGATTCTTTTTCTTCTATCCAATGGGGTTCTGGGAAGGCTATTCATCCTTGGAGGCTAGTGGATTAGGTGGAGGAGGTGCAGAATTTTTCAATTCAGTTGGGTGGTTCTTTTCAGCATATTTTAAGAGAGGCTAATACAATGGTGGATGGTCTTGTCAGGGAAGGAGTTTTTTGCACTTCTATATCTTTTGATGTATAAGTTCTTTTAGGTGTTTTTTCCATGTTCGTTGTAGTTTTTGCCATGTCTAGTTTTTGTTGTGTTTGTTTGGTGAAATTAAATTTTATCATTTATCAATAAAAGGCATTAGAGAGAATTTTAGAATAAAAAGAATAATAGAATAGTAGGTTTCCGGTTCCTTCAAACGATCCAATGGGAAGTTTTGGTTCGGTCGAACAATGTTATTTTATTTTATCTTTGGAAGCAGATCTTTACACACACACACTCCCTCACCAGATTCTGGATAAATGTATATTTCTGGACCCAGGCCCAACTCAGATTTTATATACTACGAAAGTTAATGTGCTAACGTGGCGGGGAGTGGAACCTGCCACCTGAAGGTTGCATTTGTAAGTCTACCATCTGTGTCACAGACCATCATGTGTTCAGATTTGTATTAATTAATATTAATATATTTTATAAAAATATAGTATTTTATGCACATCACTTGGGCATATGGACCCTACTGCGCCTAGATCTGAGCTCAATTATTGATTGGGTTTAAAAAGTGGGTTCATACTTGAATTTTTGGGCTGGAAACTTGATGTAAATACTGTAATGAAAATACTTGGAAAGCGTGTTGGGTGACGTGGGAACATTTTGGAGACATTCTTTGTAAGCATGTCCTTGACGTTTCAGGTAGAAGGCAAGAAGTTTGGCATTCTGGCGAACTGGCAGCGGGAATACACCATGGAAGACATACTGACACAATTGAAGAAGGAAATGGCTGCACCTCACAACCGGAAGCTGGTCCAACCGCCCGAGGGTACCTCCTTCTAGCTACAAGCAATGGTAGCTAACTTAAAACATGTAGAAGCGCATACATATTGCTGTAATGGCAGCTGCTGTATTAGTCTTATTGATATAAAGGCCTAAGGACCGCCTTAATGCTTCATTACTCAAAACTATGTTGCTGATTTTCTTTCTTCATTTCCCCGAACTGTTTATAGTCATGCTGTTTCATGAATTGCGCTTGCTCTGTGTGTCATATTTCAAAAGCACTATATGGAAAGTTAATTCCTGTACTAGCATTTTGTCATGTTTGTGAACACTTTTTTCAGAGCTTTGGTCCTGCCTTTCTGTTCTTCAATTTTAGTTTTACACCTGTTGACAGTGGTTACTCTTTCATACTTGATTTCTTATTCTAATTTAAAGAAAAGAGGAGGGACTTTTTTCATTCTCCTGATTTGACACAGTAATGGCATAATGCATTTTCTGGTGGTAGTTACCGTATAAATTTTGATGCTGAATCGGGTAGAATAGTATTAAGAAATGTTCCAAGTCAACTCACACCATATGTTTTCTGTAATTTTTTGATTCATCAAATCCCTAATTTAGGAGGAATTGGGGTGAAAACATAAGAGGGAGAAATTGTAGCCTTGTTTGGCGTGTGGTTGCTGGGATGGCTGATTAATGGTATGTGGCACTTTGTATTCTAGTGGGTTACACTTATCCAAGAAGACCACTTTCTCTGGTCAGTTTCAGAAGAAAAAAAATTTGGTTGATACATAGACAGACACAAGTTGGTTCCAAAAGCAGGGAAATACCTGATGCTCGTGGACTCGGATCTGTGTCAATATTATACCTGATGCTCGATTGTCACTTGTAGACTCTAATTTGTTGCTTAAATCAGTTACCGTGGAGGAAATTGAGATGGCTGCAAAATTGGCAAATCCTAATAAAGCCGCAGGGCCAGATGGATTTAATTCACATTTTTTCAAAGTACGCTGGCTGGGGAAAGATGTTTGTGAAGCAGTATTTGATTTTATTTTCGATCCGGGAAGATGCTACAACAAATCAAAGCTACATTTATAGTCCTTGTTCCAAAAAGTGATGATGCCGCCACACCTGATAAGTTCAGACCCATTGCCCTTACTAAAGAAATATACAAAATCATTGCCCGCATTTTGGTTTTTCATTTGAAGCCTATCGTTTCTAAGGTAGTGGAGCCTATGCAATCGGCTTTTATCCCAGGAAGGGAGATTTTGAATAATATTTTGCTTGCCTAGGATTTGTTGCGCAATTTTCACCTAAAGCGGGGCAGTCCAAAGATGTGTTTGAAGCTTGATCTGGCCGAGGCTTATGATAGTGTACGGTGGAACTCTTAGAAGCTGCTATGGGAGTGTCGGGGTTTCCTGCTCATTTTATCAGGCTGGTTATGGAATGTGTAAAATACCCGAGTTACTCCATTCTGCTTAATGGGTCAGCTGTGGGCTATTTTAAAGGAACTCGGGGCCTTCGACAGGGGTGTCCATCTCCTTTTTTATTCACAATAGTTAAGAAGTTTTTCTCTCTCATGATGACGATGTGCCTCCTCGAAGCTTACCTCAACCCCATTCACTGTAGGGACAGTGGCTATTTCTCATCTTATCTTTGCAGATGACTTGATTATTTTTTGCAAGGGGCTCTCTTAATGCAGATTACAATCTTAAAATTCTTTTATCAGAGTTTCAAAGGTTTTCGGGGTAGCTGTTAATTGGAGTAAAAGTGCTATATTCTTCTCCAATTGTGATGATCTTTTAAAGTTTCAGCCGCAGGAGATTCTTCAAATTAGTGTGGGGAAATTTCCTTTTCGATATTTGGGATTCAAATGAGCTCTAGATGGTTGTCCTATAGAGATTACGAACCTTTGCTGGAAAAGTGCCGATCTCGATTAAAAGGGTGGAGCTCCAAATCGCCATCTTATGCTGGTCGACTTCAATTGATTAGATCCACTCTTTCAGCTATGCTTTTGTTCTGGGCTTCTCTGTACTTCCTTCCGAAATTTTTTCTTACTGTCATAGAGTGGATAATCAGGGATTTCTTTTGGAATAAATGAGTAATATTTGTATCGGATAGCGTGGGATGCCATTTGTCACCCTATTGAGACAGGAGGGTTGGGTTTGAAATGGTTGGCGCTCTTAATAAAGCTGCCATTGCTAAGCAAATTTGGAAAATTGTTTCTCAATCTTCATCATGCTGGACGAAATTGGTGTTTGCAAAATATATTAAAAATTCATCTATTGGGGATGTTTCTTATGAAAAGAGAAACTAATTGATGATGACTATTCCACCATAAATCCATGGTGGTTTCTCATTTAATTTATAAACTATGTAGGCGAAGATTTATACCGTTTTTACACATCATGTCAGGTTGTATGCCAGTTGTACAGAATCAGTGAATGAGATATTATCTCAATGGAATTGTTGACCATTAGCTGGAATTGGATTTGCCTGCTGGGTTTCCTTATTACCACATATTCACACAGTTTCTATACTCTCCCTCAAGTTAAGCGGGACTTCTTTGACAGTTAACTTGTCACGGAGAAATCCGAAGCATTGAAAGCTTAGCCCTTTAGTGAAAATATCAGCTATTTGATCATGTGAAGGAAGAAACCGTACAATAAGTGACTTGTTAGCCACTGTCTCTCTCACAATGTGAAAATCAATTTCTATATATTTTGTCCGTGCATGAAATACCGGGTTCATAGTTAGATAAGTGGCACCAAGGTTGTCACTAATGGAACCGGCTTCTCTCTTCCGTCCTGGGGCTACTGGGGTCGGCGGAGAAAAGCTAGTATCAACAATTTTGTACAGGTATGCCAGATTTTCTCCTCTACTTGGAATTTAGAAGTGGTGGTCCGGAGAACCATCTTCACAAGTAGAAAAGGAAATCAACTCTTTTCTAGTTTTTCATTGCACATATATTTAAGAAAAGAGACATGATTTTTTTGAATGTCGTGAGAGGCGATTTCATTTTGTTTTGCTGTGAAAGGCGATGTTTTTGCCGTGAAAGGCGATTTACAAATCCCATCAATAATGAAAGACAAGAGTTAGTGATTTTTTTGTCTCTTTAGAAAAATACAAAATACAACGAAAAGCAAGAAAATAAATTCTAACTTCTCAAGAGATTGTGGGGACGCGTTTAGATTGACAGTCGCAAGTCATGTATGGACTTTGCCATCATCCTTCATATGAGAACATGGGATGTTTTGATTTGCTTGGCTTGGCTTGGACCTTAGATTTTTAGAGGATAAAGACCAAAGGGAAGTCCTATATCCAATAAAAAACCAAGTAGACGGGCTGAAGAGCCACGTCTAGCCATGTGGATAGAAGGAGAGATCCTTAGGTGGGGCGACCCCCCAAGGGACTTTAGTCACCTTATGGTATTTGTTGTAGAGTCTCTTCGACGGAGGAGAGATTGTTGCAGAAGTTGTGTATTTTTCTGAATTTTTCTGGACTTCAATCGATCGATCCGGACCCGTTGTTCTTGGAATGACCTCCCTTTTATTAGCTTTTCGTAGCCATTTGAAGGGTTTATGAGCATTGATTGCATTAATGCTCTATGATGGGAGGAGTTACATTTTTTTAATTCAGGATTTTGTAATTCCTTTTTCTTAGCTTTTGATTGGCCGATGGAGAATGATGGACATTTAATCGCGCTTTAAATTGCATGATAAGAGGAGTTACAAGATTTAATTCCATGATTGCTTGGACTTGTAACTCCTTTTTCCTCGCTTCTGATTGGGCCATCTAAAATAATGAGTTAATGACAGCATTAACTTGTCATAAAACGGGTTATTTAACTACATTAAGTGGTCACTGGGGCGCTTGAAGAGTCGCGGGCCGCACCGCGTCTTTTGGAATTCTTCTTACGTGATCGCCGATTGATCCGCATGTTGTTTGATGTTGGATGGCAATACAACTTCAGACATTAATTGATACCAATGGGCCGGTAACCTCTGTCCAGTCAATTTCTCGATCAATCGGGCAGAAAGCGTGCTTTCTTGGTTGGCCGATTGGTGATTTTGAAGTGTCCGATGATGATCCAATGATTTCGGCGGCGGATTCGTGATGTTGACGAAGATCAACGAATTTCGTACCTTGAAAATCAGATTTTGGGAAAACCACAAGGGCCAAGCATCTCGAAACGCGAAAAATACCCAAAAAATGGGTTTTTGGGCGAAATCCGGTGACCCGGATCTCCATGGTCGCGGCGACCATGGGGATTTTCACCCCTTTTGGTCGCCGATTTTCGGCTGTTTTTCGGATTGTTTTTATTCTTTTTTCTTCAGTATTTTTCTTGACATTTTTCCTCATGTATTGGCTTGACTTTCCTGAAGAAAACTTGATGAGAAGCCATGCAAATTAAAGTACAAAGTTTCCTATTTTCCGGAAAAGCCGAAGACTTTGTTGCCGATTTGCTGTCAAAAGCCAAAACTAGGTCAAACAATGTCGGAATGACCTTAAATTTGAGGTGAACCCTCCTGGGCAATAAATAAGACCAATTATGGGCTTTTATTTGAGTTTTGAAGCCGTGTGGGGTCTCGTCGCCAGTAGACTTGATTTTATCGCGAGGAAGATGCCGCGCTTTGATGTACGGTCAACCGATGTCCGATTGACCTAAAATTTGATAGGGAGCCTATTGGAGTCATTTTGAGATGATAAATTAACTTCGATTTGGATGTTATGGTCCCGGGGATCTCCGCCGCTGGTAGGCCTGATTTGGCTTCCGAATGTTGTCGAAATGACCTGAAACTTGACGAGTAATTCTTTGCAAGCATGTTGAAGCCACCCATTTACTCTGTTTGATTAGTGATGGTCTCGGTGGTTCTAGAGTGATTATGGAATTGTTGCCTCCTTATGTGGAACATTTTCTTTTTGAGTTGGATTCATTCTTTGTAAAAATGGCAAAATGTCCTTTTGAGTCAGATTAGGATCAACAATTATTTGCAAGAACAGTGCATAGTGCACTTACTAATTGGAATCCTCAAAATTTCTTTCCTCTCTCTCGCCCTTCTTGGAGATTGCTAAAGCAAATCAAGAGAGTATCAACTTCTGCTAAGCATTTCCGAGATCAAGATCTAAATCAATTGTATGAAGGGTAACTGATACTCGACCTATGGGGTCTATTTTTCATCTTCTTGACCCGGGATATGGGTTTTAATGGGGTATGCCCCATTGGGGATCAACTAAATTTCTAGTTATCAATGTTTGTATTGTATTTCCTTTTTCTTAATGAGAATAGAAAGACTACCTTATCTTTCAAAAAAAAAAAAAAAGTAGGAAAATAAAATTAAAAAAGAAGAAGAATCTACAATCATATCAACTACTGAAGGATTGCTTCATCTACTAGGGCTTTCATCGGATGCTGAGTTGATCTATACATTTCATAATCCCTTTGGTTAGGCTTGTCAATGAAATTGGGTCAAGCCTGAATCAGATGACACTAGATTCGGACTACCTACTGGGCCCAACCTCTGAGTCTGAAATTCATACCGTTCCAAACCCGAACCTGAATCGATCACTTTTCACTTGGGCTTTTATCAGACTTGGGCCTATACTAGTTAATACTCTGGTCTGTCACAACCTTTATCGGGTGGGCTTGAGTTGTTGTCCCATGAATTGGGCCCACTACAGCATTGAATATTCCATTTACCGGGCTCAAATCAGATGTATAAAGAGATGACACGGGGCCCTAAATCAGAATGTTCTGGCCCAAAATCGATGACATGGCTTATGGGCCCATAGGTAAAAATTGACATTTATGTTGTCCTCTACCGGCCCCAAGAAAGAGTAGGACACAATTATCCAAATCATGATTAAAAAAAAAAAAAAAAGATTGCACAGCAACCATCCAAAAATTATTTTGAATGTTGCGTATCATTTCTTTTCAAAACATTGTGGAAAGTTACTAAAATTTTTGGGAATGGTTTGGTGTGCAATGAGTAGGCCTGATCTAATGAGAAATTGATGGGAAATGTCACACTTGAAAAAAAAAAAAAAAAAAAAACGTTCTCATGTAATTGTTTTGTCAAAGTTGGAACGGTAGTGCTCCCTATCAGAAGATCCATGAAAGAGAACGGGGCTAAACAAGTTTTTACCGGACGTAAAGAGATCAGCTCTCTACTCTCTCTCTCTCTCTCTCATGCTCTAACCATCTGATGTAATCCGGTTGTTTTTGCAGTTTTTGGTGCAATCCCATTCGAGTCAAGACCCAAATAACTTATATTAATATAGGCCAAAGTAAATGATTTGGATCATACATTTAGGCCCCAAAAAAGTGCAGAAATGTTGAAAAGTCAACTGCAGTTTTTCTTCAGTGTCTTCAAGGAAAAAAAAAACCCTTTATTTTTTATATTTAAAAAAAGTGCAGAAAATTTTGAAAAGTCAAATGCAGTTTTTTTCACTACCTTCAAGAAAAAAGCTTTATTTTTTATATTTACTAGAAATAGGTTTTCAGGAGTTAAAAAGAGAGAAACTTTGAAGAAGTTCTGAATTGAATGCCACTGGAGGAGGAAGATGTGCAGGTTTTGAACCGGTCAGCATAAAACTGAACCGACCGAGATTGATACTAGTTTTTATATTTTATAATAAAATATAAAAAGAATATTCATTACCATTTAGGCATTTACAGTACCACTTGTGCATAGAAGGTTACTAATGAATATATAAAATTCTACCCTAAAAAAATAATTTATAAACTAACCACTATAAGGAGACATGGGTCCGGATCGAACAAGAACCCGTACGTATCCTGAACCAGACTGGGGTCAAAATCTAGATATAGGAACTGTTTGGTAACTTCACCATTAAAGTGAAGTGGTGAAGCCAACATTTAAGAAACATAAAAAGTTGAAGGGGTCATATGAAAAGTATGAAAAATTAAAAATCCCCATTTTTTTCGAAAAATATGTTAAAAACCAACTTTCTCATACCACTAAATGACAAAAGGCCGTCTAGTTTTTACAACGGAAGTAAAAAAGAGCAACTAAATACAAAAAGACATTACATGATTAGATCCATTTATATTTTATTCTCTTTTGATTTGAGGCCTCACCTCACTTCACTCTACAAGTAAAGTTACCAAATAGATTAGGGCATGTCGCTTGTTCAACTATTCCAACATATTGGAATCCCATTTAGAGAGGGGCCCTCTTTTCTATTTTTCTTTTTTTGACTTTTTGAAGTGATTGAAGCTCTATCTGTTGGCCTGCCAGTGAGCCCTGCTATGAAGTCTAGCATGAACCAGCCCATGAGAACAACTGAACAAGCGGTGGCCCAGTTGGTTGGGGACCATGCCTTTCACCCAGGTAACTAGGATTGATCTTGAGGTCTCTCACAGTATGTGCGGCGTTCTCTCCTCTCAGGTGTGAGTAGTTTCTCCCCATGTCTAGAGGAAACCTCTCCTTGATTATGCGAGTGCTCTCTCCTCCTGTGTGTAGGTGCTCTTAAAAAAAAAAAAAAAAAAAGAGATTTTTTTTTTCAAAAAGGCCCATATGTTTCTAAGGAACCTAAAAAAATGCCCCTTTATTTTAGCTTTTTACTATAACATCCCTTGACTATCGGTCAGTGTAAGAAGACATAAATAGACGTTCTAACTCTTTACCTTTTTTTCTTTTTTACCATTTTACACTACCCAGTTAGTTAGAAGTTGAAATGATGTTTTTAACCTTATTGAAGAAAAGGAGAGGGATGAGTTGGTTCTGTGTGGGGATGTCTGGGCTGTGTTTAGGTATGGTTGATGGAGTGGGCTGGAGGGCTTGGAGGTTGGGAGATAACAGGTGCCGTGTGTAGTTGGGTTGAGTTGGTTCGAGCTAATCAGATGGGTTGAGTGAGGCATGTGGGCTAAATAGGTGGCTAAATGAGATGGGTTCAAGCTCAAGTTGAATGGATAGGTGTTTGGTAATTTAAGATGGGCTTTGTTTGTGGAAGGTAGTAGTCATGAAGACTTGCAGTTGAGTTTTAGATGTAAGGCAGTTCTAAGTGATGAGTTTCAGTGGACTATGAGATGGTTGGTAAAAAAGAGAAGTATAGAAAGGGACTGTGGGTTCGTCTGGGCTGAGTGCAAAGAGTGATGAGAGGGCCCAGCTGGGTTTGGCTGGTGTCACATCCTGGATCCGAGAATCCCCTAATTAAGGTGGTTTCCAATGTGTGACACGCATACTCTCGTGAACTCGCACCTATTCTGGACCAAGTCCGAATTCACGAAGGAGAAAACTCCACTTTGCACGTGTGAGGATTACTCACTGACACTTGTAGATGAACATTTAATTGCGGTAGCATGTACAATATCACTATCAAACCCATGAGCAATCCATAAACCAAGCTGTTACATAACAATTAGTCTATAACAAAGCTAATAATTTAAACCTTCAATGCATACCTTCAATGCATACTTAACTAAGTGCAAGATGAAATGACAAGCCTCAAGTCATAATTACTACTCTTGTACGTACTTCGGCGTTCAAAGTTAACCATTAGCCTTACCGTTCCAAACTTTTATCTGAAAGGTTATTAGCTATACTCTTTGGTAACCCGGAACCCTATGACACCAAGTATAGCACCATGAATATGACGATTCAACAATGTATGAGCAATTAAAATATATTACATGTTATATCAAATTTGAATTATTTACAGAAGATTAAAAGATGTTAAATAATCGGAAACTAGGCACATTGTGCATTTAAGAATAAATCATGCTTTATCGAATCATAAATCAAATACTTACATTTTAGTTGACTACTGCCTTAGCTCAATCCTCCCTTAATAAAGAGCACGCATTTTGGGTTGTCATCAGTGACTCGGCCAAAGGTTCTCCTGGCTACCCGGTTCTGGAGTTCCAGTGCTTAAGACCACCTACTGCGTAGTAGCATTCACAATTATAAACTAAGACCCACCCCGTCAAGTATCGTCTGGTCGAAGCTAAATAGTACCGACTCATTTGATTAAATCAATAGGACTTGAGTAAGACTTAAACACTCAGTTCATTTCGAATTTTTTCGATTTCACTCTATTCATTCAATCAATCTAATCGTATTTACTCAGTCCGCTATTCAGATCAATTCACGATACATTTATAGGACATTTACAATATTACTTGAAAAGTAATACAAAAAATACATATAACAATTCTTGAGATATTTGAGGACAATAATAAAATCAATAGCAATATGCAAATGCAATTTGATTAATAGAGTCAAGGAGATTTACCAGCCAAACTTAATTTAATTACCCATCGTTTTTAACCGTCCATTTCGATGTAATTTTAGGTAACTCAATGCACGTGCTACATTTTATTGATGTCATGTTGTATATGTGTGAGGTACATCAGATTCCTCTAAATCAACACCCATGGTGAAGTTCTAGACAAGACAGGTAAGCGTATGAGATGATCTCAGCTCAAGATTTCTCATGTGTTATGATTTCCATCGGACTATGATAATCGGTGATGGGTACTATTATATGAACCTACAAGGTCAATCCTTTCCACTCTAAAAACTTTATTAGTTTAGTGTTTATGCCACCATCATCCTCAGGGATTGATTATGAAGAGTTTAGGCCTTTTGAAGTGGGATTAACTCCCTTAATGGCCAATGGTTCCAATCGAGGAGTCCAACTAGATTTAAAGTCCCTTTTCAAAAGAGATAGGGCCCGGTTCAATAGTCCGCAAATCAACTTTCAATCCCAATCTCTGATCATTCGGATGTGTGGACTATTGGTTTCTACGTTTCAAAAGCTTTCCGACGATATATGGAATTCCAAAACCCAATATACGGATAAAAAATTATGGCCGTTAAAAGTTGACACTGTAGGGCCCAATGGGCCTATCCGCTCGAGCAGACAACATTCTGTGACCCATTTTCTAGACAGATACTGACCCGCTCGAGCGGCCAAGTGGCTTGGCTCGAGCGGAAAACACGTTGTACCCATTTTGTGCTAAGTAACTGAGCTCCAATGTTCTGTCTTTTGGGTTCTATTCTCCACCGGCGGACCCATGGGGGTCGCCCCAGGTCTGTTTTTGAGTTTCCCTTTAAAATCAGATTGGGCCCATGGCCCACGCCCCCACATGTCTAAAAGAAGTGCCCCATGTCTAAAAGGGCGGACAACAAAAAAAAAAAAAAAAAAAAAACTCTCCCGAGTTCCAACTCTTGTTTCGAACTTTCTTCTTGCTTTGACCTCAGCCGGACAGCCCTTCTTCTTCTTCTTCTTCTTGGCGTGCGTCTTCCTACGACAATCGTCGCGCTTCGCGTCGGACGTCTACGAGTATGATATATTTCACCTTCAGGTAAATCTCTCTCTCTCGCCTCTCTCGCCCTCACTCTCCTTCTCTGTTTTTAGTGGTCTATGTCATTGTCACCTCTCTCTCCCTCTCCCCCAATTTCTTTGATTTCATTCATTATTTTAGGCATTTCATTCATTATTTTAGGCACTTTCACAAAGAAATTTGGGTTCTCAGTTCTGTTTGTTTGTTCATGGTTAGGGTTTGGGTTTTTTTTTTTTTTTTTCAGGGCTTTTTATTTGTGATATTCTTTGTTACATTACTTGATTTTAGGGTTGTTTTGATTTAGGGCTTTTATTTATGATAGTCTTTGTTACATTATTTGGTACACTAATATGAGTCCCCCAAAATAAGTTTATTATGGTTTTTTTTTTTTTCAAATTTTAATTCGATCAACAGTTGGTTCATCCCTGAGGTTACAACCTCACGCTCTGTCCCTGGCCCATTTGCCTGGAGTTAGACAAATGTTGAAAAAAAAGGGGGGACAGTCTATTTGAATTTTGAAGTAACTCAAATAAGATGAATAGATGACACAGGTCTAAATGTGCAATCCTATTATCTCTCTATAACATCCTTCAGATTTGAATAATCTGTATTTTGTGGAAGAGAAAAGGTGAATATGACTTAATGGAGAAATGACAATAGAACTAAGAGATATGGATGACTGGATGAGTCAATTGGCATTGGGTCCCATATATGATTGCCACAGATAACTGAATTAAACCACCCCTTAAATAGTGACTAGCTCAATTATTACTCAAAACGAAGTGACAATGGCCTGAGTCTAGTGACTCAGCTCATCTAGAAATCTGAAGTTTGGAGTTTTAGGGAAAACTCAAAGAGTTCAAGACTGGATGAGAACTCAACAGTTCAGGATCAGTTTAATTTCTTTTTCAATGGCCTCTTCTTCATCTTACCCAAAACACTTAATATATATATTTTTTATTGTCAAGAGCAAGTCTTCTTTAATTGTCTTGATCAATGTTTAATCTTTAACTACTTATTTCTTCTTCTCCTTTTTCTTTTTAAAACTTTTTTCTTGGCCCGTAATATGATGTTTATGATTATGCTCACAATGTTCATTTATAAATACAGGTGCTCTCATTTGGATTCATATGTTAAAGGAATTGTTTGGAGCTTAAGGAAATAATAAAAAGGTGCTAATTTTTACATGCTAATGTGTATTACTTCTTTAGAGTTTCTTTATTATTGTTGTAGTTTGCTTGTCAATTGAAGTGCTAATTTCTCGAGGATTCGTGATTTGGGTGCTATAGTTTCAAAGTTTTATTCACAAATTAGGTGTTAGTAGTAGGGTTCCTTATAAAAATAAAAAATTATTTAAAATCATGTCTTTAACCTATGCTATAAATGGTGATTATTGGTGGTTGGCGAGGATTTTGATGTAATTGACCTTATCTTTGAATCAGATATGGAAAAATATTACAAAAAGCAATCAATGACCAATCCACTATCTCCGACTCTAGAGAATGATAAGAATGATGAAATGCCATCATCCTCGAAGAAAGAGCGTGTAGAAGTTAACTTGACAGATCTTCCCGCAGATCCTGGGTTACGGAATCCAATCTCAAGCTATCATCCTACGGATAGGGACCAAGTCCGAAGAGTGTATCTACAAAAGGGCCCTTGTCAGCCTCGTGACCATAAGTTTCCTTATACGGGGTGTGGACAAGATAAGAGGCGATTTAATCCTGTTTGGTTTAAGGATTACGGTAGTTGGTTGGAGTACATCATAGAAAAAGATGCTGCATTTTGCCTTTGTTGTTTTCTTTTTGGAGAGGAAACGCGTTATGACGCTTTTATAACTCAAGGATTTAAAAGTTGGAGGAAAAAAGAAAGAATTGAAAATCATGTGGGAGGACCGAATAGTGTTCATAATCAAGCATATGAGAAGTGTCAGAACTTATTGAATCAGGAGCAACACACTGAGATGATTATTGTCCAGCAGTCAAGTCAAGCTTGAACAGATTATCAAATCCGCTTGAAGGCAACACTTGCTTCTATTCGATTTCTTCTACGCCAAGGATTGCCTTTTCGTGGTCACGATGAATCTGAAGATTCAAACAATATGGGTAACTTCCTTGAACTTTTGCAAGTACTTGCCAATCAGAATGAAGCTATTAAAAGAGTCGTACTGGAAGATGCTCCTGAGAATCTGAAATTGACCTCCCCTAAGATTCAAAAAGACATTGTGAATGCGGTTGCCATAGAAACCGCTCAGGCTATTATTTACGATCTTGGAGATGCACCATTTGCCCTTTTGGTGGATGAATCTAGGGATATTTCTATTAAAGAGCAAATGGTTGTTGTTATACGCTATGTGGATAAACGGGGATGTGTGATTGAGCCGTTTTTAGCCATAGAACATGTTACAAACACTAAAGCTCAATCACTTAAAATGGCCATCGAAGCGATATTTTCTAGGCATGGATTGAGCATCTTAAGTTTGCGTGGGCAAGGTTATGATGGGGCTACTAATATGAAGGGTGAGTTTAATGGCCTCCAAAGGCTCATTCAGAATGAGAATTCAACTGCATTCTATGTTTATTGTTTTGCACATTAGCTTCAGTTGACACTTGTTGCTGTTGCAAAAGATAACAAACCAATCGCTGTTTTCTTTGGCTCGGTTTCTATGGTGTTGAATGTTGTTGGAGGCTCTTGCAAACGCCATGACATGCTCCAAAGTATACAAGCTGCTAATGTCGTTGATGCTCTCAATTTGGGCGAACTTGAAAGTGGACAAGGTTTGAATCAGATGACTAGCCTCAAGAGGCCGGGAGATACACGTTGGGGCTCGCATTTTGATACATTGATTAACTTGAGACTCATGTTCTCCTCTGTGGTTGATGTGCTTGAAATTATCTCAGATGATAATATGAGCGAACACAAGGGCTCTGCCACTAACTTATTGTGTGTATTGGGTGAATTTGATTTTGCATTTAAAATGCATTTGATGATAGATATATTGGGGATCACCAATGAATTATCAAAGTTATTGCAACGAAAAGATCAAAATATTATCACAGCCATGGAACTAGTGAGAGTGTCGAAGCAACGACTACAAATGATGAGAGATGATGGGTAGGATCCTCTCCTATTTGAAGTACATTCATTTTGTGATAAATATGAAACCATCATTCCCAATATGAATGATATGTTTGTTGAACGAAAGCAATCACGCCGTAAAGCTGAATTGACAAATCTCCATCATTTTCAAGTCGACATATTTTATGCTACTATTGATTTGCAACTTCAAGAGCTCAATCGCCGCTTCAATGTGGTGAACACTGAGTTGCTTCTTTGTGTGGCATGCTTGGATCCAAGTGATTCATTCTCTGCTTTCCTGGGTCCGCCAATAATTTGTTTACTGCTCATGTTGATATTTGGAATTGTTTTAGAACGGTTTGGGGTGCTATGAATTTAGGTTTAGATTTGTATGGCAATCCATTACACTGAAATCACTTTTGATAATACTGTGTTTTAGGATGAATACTTTTTCTATTGAACGAAAGTAGATTGGAATTTTTGGTTTCTTGAGACACATTACGAAAAATATAAAGGATTACTTGAAAGATGAGAAGTAGAGGTATTTTAGACCTATTTTTTCCAATAATAAAGGATGTATGAACTGTTTATGTATTTGTTTTGGTCATTTTCTTATAAAGAAAAAGATCCTAACTATTATTTATGATTTTCACTTTTTAAAACATTGCATTTGGGATACATCTCCATTGTTACAAATTTCAAAATTTTTTTAATTTTCTTATGGATGTTTGTACGTATGTATAATGTTTGATTAAGTTGGCATTGTAAGGCTAGCACCTTGTATTTTTGCCAACATTGCCTACTTGTGATCAATTTTGACACTCAACCTTCCTATTTGCAATGCTGAATTGAATTCTGATAGAACACAACTGATTAAATTGTTAGACTCTGGGGGAAATTAAATCAGGGGTTATATTATTTTCATTGATTCGGCTCGTTTTTTTTCCAAATCCTAAGATTGTCATGTCTTTACCTTGAGACCTTCCTTTTCCACTGTCCACCCCCATGATTGTCATGCATCTAGGTGGGCCCCAACATGAGGAGCTTACCTGGCTTAAACAAGCATGGTGCTTACCTAATCATCACACTTTATATGTGTCACATGTGAACCTTCTATGGATAGGAGTCCACCTGGGACAAACTATACTAAGAAAAGATTGGCAAACCCATTACTTTCAGGCATCATCTGTCTAGAATCATGTCAGCATTTTTTTTATTTGTCTGTCTTGATATGTATTCAAATAAAGGGTGGCTTGAAATTAGAAGTTTTTGTATAGAATGTTTTTTTGCTCCTTGCAAAGTAATCTTGATAGAAGTAATAAAAAAGTGAAGGAATTATTTATCAAGAGTTTGTCAACTTATAAATTTCTTTCTACCATGATTGATTTTTTGTTACCAGAGTGCCTACATATCTTGGGCATATCATTGGTTATTTCTCTCAAACTTGTTTTCTGAGAGAGAGAGCCAGTTCAAGATGCTGAAGTTTCTGTCGAAAGTGAAGATTGAATTCAATGCATTAGATCCTCGTACAGCCGCATGCATGGAGTTCCTGGCCCAATGCAATGCTCGCAAAGCGAAGGAGTCAAACCCTGCGTGCCAGCTGGTTGTGAAGAGGCGAACAGATGACCACCCCCCTCAAATCAGTGTCACATTTGTTAATGGTGTTGAGGAGGTCATTGATGCCACCTCCACCTCTGCCCAACTCGTAAGGAAGATGATCCTGGAGAAGGGCCAGCTCCTTGAGACTGAGCAGATGTTCAAGGATGCTGGCGAGCCCTGGCCTGTCATCATTCCTGAGGAAGAGATTCACCAGCATGCCCCAGGAACCAAGGTGATTTCATTTTGCCGCAATTTTTAAATTTCATCATCTGCTTCTTTTCGTTGTTTTGTTGCTTATTTTCTTTAGGTATCACATCAAAATAGAAAAGAGGTTTGCTTTATGAGTTCACATTTAAACAGCTCTAACTGTGTAAGACATTCATATATTATCACAAGAAATCCATAACGTTTTGTTGGAATATCATTAAAGGAACAAGAAAATGTAGGGATCATTCATCATAGGCAGAGCATCAGTGTTTATTCTTGCTAAAGAACACCGTTATCATCATTGATGCATCATTTTCTATTGACAAACGGTATGCTTTGTTTTTTGGGAAAAAATTGAGGCGGGGGGGTGGGGGGGGGGGGGGGGGGGGGGGGGTGGGTGTTGTTGTGCATGTTTGGTTGATGTATCAATTCAACCATGTTCTTCCGTCATATCCCTTATTTGTTTATTGGGTTATGCGATTTTTTCATGCGGGATGGGACATAACACAACAATGAAGTTTTCACCATGGTAGCCATGTTGTCAGTGGCTTGGACACAAATAATTAGCAGAAAGATGAGGGAAAAATGAGGAAGGGCCAAAGTATTATTGTCCCTTTGACATGAAGTACTAACACAAAGTTGAGAGAAAAATGAGCTAGCATACAAACCGGCATCAGTAATAACTGTTAGGAAGAGGCGATGACTATTTCTTGTTTCATAGTAATGCACAATGCTTAGTCCAAACTTCTTTGCTACTAAATTAAAATAGGAGTTTGTGGCAATACTCATCACCTTGATGGATAATGCCTCTGTTTTCTTTTGTAGATTTCAAATTTCCATGGTAATAACTGTTAGGAAGAGGCGAGGACTATTTCTTGTTTCATCGTAATGCACAATGCTTAGTCCAAACTTCTCTGCTACTAAATGAAAATAGGAGCTTTTGGCAATACTCATCACCTTGATGGATAATGCCTCTCTTTTCTTGTATAGGTTTCATTTTTCATGGTATCTCTTTTGCTGCCCTCATGAGTTACTCATCACTGCTTGTTAATGGATGAAGTATCCAAAAATTCGACTTGATATTGCAGGCGGAGTTTATCTAATGCATTTGTGGAACTTTTATAACTATGGAGACATAGTGTTACTAGGAAAGCTCAAGTTATGATTTTTCAAAGGCGTTTTTAGCATATCATTTGCTATCGTACCAAATGTTGGTGTCCAAGTAGCTTCACTAGTAGCCATGGTCCCACCAAAGAGGATAGCCATCTCTGTAGGAAACTGTAATAATGGTTTTGTGTGGAATACCTTCACATCAAGATTTACATATAGCAAATGACTTTAGTTTACGGCGTTCTAAGTTTTCAAAATTTAAAAATGATCTAGTTACCTTCAAGTACTCTTCCCATCTTTTTGGTTCCATAGTGACAATGAAGTGTGTTGGTTGTGGCTTATCCTTGTTTGGTCAATCAACTTGTTCCATATTGCATATTGTTTCTTCATGATATCCCACATGCTTTTTAATTGCTTCTAATCGTAGTTAAGCTTCTTTTTTTTAGTTAAATGCTAAAACGAATTTTTTTTTCCATGAAGAAGCCTCTAGATGATTTTTTGGTTTGCCTCCTATCTGCCCTTCTTCAATGCAAAGGTCAATGAAGATCTTATTTTCATTGGACCAAGAAGCCCTGCCCCTTTCTATTGGAGCCATCCCGTTTCTCCTATATTGGCAAAAAGATGAAAAGAATATAATTCTATACAAACATCTATATGGGAGTGGTAATAAACAACAACAATTAATAAAAGCCAACATCCAAGTAAAAAAAAAATCTAATTCTTATAACAACCAAAATCGTAAAACATCTAAGGATGCTTTCAGAATCAGAATGGATGATATTTTTTAAGGTAATAGATATATTTAAGAGAAGAATTAGAATACGAGGTAGCTTGAAGGGGTGTGTATAAGAGAAATATATGAATCACCCCTAACCAAGGCTACACTATATTAGCACTTAAATTACATAACCGATCAACCCCTTGTTTTGCTAGAGAGTCCGCCAACCCATTAGTCCTACTAACATGCTGAAACGAAATGCGACAACCAGTAGATAAGTCCTTAATCTCATTGAAGTAGAACTGCAACTTCCAAGGCCCTCTGAAAGTTCTTGCCCAAAAAACTACATTGAAAGAATCACTCTCCCCTATGAGGTTGAATTGGAAAGAGCGCTCATATATACAAAGAGCTTCTAAGATAGCCAAAATTTCTGCTTCATTGGAATCTTTGCCACCCACATTTTTTGAAAACATGTACAATATCTTCACTTTATGATTTCTGAGCACTCCCCCAATACCAGCTGGCCCCGGTAACCAATAGCTGCTTCGTCCACATTAAACTTAAAAATATCCTTTGGAGGAGCGCTCCATAACGCTTTCATCCTTTCCTTTGATCTTCCTATCATCAAACAGGCACCCCAATTATACATGATTATTTCTATCTTGAGATCTGAGCACTCCTTTCCAGCACAACTCATTTAGCAATCCTCTGCTCCACAGTATACACAAACTTTTTTTTTTTTTTTGATAATGGAGGGTGTCCCAGCTCTTTGGACCGGATTAATCCCTAAGGGCCTAGGGGGAGCCTTGTAAATCCCTTATGGCCCCAGTGTGGTGGCGCAGTTTCGAACCCTCAACCTCCGGGAGCAAACTGTGGTCGTGGGCCAGTTGAGCTACCCCTCGGGGTTCACAGTATACACAAACTTTCCCAAGACGATTCCTTACCATTGAAGATTCTCTCATTTCTCTCCTTCCAGATAGACCACAAAATGGAAAAAGGAATGATCTTCCACAAAATCAAATTGCATCCGGCCAATGGGTATCCGCTCCATGCCTGAATTAGTTTACTAATTGAACTTGAAATACACCAATCCACACCACATTCTCTTTCCGTTTGGCAATTCACTTGTAAAGTAAAATCAAAGTGAAGGGTCACTTTTAAGAGACAAGAAAAGGAAGAGGGGTCTTACCAAGAAGTAAAAAATTTTAAAAATCACCTCTTCTTCTGTTTGTTTTTTTAGTAAAGACGTCAAACTCTCATTTCACTAAAAGGCAAAATGTCAATAAGGTGTATTTTGAAATTTTGTACTTTTTATAAGACCCCTCTTCTTTTCTTGTCTCTTAAAAGTGACCATTTACTTTGAATTCACTTTACAAGTGAATTGCCAAATGGGCATGGATGATGCGAACCCGCAGTGAAGGAGAAGATGTTCTACTGACTCCCTCTCGCTCCAGCAGAAACAACATAAATCTAAAATGGATTCTGACACCAATCCCCTCCCTAAGTTATCCACTGCCGCTATCTTTCTTGCAGCGGCCAACTAATAGAAGGCCTCAACTCTAACCGGAGCAGGACCCCTCCAAACCAAAGCATAGGAAGAACACATCATGTCATTTGGGTCCAACTCCCTATAGAAAGACTTAAAAGAGAAAGCTCCTAATGTGTTTGCTTTCAATATTTGGGTTTTTCCGGGGGATTTTTTCCCTGACCTGATTTGTCCTTTGATCTGTTGGTTGGTTTTCTGGTGCTCTGCCATGGCGTCTCTGCCTTTTCCCAAGTAGCAAGCAAGAATCAGCTACATCACTGCATAAATAAACGATGGAAATAAGACTCCGCAAATACTGAAACTCTCCCAATTCTGACCGACAAAGGACCCTTCTAACACTTACTTCCCATCCGCATCCCATACATAATTATCTTTAATTGAAGACTCTTTATTAGAAGCAATCCTAAACACTGTAGGAAACAAAATGTGTAAATGGCCCACCCCTAACCAATCATTGAAGCAAAAACGAACTCTATCCCCTTGATCCATTTTAAAACCCACTCCCTTCTTAGACACTTCCCCCACCCCACCCCCAACCACATTGGACACATCTCCCAAACTAGAAATGACACCCCACAACCTAGGCACCTATATCTAGGGACTCAATTTGGAACCCACTCCCACTTTTCTTCCTCGTACTGAGAGACTATAACTTTTCTCTGTAAAGCCTCTATCTCCACCCCAAACCTCCACTACCATTTAGCCAGCAATGCCCAATTCTTTAAATCCAAATTACCCAACCCCAAACACCTGCATATCTTGGTTTAATCACCTTGTCCCATTTCATTAGATCCAACTTCCATCTTTCAGTGTTACCGTCCCATAAAAAATTCCTCGGAATAAGGTCTAATTTCTTCCTTGCCACAGTCAGCAACCTGTATAAGGACATGTAAAATACTGGTAGGCTGGAAAAGGATGATTTAATAAGCGTGATTCTTCCCCCAAGCGACAAATAATGCCTCTTCCAAGTGGATAATTTCTTCTCAAACTTTTCCACTACCAAATCCCACATCGATACTGACCTTGAATTTGCTCCAATGGGCAATCCAAGGTATTGACAAGGGAGATCACCCACTCTGTAATAAAAAGTGCTGCCATTGCTTCCGCCACAATAGTGAATAAAAATGGTGAAAGCGGATCTCCCTGTCTCAACCCTCTCGAAGCTTTGAAGAGTCTGGTTGGTGAGCCATTAACAGGAACTAAAAATGACGTAGATGAGATGCATTCTTTAATACACCCTCACCATCTATTGCCAAATCCAAATCTTTCCAGCATGTAATCTAAAAGCTTCCAATCCACATGTTCATATGCCCTTTCCAAATCTATTTTGAAAATTGCTCCCTCCTAACAACCCTTCTTTCTTGAGTCTATACGTTCATTTGCTATCAGGATGCCATCAATAATCTGTTTGTCCTGGACAAAAGCCCCTTGGGATGGAATAATGATGATAGGAATAATCCTTTTCAATCTATTAGCTAAATTTTTTTATAGCAACTTGTAAACACAACCAACTAAACTTATGGGCCTAAAATCTTTTAGGCTGACAGGGTTTGGCACTTTGGGAATTAACCATGAGAAAGTTGCATTTTTTTCTCTATTCAACCTTCCCCTTAGATGGAACTCAGATAAGAATCACCAAAAGTCCTCTTCTAGAAAATCCCAAGCAGCCTTGATAAAAGAGAAATTGAAACCATTTGGGCTCGGCGCTTTATCATCCGTGCAGTCAACTTAAGCAATGGCCACCTCTTCATCTTCAAACCTCCTTTCCAATCAAACATTTAGGTCCTCCTGAATAGAAGGAAATACAATACATTTTTCCTTTTTAAATCGTAACTTTGTTAATGAAAGAAAGCTTATATGGTACGAGAGATGTATACTTTAAAAAAAAAAAGACAAACAGAATCAACCAGCACTACACCCAAAAAGCATTACAGCACATTCTTTAGTTCTTAACAAAAATAATAATACTGAGAGCCCCCCACACCCTTTTGTTGGACTTATTCTAGTCATATATTTTTTTTGTAAGCATGAGAGCGTAATTGTGATATGTTGCAATATTACTGCATCGCCATATTTTAGTAGTTTTTGGGGTCGATGTACAGAAGCAAAGGCAGAAATATTGCATGATTTAGCATTGACTTTTCCAGATATTGCAATATTTTGAGATCAAAATAGTCAGCTTAAACCTTGTTTCTGTTAATTGTTCTAGAGCTGGATATTTTAATATTGCAATATTCCACTGAAAGTTGGAGGTAGTGCAATATTTAACCTAACATCCAAATTCAGCCTGTCTGATTTAGGCCTCATGAATGAGCGTTAATAACTTTATGTGGTCTCTTATAAAGTAGGATCTGTTGTTTCAGTTAAATTTGAGAAATGATCCTATATATTGTATATATATTTGAATGGTGAGAAGTTATCCTATCTTGATGTCTGTATCGTATTGACACCCTATTAGACTGTGGAGCCTGCTTTTTTTTTATTTGACCTTTTCATATCACACACCTTTCCATGTATAGGCACGGGCCAACTTCTACTCAATTGACAATTGTATACAATGTTGTATTGCCTGTATTTAAGTGAGACAACTATATGTTTGGCATGAATGTAAATCTTCTAGCATGTATCAGTCATTTTGGAGTGAAATTGGGCAAGTGCAAACACATGTGTGGGTTTGTGATATAGACAGTTTCCATTATAGAAGAATGTCTTTACAAACTAGTTGTTGATTAGCAAGGTCAGTGAAGTTTGCAACTCAGGATAAGATCATTTCTCACTAAATTATCCACACACCATCTCTGTCCCATACACCTTAGGACTTAGAAATGCTAACATCCACTTTTTATTTTGCTGCTGCATTTTTACAGCCTAGGAAAGCAGAAGAAAAAAAGCAGTGATCGCTTTTGCTGAGATCATTTTCATTTATATTGGATGAGGTAGGGTCCCATATCTCATTCTGGATAGTTCAACATCTTATATATTATGAGGATGCTATAAGCTTTAACAATTTTGATCCTTCAGAGAGCATCAACTTATTATTCACAGTTTATCACAATCTTGATATGCGAAGAATGTTGTGACTATTTATTTCCCCTTGTTTTGGTTATTACGGTCTTGCGATTCTAATGCATAATATGCATGAAAAGCATCAATGCAACAAACCCACAATGATGTGAATGGACCATTCCAGTCTCATTGAGCTTCTCTCTCTTGACTGGAGGACTGCAAATCTGGCATCTGTAGTTGTAATATTCTTATCCAGTGCCTTGAGTGTATTCTTATCCAAACCTTTTCACTTATCAGATGTTAGTTGCCTGTTGAATTTGGACTTATGTTCACATCGTTTTTTACCATCCATTTGGTTGGCACTTCATTGTTTGTAATGCAATTTTGAGGATATGTTCCACATATCATAACACTTCCTTATAAATTGTTCTGGATGTTGTGTGCCACTACAAGTATATTTCTAATTTCTAATTTGAAGGCGGATATCCCCTTGAGGATTCTTCTTCTTTTTATTTCTTTTCTTTTCCTTTTTTTTTTTTTCCCGAAATGAGTGAGAGCCTATCAAAAACATTTTGGCCAATGCCAAACACCCCTTTTCTAAATGTCTACAAACAAGCATTTATCTTTTCGCTACAATTGCTTTCTATTTAAGCAATTTTCTATGATACCTTGTATCTACCATTCTACTTGTGCCCTCTTGGATGGCTGCCTATTTTCCTCTTAACTGTGAATTGTAGGCTCTTGCTACAGTAAGACTACATTTTGAGGAGGCAATACCTGACCTGGCCCCCCAACCTTATTTGAAAACCTCACCATTGACATATATCGTCAGTAATGGTTGGAGAGTCTGACCTGTTCCATAATCAGGTTGGGTTCACGTAAGGGTGAAGATCCATTGGGTCAGTAATCCCCAAACTCCTATAAAAACTAAGAGAAAAAGGCCTAATGGTCTGAGTCACAAGTCGTCTCTCCATCTTTATGTCTCTCCTGACTTAGGTGTCTGATCCCTGCTCACCATCTACCCACATCCCTCAAGGTAAGCATTCCCCTCTACTCTTCGCTCTGACGGCTCCTTTCCATTTTCGCCCTTCTTCGTCTTCCCTTTTCTTTCCCTTTTCATACTCACATCCCTTCTTTATATTTGTCATCCATTCTATTCCCCCCTCCCTACCCTTTTCCTTTTTTTATCATATTCTTGTGCCTCCAAGTTGTCTTACCCGAGTGGTATTTTGACTATACTTGACAACCATTTGATAATATCCAATAAGTTGTTCCAAAGACAAATAGGTGCGTGTTTGATAAATGTCCGATAAGATGTTCCAAAGACAAATAGATGTTCCAATTTTCACTCTCCTTTTTTTTCCCCTTATATCGACATAGATACCTACATATGCGGAATTTTATTTTTAATTTTCCTTCTGTTTTTGTCACTAGAAAACCGGAATCAGATTCTTGATTCGTGTTTTTCTAATAACTCTGAGGTAGGTAATGTGGGTTGGCTGACCTGATTAGAGGTAGGTTGGCTATGGTTGACATTTTCAACCCATTCAATAAATGGGTCAGGTTCAGCCCCAAAACTGTTGGCTCTGACATGGAAGAGACCCTTTGAAAACGAAAGAAGTTTTTGAGAGAATTGATCAAGATGAGTTTCAACCCTTTGATGGCCTTCTCAATTTATATATCATCAGTTGCCATAATTGTAAAGATTACAATAGTATAAATCCCCTTTGATTGGGGCAAATTACATCAAACATCCTACCTAAAAAGGAATGCATACTTGTTTACAAGATTTTGTCTATGGTGTACTACCATAATAGGCGCCCATGGCTCATGAATGGGCCATGTCTGTTGGTCTGGTGGACCAGAATTGATGCCCCTCCCTTCGTTCAGTCCCCAGTAGCAGAAACATCCCCTTTCTCTTCTTTCCCCCTATTTTCTTCCTTGTCCCCTGTACCTCACTCAAGCTAAAAGGAGGAGTTTTGAAAGAAGATAGGAACTTGGAGGCCCATTTGCTATATGCAGGCAAATCTTTACCTGTATGTGCTTGAGAATGCTTGCAAATTGGGGCTTGATGTCGAATCTGTACCATGCTGCTTCGTGGTCGCTGTTGGGGCTCAAGCTTGAGAAAGACTCAAGCAAAATGAAGGCAGTCAACTCCGAGGCGCGTCCCTCTGTAGGCTTGGCGAAGGGCGTGTCCATACGGATAAGATCGTGGGCAGGTACGACTATCCTTATGGCTCTTCCTATGATGATTTCCAAGTCATATGAGGGATGGAATTCCTGCACACTGTTTGAGCTGTCCCCATGCCCTTCATGAGGGTAGTGTGCCTAATGAGTGAAGAGGTACCCCTCTTGATTACCACAGTAAAGGTTGGAAAGGAAAAGGTTGAGATCATCTCAGCCTTACATCCGATAGAGGGGATTTTTAGGCCCACTTTTCAACTTGGAGTTCCGTTTGCTTCGATTGCTATTGATTCGGGACACGGAAACACTCTTTATAAAAAGCAAATTCACCAGCCATAAGCCTGAGCTCTTGTTGATATAGAAACATCTCTTTCCATGTGATCTGGGACCTGATCCGTTTATGCTTTAGCTGCTGCTTCAACTGGTTCTTGGTAAGATACAACTCAGGCAACTGACCGATCGGGGTTTGTATCTCCAACAAATGGTTCTGCTCCTTTATTTCCCACTGCTACCCGAGTAAATTAGATAACAGCGGAGGTGAATAAAACACTTGATTCAATGGCAAAGAATGAGAGATTTTTTCAATAGACTCAATGGGAAGATTGTCCCCATCTGCAGTGTGATTTTTTGAGTTCCCATGATATGGCTGAATATCAGTAAGAATGGATGAAGAAAAAGTCATATGGCTAGAGGCACTGGAGTCTACATACCAAAGTTGCGACGTTGGTGTTTTACCTGTAAGACCATAGGCAGAGATGCAGACTGGAAAATCTGTTGGACAACCTCAGGAGGAAGAGTATTGGCTAGAGGAGTAGGATTAGTTGGTGGAGTAGGCTGCTAGGCTAAGCTGTTGCACAGTTGCATCGGAAGATCCTTCATGATGGGAAGAATGAAGTGTCCGATTCCCTCTATTTTGTGGCATTTATCAGGCAATGATCTACATGGAGAAATTCCTAAATAAATTATCCATCTTTTTGGATTGCAAAGTTTGAATTTATCAAAGAACCATTTGATAGGAAGAATCCCAGAAAATATCAATGACCTACGATGGTTGGAATCTCTAGATCTCTCATGGAACTAACTTTCAGGGATGATTCCGCATACCATTTCATACAGCTTCTTTAAATCATTTAAACTAGTCATACAATAACTTTTCAGGAAGAATTCCATCGGGTCGCCAATTTGATACTATCAACGATTCATTCAGCTACAAACCCTTTATCATGTGGGCCACCACTTTTGAACCAATGCCTAGGAGATGAAACACATTGTAATTCACAACCGGTTGTTGATGGTGAAGGAACTGACGATGAGTTAATAATATCTATATTAGCATTGCACCTGGATTTGTCGTGGGATTTTTGGGTTGTATGTGGAATATTGTCGTTCAAGAGATCTTGGAGGCTAGCATACTACCACTTTCTTATAAGATGGGAAACCGATTATATGTCACGATTGCAATAAAGGTCAATAAATTCAAGAAGGAAGGATTATTGGGTAATCGAGGACTACCATTACATCCTAAACATGTGTGTCCTGCTATATTCCCTTGACATTAATCAAATTGTTGATCTTTCGCGTTGCATAAACATGTACTAATGACATTTCCTTATTGAATTTTACTTATTCTAAATATTGCAAAAGTATATTTTCTGTTGCGAAAAGTATTGTTAATATTATCCAATCAGTGGCTTTGTAGAACTAGGCTAGTGTGGAGTAGTATGCATTTCTTGCACATTTATGCTCACCGATAGCCTTTTTAAATAATGTCGAGAGTATTTTAGAAAGCTAATACCAAAGAAGATGGGCAGTTCTTGTTGATCCATAATCAGTAAGGGTCTGCTTGTTTTTGTTGAAATACAATTTTTTTTTTTTTTTTTTTATAATTCTTTAAGTGGATAAAATTGAAGATCAAAGGTTAGGTACTCATTCCCATCTTCCTGTGATTCTCTTTTCACAAAAGGAAAGGTTATCTAAAGCTCATTTTTGAAAATTCACCTTTGATCTTCATTCTTAACAACTTAAAAAAAAGTGTTGTGTTGATTTTAATGCAGATAAACAGGTCCTAAATGTGATAGCCTAGCTGATTTTAAGAAGTGTCGTGTTGACACACCTTATTTTGAAAGGTAAGGTGCATTTATGTTCCATTGTGATATTGGTAATAAGAGAATTCATGACTTTGGTTAGGGATGAAAATTGATCAAGTCTAATAGGCTCCATGGTATACTCGGGCTTGAACCTGAATTACTTGGACCCATACCTTAACCCGGACCCAAATTGGGTGTGTTACCAAACCTGTATCAATAACCCATTCAAAATAAAGACCCGAACTCGAAGCAATTGGATTCCCATATACGAATATGATACACTTATGTTCAATATACATAATATAAATGAAATGTGACTTGGGCAATTGGGCATATGGGGGCTCCATACAAATCCCCAAACCAAATACGGACCACAATAAAGATGGATTCAAATACTAGCTCCCTACCTATTGGATGTAGATCCTCCTGGTACGCGGGTATTCAGCTACCCTTTACATGGAGTTAAAAGTAGAGCAGCGCTATTGTTTGCCATGGATGGGTGATTCTGTTTGAAGAAGCGCTATTGTCGGCTCTGTGTAAGTGATTCTATTTCCTTTGTTATTTTAGTTGATGGTGGTAGCCTAGTGGGAAGAACCCTTTTGGTTTATGTGAAAAATAATGTCAGTACTTTGTGTATGAACTTGTTTGCTTGTAAAATAACTGAAGAACGATGGTTTTAGATAACTATTTGCAGACATCCTGCTCTATTGATTACGGTATGAAAAGCTATTTTCCAAAGTCAAGAGTATGGGCATTGTCCATTCTGTATTGTGTGAAATCGTAGGAACTATGATGAGCTGTGTGATTTAAAGGGTTGTTTGCCTTGCATTGCAAAAATGGACTGGATAACTGTAGAATGGTTGAGATGCATTCATGGAGATGAATACAGTAAATAGTTGTTGAAAAATAGATGAACAATGTACGAGGCTTTCAGGAATTTTCTATTTGAACTTTGGGAATTCGTAGTTAAAAAGAACTTTGGGATGTGTTTTGAGGTATCATGCCAGAGAAATCAGGGTTTGAAATAGCGACAACTACACTTACCAAATGCATTCTCATCGATCTTTTCTCTTGGGAATATGGGAAAGTCCCACGCATGGGAACATGGGCTCTATTTTAAGGTCTAACTGGTTTTTCCAAGGGTTTGAAAATTTGCTGTTCTCTTTAAGGTTATGTCAAAGTGTTTAAATCCCTTTTAGTGTGAATTAAACATTGTAAATAATGATTTAAATTCAGATTTCAATACAGCTGATAGTTGAACTTCGTTTCAAGATTCAAGAGAAATGTACCATTATTATATGGAATTGCTAAGAAAATAAATCTACTTGATCGAGTATTTGTAAGCTTTTGGTTGCAGCGAGTAGTGTCTTTGTCGGGCTTGTATGAAACTTGTTAGAGCCCACCTGTTCATTTTTTTTTGGCATAATATTCTGGTCCAGATCCAGCCCATAAGAATGAAAATCATGGCTAGGGTCAGACCATTTGCCTGATCTATATCCTCCTTTCTGCTAAATACGTTGGTCCAGGCCTAGCTATTTAAAATCTGGCCAGAAAATCAGGCCCGGAACCACTCACAAGCCAAAACTAACAGCCCATTTCCTGCCCAGTGTGAGCTAGGCTTGGTCAGACTTTGGATGGCCTAATGCATGAGCTTCCCTATTCCTAACATGAACAAGCCAAGACTGGTCCCATTCTGGGCTTAATAATGGATGATTGCGGCGTATGGGTCTGGTCCAATGTTTTTGGGCATGGATTGCAAGTTTAGGATTTGATGATACAATGCATCTGCAAAGTTCTAGAAAAGCCCAATTTCAGTTCAAAATTTTAGATTCTTCTCTGAATTATGACTGGGCCTGAACCCTAAATACCCAGGACATCACAGTTAACAGAATTGGACATGTCTGAACTTAGCCCAACGGACCTTTTTGAGACCATGTGAAAGCATGAACGGCCAGGATATCGTGAAGATGCACACTTGTTGGACAGGCATGATGCAACCAATATGATCGTAGACCTATTGTTGAACCAACTGGTACTTAGAATCTAGCTGCTGGACTAACCAGACCCATGATAAGCAACTGGCTTGTGGTGCTGGCTATGGACCCATATAGTTGAATGTTTTGGGCTAGTTGTGTGATTGCATATGTGATTTGCACAGGTGTACCTCCTGGTTAAAAAAGGCCAGCAGTTAGATTATCCTGCGGACCCCACTGCAGATGTGTCTTAGCCAAGTGACTATGAACTTAATGGGCCAGTTCAGACAGGAGGCTAGACTGAACTATATATCTACACCTGAAAATTACTGGGTCTAGGTCTAAATTTGCACCTTCCTATGGGTTGTCTTGGACTTAGGGAAATCAATGGGTCGGTTCTGGGTCCATTGAGTCTCAAGTTCTGGATCATGACAAACCAAAGGAAGTTGTAAACTTAGACCAAGGCCATTAATTCTCAGGCCCTAGTCCAATCTATTCTGAAGTCTAGCCTTGCACACTTGCCATCATAGTGATCTTTTAGCTAAGACACATTTGCAACGGTGCCCATGGGATGATCTAAATACGGGCTTTTTTTGCCAAGTGGTCCACATGTGCAAACGGGATATGCAATCACACTTATCCCAAGACATTGAAGTATGTAGTTCTATCCCATGAGGCATGAGCCATCGGCACAAGTCCGTTTACTGATCATGAGGTTACTCCTGGTTGGTCCAGTGGCTAACCACTAGGCTCACATTTTATTCAGTAGGTCCACTAGTGCCCAACTTCACCATATCCTGGCCATTCATATTTTTACATGGTCTCAAGAAAGTCACAGCACCTAGCCCGTTGGGCTAAGTTTATACGTGCCTTCTCCTATTTTTTTTTAACCTGTGGTGTCCTGAAAATTTAGGGTCAAGCCTAGTCATAATTGAGAGCAGATTCAAAACTTTGGACCTGAAACTGGGCTTTACTAAATGTATCAAACAATTATGTTTTGATGAGATAGACTTTGCAACTGTTGCATCTTCGAAATCTTTCAAATGCATAAGCAAATAATTGGCCCCAATCCCCGGCGCACAACAATCCATGAAAAGGCCCAAAATGGGACCAGTCTTGGATTCTTCATATTAAGGCTAGTGAACTCATGGATTGGACCATCCCAAGTCTGACAAAGCTAGGCTCGTACTGGGCTGGAAATGGGACGTTGCTTTTGGCCTGTGAGTTGGAACAGGGCCCACAATTGCGAAGGAACTATTAAGAAAATATTTGAAAAATATAAGTTATCTATAAAAAATTTTATCGAACAAAGTCGTACGTGCTTTGATGACTTGGGTTCTAGACATACTGTTTTACTTATTTTGTTCAAGAAGGAAAATGGCTAAAGAGTCTAATCTATTTTATACCTTTCACAGGAGTTTCCATGTATTAAATCATTCCAGAAGTGTTTTATCTTTGAAAATTTTAAACTATTTACGATCACATGCCTTTTATCAATTGACATTATTTTCAATTTAATACCGATTTGACTATTAAGAGTTGTTGGATTCTAGTTACAACTATTAGTTTATACTTTTAGAAACCGAGTTATAATTATCTAATTAAAAAGATATTTGGATCACCACATATCCTTAACTAGTTATTAAAGTTCGATGCACATACAAACTACCTCTATGAATTGGATGGCGCATGTCAATTAACTCTACATAGGAAAAAGTGTATCCTTATTAACAATGAGTACACCCCCTTTTGCACTAACAATAATATAAAAAGCCTAAATAAGAAGTGATAAAACTAGAAGAAAGGGATTAAAAGCAACCATGCAACATTTATTGCTTATACATCAAATACAATATATAACTTAAATAATTAAATGCAGATGAAATAAACTAAATATGTGTACATGGATTTCTAGGCAAGGCTCCTCAGCAATTATCGGAAGAAAACAAACCTTCCGGCAAATCCGGAGAGAGCAATCCGTTTCCCTTCGTTGTCTCCTTCAAATCTTCTAAACCCTTGGTAATCACTACTAAGGCAAAGAAGACAAAGCAAAAGACTGGGGGCAAGTTTGCTGTCTCCTTCGTGTCTATCATACAAGACACGGATTCGGATTCAGAGACTAAAGACGATACATCGTCAAGCCAAGCTGATTCTCAGGAAGTTCAGCCTGCCCTCGTTCCATTGGAGACACTTGCTGATGTAGAAGATCCTACGTCCGCTACCTTCATCGTTCCGGCAACATCGGCAGAAGAGAAACCAATCTTCTTCCATAGATCGGACGCTTCTTCATCATTCTCTACTTGAGCCTTTCCAAAATGAAGGTATGCCTCAACTATCCTTGTATAGTCCAATGGCACAAGCTATCATGAAGAAAATGGGCTATGACACTCAAAATTCAATTGGTTTAGGAGGTGGCTGTGGTATCCTTATACCATTGGAACCCACCCTAACCAAAAGTCAACTGGAAAATTGGAAACTCCACCGTTACATAGACAAGTCTTCATACAGATTGGGGTATGATCCTGACACTCCGATGAGACAGCTAACACAAAGGCTGCAGAGTCGTTTTGTCGACTAGGCCTCAACATCTCGTGTTGATAAAGACATCGATCTCCCTGGATATCTCTTTGAAGAGTTACCCGACATGGACCCGGGAAGCTCATTAAATTGGTATGATTTCTCTGATGATGAAGAGGAATTGTCCGATGACACAGAAGCACGGTTCTCTAAAACAGAAGAGCCATCGTCTCCAAAAGAAGTGTCGTACCTCAACCCAGTTTCAGCAGGTGATTGGGATCATCTCATAGCTAGTCTTGAGAAGAATACCGATCAAGAAGATTTATGGACAGAAGCGGAGCCATGGTCTGAAATCCAGAAGGTCTTGTTGAGCTGGAAGCCTCTGAAAATATTGTGGAGGAACCACCTTTAAACCTTCCAACAGAAGATTCTATTCAAAAGATAGACTTGAGAACACCAGATAACCCACGTCCTGTATTCATAAGCAAGAATATAAAGGATGATGAGTTACCCGAGTATGTCTCGTTTCTTCGTGAGTTTGTTGATTGTTTTGCATGGTCTTACGCTGAAATGTCTGGCTTAGATCTCAAAATAGCAGTTCATAAACTCAACCTGCAAGAAAATGTCAAGCCTGTCAAACAAGGCCAAAGAAGATTCCGTCCCGATGTGATGGACAAAATTGAACAAGAAGTTCAGAAACTCAAAAACGTTGGCTTCATCCGCGAGGAACAACATCTTGAATGGTTGGCCAACATCGACCCCGTGACAAAGAAAAATGGGCAAATCAGAGTCTGTATTGATTATAGAGACCTGAATAATACTTGCCCCAAAGATGAATTCTCGCTCCCCATACCGGAGGTAATGATTGAATACACCTGCGGGTTTGAGCGAATGACTTTCATGGATGGCTTCTCTGGCTACAACCAGATAAAGATGCATCCCGAAGATGAAAGGCATACATCCTTTCGGACCCCTTTTGGCGTGTATTGCTACACTGTCATGTCATTTGGTCTGAAAAATGCCGGTGCAACATATCAAAGGGCTATGATGAAGATATTCCAAGATATGCAGCACAAGACGGTCGAATGTTATGTTGATGACCTCGCCGTCAAAAGCAAAAGCAAATAAGACCATCTCCAAGATCTTCGAGAAGTCTTCTTCCGGCTTCGCAAACACAAGCTGCGAATGAATCCCCTCAAATGCTTCTTCGGTGTCTCATCGGTTAAGTTCCTCGGATTCATAGTTCGGAAAGCAGGAATAGAGCTTGACCCCATCAAAGTCAAGGCTATCCTACAAATGCCATCTCCAAGAACCCTGAGAGAACTGAAAGGGCTTCAAGGAAGGTTGGCATACATCCGACGGTTCATTTCCAATCTATCAGGAAAATGTCGTCCATTTTCTCGCCTGATGAAGAAAGGTGTAGACTTTGTTTGGGATGCTGAATGTGAAGCTGCATTTCAAGACATCAAGTTATTCCTGACCAAACCTCCAGTGCTGGCTGCTCCCACAACCGGAAAACCATACATCTTGTACACAAGAGCTCTCGACTATTCTTTGGGCGCTCTACTTGCACAAGAAAATGATGGAGGAAAAGAAGTTGCTCTATACTAACTCAGTCGCATGTTGGTGGGTGCAGAGCATCGCTACTCTCCAGTCGAAAAAGAATGCCTGGCAGTGATGTTCGCCGTAAAAAAGCTATGTCACTATTTGCTGTCAAACACAGTATACTTGATTTCGAGGGTCAATCTCCTAAAGGTGCTTATCACAAAAGCAGGTTCTCTCAATGCCCGGCTGGCAAAATGGTCCATCCTTCTGTCACAATTTGATATTAGATATGTACCACAAAAAGTAATCAAAGGCCAAGCTCTAGCAGATTTTCTTGCAGAGCATCCCCTGCCTAAGGATTCTCCGCTTAGGGATGATCTCCCAGACAAGCCTGTCTACATCGTGGAGACATCCTTACCAGATGCCTCCTGGAACATGTACTTCGATGGTGCAACCATGACAAATGAAAAAGGAAAGCCGTTATCAGGAATTGACATTCTCTTTGTTAGCCCTGACAAATACGTGATTCCACACGCATTTTCGCTATTGGAACCATGTTCAAACAATGCAGCTGAGTACCAAGCCCTAATCTTAGGATTGGAACTCGCCTTCGAATCTGGCATCACCATGCTGGAAGCATTTGGGGATTCTCAACTGATCGTCAACCAAATGAATAAAAAATATGAAATCAGGAAGCCTGATCTGCTGCCTTACTATAACAAGGCGCAATTGCTTCGTCAAAAGTTTGAAATCTGTCACATCACCCACATCCGCAGAGGTGAAAACATCCGTGCAGATGCCCTAGCTGGACTTGCTGCATCCACGGCAATCCAAGAAGGGGAAAATATGCAAATTACTGTGTGTCAAAGAAGGATTCTCCCTCCTCTCAACACACACCAAGCAATTGCTGAATGCCACCGAGTGGTCGGAAGTCGGATTTCCATCCTTAAACCTCCGATTGGCGACTGGAGGGATTCGTTCATTGATTATATTATGTTCGGAATCCTACCTGAAGATCCAAAAGAACGGGTAAGCATTCAAAGATGAGCCCCAAATTTTCATTTGGATATTCCGTCCAAAATGCTTTATAGAAAATCTTTCATTGGAGTACTTCTATGTTGCTTGTCACAACAAGAGGCGGAAGAAACTCTAAAAGAAGTTCATGCTGGTCTTTATGGAGCACATCAGGCTGGTCCTAAGCTCTACGATCAGATAAAAATGTTAGGTTATTATTGGCCTACCATGGTAGCTGACGCAATGCAATTTGCTAAACGTTGCCAACAATGCCAAGTTCATGGAGATTATGTACACATGCCTCCAGAATGGCTACATCCTACAGCAATCTCATGGCCCTTCGAAGCCTGGGGTATGGACATCATAGGTCATATCTCTCCCCCGTCAAGCAAAGGTCATCGTTTCATCTTCGCCGCTACGGATTATTTCTCCAAGTGGTCAGAAGCATTTGCGTTCAGTGAAATGAAGACCCCGTCAGTCCTTCAATTCTTACGAACCAACATCATTTGTCGCTTTGGCATACCTAAAAGATTCGTCCATGATAACGGACCACAATTCCTGGGTCATAGATTCTATAGGTTCTGCGACAAATACAAAATCCAAAGTTGTCCTTCAACTTCGTATAACCCGCAGCGAATGGACTAGCAGAAGCCTTCAACAAGACACTCTGCAAAATTCTCAAGAAAATGGTCTCTAGTCACAAAAGAGACTGGATCGACAAACTGCTTGAAGCTTTATGGGCCTACCGGACTATTGTTCGAGGACCAACCCATAGCACACAATTCTCCTTGGTCTATGGATGTGAAGCAGTTGTCCCCCTAGAGGTACAAATTCCTTCTTTAAGGGTGTCTCTACAAAATGAAATGACGCAAGAAAGCAACGTCAAATTGAGACTCCAAGAACTGGATAGTCTCGATGAAAGACGACTCGAAGCTCTACAAAGCGTTGAGCTTTACCAAGCACGCATGGCAGGATCTTTTGACAAAAAGGTCAGGTAACACGCCCACAAAAAGGGTGACTTGGTTCTTGCGGTGAAAAGGCCAATGGTTTTTGCCCACAAATCCAAAGGCAAATTCGAACCAAAATGGGAGGGACCCTTCGTCATTGACAAAGTCTTCTCCAATGGCGCATATGCTCTTCTAAACATGGAAGGTGACGGATGTATGCTGCCCATCAATGGCAAGTTCTTGAAGCGGTACTACCCTTAAAGACTTCCTGCATCGGGTTAGAGCGATGCCTGCATGGCCAAAGCCTATTCCTAGGTACTTGCTCATCAAACCCACCCCTTTTAGAGTTTTCATCCCTATGTTGAAATTTATAAAAACCCAAGACAATGCTTACTTTCAATGTTTCATTGTTCAAAAAAAAAAAAAAAAAAAAAAAAAAAAACAAAAAACAAAATCAAACCCAAAATCCAAGTTTAGGAGCCTCTTCCCTAACTTGACCAAAACTTTCAATCCTTGAACCCAAAATTCATGGTTTGAAACAAAAATCAGGACTTAGGAATTTCCACCCTAGTCCACCCTGACTTTTACCACCAAAGATGGTTTTGAGTCAAAATTTACGACCCTCGTGTCTTTAAACAAAAAAAAATGGTTTTTAGTCGATACTCACACAAAACCCAAAAATCGGAAGGATGCGAACCCCATTCAATACTTCCAAAACCTCAAAATTGCAAGAAAGCGACACATCGTCGATACTTGCAAAATTTCAAAAAAAATCGTGGAGACACAACGCTTCAGTTGATATCCACAACCCAAATCTCAAAACAAAAATAAAGGTTCGAATTTCAAAAATCGTGGGGAGGCGACATTCCATCGATACCCATAAAACCAAATTTTTGAGAAAAAAAGCAATGAAGCGACATTCAGTCGATACTTGCACCCAAATCCGCGAGGAAGCGACATTCCATCGATACTGACAACCGAATGAGCAAGGAAGCGACATTCCATCGATATTTGCAATACCATTCAGTAGGGAGGCGACTCTTAGTCGAAACTTGCATTTTGAAAACCAAGAAACCCGGCTTTCACGCCAAAAACCTGGCTTTCACGCAAAAACCCGGCTTTCATGCCAAAAACCCGGCTTTCATGCCGAAAACCAAGCTTTCATGCCAAAAACAAAAAATCTGGCTTCCACGCCAACAAAACAAAAACCTGGCTTTCATGCCAAAAATAAAAAAATCCGGCTTCCATGCCAACAAAACAAAACTTCGTTTTAAAAAAAATCGGCTTCTATGCCACAAAATCTGGCTTTTATGCCAAACAAACAAAAACCGGCTTCCATACCACAAATAGAATTTGGCTCCCATGCCACAAAATTTTTGGCTCTCATGCTACAAAACCAAAATTCGGCTTTCATGCCGCAAAAATCGGGTCTCATGCCAAAAACCGGCTTCCATGCAACAAAATTTCGGCTTTCACGTCATCCAAAATTCGGCTTTCATGCCATCTCAAAAATCAGGCTTTCATGCCACAAAAACCGGCTCTCATGCCACAAAACCAAAACCTGGCTTTCACGCCACGAAAATCGGCTCTCATGCCAAAAACCGACTTTCGCGCCATCCAAAATTCGGCTTTCAAGCCATAAAAAAACCAGGCTTTTTGCCACAAAATCTAGCTTTCATGCCTAAAAAAAACCATTTGACAAAAGATTTTCACAAAATGACAACCTTTTGATCAAATTTTCAAACAAACCATTCCCATTCAATTTTTGCTTATGTTTTCATCAAAAGTGAATTTAAGTGAAATAAGGGGATACAAAAAAAAAAAAAAAGAGTGCAAAAAATGTTTGTACATGGAGGTACCAAAAGAAAAAGAAGAAAAAGTTTGTTACAAGTTAGGAGACTAGTCCGACATGGCCTTCAGCCAAAGGCTTAACTCCTCAAGCAAACTCTTGGCCTTAGCCTCCAAAGCTTCTAGGCCGCGTTTCTTTAGAATCTTTCCATAAAAAGCAGTAGGCCGTCGCGATCCATCCTCAGCACGAGGAAGCTCTTCCCAGAGAATCTGCCATTGTTCATATTCTTGAGTCTTCCTCCGGAGATTGCTTTCAGCCTCCTCAACTTGGCAAATGAGAGTCCTCTTTCTATCGCGAGCTTTCAAAGTAGCAGTCCACTTGGCAGCAGCTTGTTCTTCCACTAGCTCAAGGTGCTATCTGGCTTCGGTGACTTCCCTATCAAGACGGTGCTGGTCCTGTGTCAACTCAATAATAGCCAACTCGGTGACGTTCCTCTCCTGAACGAGCTACTTCTGAGTCCGCGAGATCTCATTTAGTTCAGATTTGACCTCGCTGGAAGGCTTCAAAAACATCTCGTTGAAGAAGTCATCATTTGGAAAGCTCTTGGTCCCAGTCCACTTGTTACCTAGAGCGATGACTTCATCAACAAAAGCCTTGGCATCTGTAATGTCCAGACCGACTTCTTCGCTATCGGCAAGAATGTCTTGCACATGCTTCACCATGCCGAAACCAGCCTCCAAATGGTCAGAAGAAAGAGTCTCGACCCATGAGCTCAAGACTCTCTTCAACACCTTCCTCGCAAACTGATGGGATGGCTCAGATGAAGACTCGCCATGCTCCGTTGGTCGACTACCGATGTCATGCACCGATGGAAGAGTAATCAAGAAGCTCTTTCCAATCGGAGCCGCCGGAGAAGGAATATCAGTAGGCGGACTCACCTCTGCCTCATCAAAACTGGTGGAAGAAGCCCCTACTCCTGGATCGGTCATAGGTACCCCCTGCTTTAGTTCTGAAAAAGATAGAGGAACTTCTTCTGTCACCTCACAACCTGCCAATGAAAGATGAAAAAGGTATGAATATGATCTTGTCAAAAATCAAAATATCAAGATTATCGCTACAAAATACCTTTTTCAACGACCGGCGGAATGCTTTCTGCCTCCATGAGCTCATCCGAAGCATCGTAAAAAGTTGTGTCCATGGATGGCTCAAAGTCGTTGGAATCTTCTAGCAAGTCAGTTGGCAAGAAACAAAAAAATGTATGTCAGCAAATGGCGGTAAAGAAAAACAAAAAGAAAAAAGAAGTCATACCAGAAGGAGATTCTGGGTCTACTTCAGAATCTCTAAGTTCTTCCTCAGATGCCACGATAGGATCCGTCACCGCCTCATCGGTCGGAACCTCAGGCATCATCAAACCATCATCTTCTACCAAAAGAAAGAAAGCAGTAGAGCAAAACAAAAGCTCTCATGAAAGAAAAGAAACGGAAAGAGAAAAGGGAAAAGCATACCATCATCAATGGTCTCTTCCTCTCGGCTCCTCTTTTCCGGAGGCTCATCACCATCCCCTGATGCCTCCTCAACAATGGTGGAAGGAATTTCCAGATTATGAGAGCTTTCGTGCCGTCTCTGACTTCGGCGCTGTCCTCTTCTCCTCTTGCTCCTATGGGATGAATTACTGGAAGTACTCACCCCACCATCGAAATCGGACCTCTCGCCAGAGTCCTCACTGGATGGTTTGCTCTTGCCAATAGACTCCATGGAATCCTTTGCTCGCTCTGCTTGTATCCAAGCAGCGACCTCAGCCTCCTCCTCTGCGAGCTGTTCCAAGACCTCATCAGGAATCTCTTGTGCAGTTCCCGATCTGATGACGTCCTGGCCCTTGAGAAAACCTGTTCTGTGCTTTTCTCCAGAAAGGAAAGCCAGAACTTCTTCTCGGCGAATGCCATCTGACTTCACAAGGCCCTTCCCGGAAGACTGCTTTACATCAAGCTCCTTCTTGGAAAGCCCTCGGTATGTTGAAAAGCTCTCTACGAACCACTTTGTGAAGCCAGCAGTCCGGAGAGTGGGCAACTCAGGATAAGAAATCATGGCAGGTGTGTCTTCCGCACTATAGAAGGCCCATGCATTTCTCCCATCTTGCAGACCTCCAAAATGCTTCACCTTGCTCAAAGGTGCTCCAACAACGCTTTGAGAGAAGCCCAACTGCATGACTAAACGCGAGGGAACATACGGCTGGATATCGACGAAAAGATGTCTGCGGTACACCATCGTGCCGACACGTATGTTAAATAGCCAACTCCTCTCTGCGTTTGTCAAAGAATAGTGTCTCCCCGACCCTGCCCTGGTCAAATCACGGGAGACACCAAAATCAAAAGCCTTCTTCCGTAAGCCAGGAGAAAGCTTCACTAAAGACTGCCCCATCTCGACGTCCCAGAATCGTCGGATCCTCAAGCGGGCAGATAAAAGAGATTCGGAAACAGGCTTCCCTCTTGCCAACCGAGTCATGAAAGGATCATCGTCCTGAGCAACACCCAATCGATGGAAACTGGGACAGTGGTATACATACCACAAATAGAAAATATGGGTTGAAAATACCCTGTTCATGGGAAGCCCAAGCCAAACCTGGAAAGCAGCAGCCTGCAGTTCGGTGCATAAGTAAGAATAAAGAGCAGGCACCAAAGCAAGCCACTCTCCAAACGCCATCTGACAAGCCGGAAAAATGCAATGCGGCCTGATGTACGTTCCATCTCCTCCAGCAAAAAGGGCCTCACCCAGCCAATAAGTGAGGAAGACACGAGATCTCTCTGCAGCGCAATGTCAGAATGAATGGCGTATGTGCTTACGAAGAGTTCCTTGAAACTCTCTCGCATGACGGAGATCTTCTTCGAATCCGGGTTCTTGGCCCTGGCTTCCTGGGTCGTACTCTCAGAAGACTCCCCGCTGTCAAAGAAGTTGGAAGACAAAAAGCTACCACTCCTCCAACTGCTACACCGGACTTTCGAGCCCTCCTTCTCCTTAAAAAAATCGTAGAAGGCGACGAGCTAAAAGTACAAAAGCCTGAACTCCTCAGACTGCTCCTCAAGGACGCTGTCAATAGGCATAAACTCCTTATAGAGATTGCCGAGGATAGGCAGCCCGGTGATGGCACTCAGTTCCTTTAAAGAAAAACCAATCTCACCGTTCGTGACAACGAAGGTGTTGGTTTGTGGAAGGAACGACTCCAGCATGGCCATGAAGGCCTCATCGGAGAAAACCACGGTTTGCCAAAAAGCGCGAACCGCGTCAAAAATCTCGGCCTCCTTCAGAACGACACCGCCAACCTGCAGGATGTGATCAGTCCACGACTCCTAGCTCGAGTCAGCACTGAAACGGCCGCGAAGTCGAAAAGGCTTCACCCAATCGCTGCCATCGCTCTTGAAAATGCCAAGGCCCACCGGTCTCAAATCGACCGAAGGATGGTCCGAACCTTGGTATCCGCTGGCCGGCATCAAAATGTCCATGCGAGCAGGCGACTTCTCTGCAAAACCAGAAGGGCCGCCAACAAAAACCCCGGTCTTGATCACGTTTGCCCTCTTCACCCAGCTTGGAGGATCTTCCCTCTTCAAGCATGTGGAGGAAAGGCTCATGATCAAGATGGTCCGATCGAAGGTCGACCGGGTAGAAACATTTCTCTTCTCACCATCAACTGTGAAAGAGAACTGAAAACATCTCCTTTGGTATGTTGAATCGTTGGGGACGGCATCACCAAAGAAGAAGGTAGGCTTGGGTACAATGCTCTGATCGTCCGTAACCCAGGGACGGTTGCTTACCATAATCTTATAAAATTCCTCACCCTTTAGGGCAATCAAACGTTGCCTCATCTCATCTGGGTTGAGCGAGTCACACTCTTCCAAGTTCCTTTCAACATACTGAACCTCTTCCCATGCCTGTTGTACGGCCACATTAGAGGATCTAGTAGAACGAGGAGGCACATCAGTGACGGGCTCCTTACCCTTGTTCGTTCTGGAGGAACTACCTGCAGAGGATGGAAAAAGAAAAAAATCAATCATCAAAATGACAGAGTTTTGCTAAAAAATTCTAGCGAAATTCTGGCATAGTTCCGAGGCAATTCCGAAGAAAAGGGAAACACCCCGAAAGAAATAGAAGCTTAAAGATGGGCTCAACATCGCTGCAAGCTCATAATCGATGGAAATTCTCGAAGAAGGGTTGAATTCAAACATTGCTGCGAGATCAAACCAAAGCTTCTCAAATATCCGCAAGATTGGAAAAGGGCTCAACATTGCTGCGAGCTCCAGAATCCAAAACTTGCAAGCTCCTAAAAAAAAAATCCCCGCAAGACCAAGAAAGGGCTCAACATTGTTGCGAGCTCCAAATCCTAAGACTTGCGAAAAAATTTCTAGGTGTGCACTATCATACTTCCAATTCTATTTTCTAAAAAGAAAAAAATCCCAAGACTTGCGAAAAAATTTCCAGGTGTGCACTATCATACTTCCAATTCTATTTTCTAAAAAGAAAAAAATACATAGAAGGAAAGCCGTCATGCATGTGCATCTCGAAATCCGAAAAAAAGGGAGAGAAAAGAGGAAGAAAGTTTCTTTTTTTCAAACAACAAAAAAAAAAAAAGAAAAAAAAAAGCCCATAGGCCACGTGGCTGTACGGCCATGACCGTACGATCTTGTCCGTACGGCCACACACAAAAAGAAAAAAAACAAAAGAGAAAAAAAAAACAAACAAAACACAGTAAAAAAAAAACAACAGAGAAAAAACTGTGTAAGAAAAAGAAAAAAAAAAGAAGAAAAAAAGAAAGAAAGAAAGAAAAAACTGTGTGAAGAGAAAAAGAAAAAGAATACACGTGAAAAGAAAAAAAAAAGAGGAGAAAGAAAAAGAAAAGAAAAGAAAAGAAAGAAAACCTTTTTGTATTCCTACATAGGGTTTCTTAAGAAAAAAAGAAACTTACTTGAAGCCATTAATGGAGAAGAACAAGAAAAAGCTTGAAGATCCTTGAAGAAGAAGGAGAATTCTTGATCTTGGAGCACTCTTGAAGACTTTTGCAAAAAGAAGGCAATAGGAGCAAGAGATCCAACCACCCCTTGCTTTTATAGAAGAGAGCAAACCAAAAGAGGAAAGGAGGAGAAAAGAAAGGAGGTAAGTGCTACAAATTAGCAAACTTCCTAAAAGAAAGGAATCATGGGATATTCTTTCCCAATGAGGAGATCTTTTGAGAAATTCTCTCCAAAAAGAGAGGGATTATGAGAAACTTTCTCCCAAAGAAAGATACTTTGAGAAAATCTCTCCCAAAATCAAGGAAACTTGAGAGATTCTCTCTAAGTAAGAATATCTTTAGATATTCTCTACCAAAAATAGATATTTTTAGATATTCTTTACAAAAATGACACCACATGAGATCTAAGCCATCTTTAAAGCTTATGGTCCCATGGGCAAGCCCATATGAGCCAGGTTTGATCGCCTAGGCACTAAAAGTGGCTTTTAGTTAAAATTCCTCTTACCAAGAGCATACAAAAATGGTTCCATGCCTCCTTTGAGTTAATTAGACCATACAAAAAATAAAATCCAAGCCTCATGAGTTTCCAAAAATCCAAACCATCCCACCTCATGAACCAAATTAAGCCAAAACCTTGAAATTGACATTCCACAAAAACCCAAACCACTCCAATGGACCCAAAATTATCCCAAAGAGTTACCAAAATCCAAACAATGGTCCCCTAACTCGCCACATACAGCTTGTTGGGTCGCAAGGCCAAAACCAAAACCAAATCCCGGTCCCCTAACTTGCCACATACAGCTTGTTAGGTCACAAGACCAAAATCAAAATCCAAAATCCGACCCCCTTACCTGCCACATACAGCTTGTTAGGTCACAAGGTCAAAAACCAAAAAATATTTCTTGGCCGCCTGATACGCCACACAAAGCCTTTAGGTCCACAAGGTCAAAAAGGAAAATCCAAAACCCAAAAACCCAATCCAAATGTCATTTTCAAAATTTGCCCTTAAGATGGTACATGATCTCTCTCACTGCCATAAAATCCCATTGGAAACTCAGAAGGCTATTCTATCAAAAAAAAAAAAAAAAGCTCAGAGACTCTTGGTCAAGTCAGAAGTACTCCTTCAAAGTTTTCTTCGAGGCACATCGACTGTAGAAGCTATCCAATTCGTCGCTGTACCTCGCGGGGGCATTTGTTGATACCAAAAATGTCACTTTTGCCTCTCAACATCAAAAGTTACATGAAGCCGCATCCTACTGCAAATAGGCAAAGCTGCTTCAAGCATCAAATCTCGTCAAAATCAAACAAAAACTGCAAGATCCTTCAAAATAGCCAAAGAAGAGGTACACATGAAGTTTCAGGCCATTTCAACATCATTTGGCCTAACTTCAATCCTCCAACAGCTGAGTGGGAGCTCCCGGCGGCGACAGTATTAAATACATCAAATCTTTGATCAGAGCCTATGGATGGTCTTAAAATACCTCCAAAAGGTTCCACGTCGAATTTCAAGACAAATCAACACCGTTTGACCCTCCATCAACTCTCGAACGGCGAAATCAAGCCTCTCGGCGATGAGAACCTCCGATGCCGCCACTCATCAAACAAAACACATGAGTAGCTTCTACATGCTTCCAAAAGGCTACACGTAAAATTTCAGGTCATTCCGACAACGTTTGACCAGGTTTTGACGCTCTGAAGCAAAATCAAGTCTACCGGCGGCGAAGCTCCCCGAGACCATGGCACCCAAATCGGAGCTAATGGATCATCTCAAAATGACTCCAATAGGCTCCCTGTCAAATTTCAGGTCAATCGGACATCAGATGACCGCACATCAAAGCTCGACATCTTCCGCACGGCGAAATCAAGTTAAGCATCGACGGGACCCCAAACGGCTTCAAAACTCAAATAAAAGCCCATGGTTGGTCCTATCTAATGCTCAAGAAGCTTCGCCTCAAATTCCAGGTCATTCCGACATTGTTTGACCTAGTTTCAACTCTTGGCGGAAAATCGGCTACGGAGTCTTTGGCTTTTCCAAAAATAGGAAACTTTGTGCTCTGATTTGCACGACTTCTCGATGGGTTTTCTTCAGTGGAATCAAGCCAATAAATGAGGAGAAATGTCAAAGAAAAATATAGGAGAAAGCAGAAGCGAAAAAGCCCAAGAAACGGCGACCGGACGACGACCGAAAAATGGGCAAAAACCCCATGGTCGCAAGCGACCTTGGCCCATGGCTGCCGGCGACCATGGGTGCATGGTCGCAGGTGACCATAGGGATCTGAGTCACCGGATTTTCCCCGGAAACCCACTTTTTCCGATCCTTCTCGCGTTTCACCACGTTTGGCCCCTATGATTTTCTCAAATTCTGATTTTTGGAGCATGATATCCGTCCATCTTCGTCAACATCACGGATCCGACTTCGAAATCACTCGATCATCATTGGACACTCCAAAACCGCCAACTGGCCGACCAAGAAAGTACACTTTCTGCCCGACTGATCGAGAAATCGACTGGACAGATGTTGCCGGCCCATTGGTGTCAACCAATGTCTGAATTTGCATCGTCATCTGACATCAAACAACGTGTGGATCCATCAATGATCATTGCAAGAAGAATTCCAAAAGACGCGGCGCGGCCCGCGACTCTTCAAGCGACGCGGCTGCCGATTAATGAAGTTAAATGACTTTTTTATGACAACTTATTAGGGTCATTAACTCATTATTTTGAAAGGCCCAATCAGAAGCAAGCAAATGGGAGTTACAAGTCCAATTAATCATGACAATTAACCATGTAACTCCTATCATTATGGAGATTAATCATGGTAATTAACCATGAAACTCCCATCATCATGGAGATTAAATGCCCATTATTCTCCATCGGCCAATCAAAATCCAAGAAAAAGGAGTTACAAAATTCTGAAATTAAATCTTGTAACTCCTCCCATCAGGGATCATAAATACCATTAATGCCCATAAAACCCTCCTAATGGCCACCAAAAGCCTATAAATAGGTGGTCATTCCAAAGGGAAAGGGTCCTGAAAAATTGTCTAAAAACTATCCTGAAGAATTCTCTGCACAAAGAAGCTCTCCTGCCTTGAAGAAACCCTGCTGCAAGAACTACAACGTGATCAAAGTCCCTCAGGGGCTGCCCCCCAAGGTTTCACCCTCTTCTTTTATCCAACATGGCTTAGATGCGGCTTTTCAGCCCGTCTACCCCTTTTTTTATTGGATATAGGACCTTCCTTTGGTCTTTGTCCTCTAAAAATCTGGAGTCCAAGCCAAGCCAAGTGAACTAAAGCATCAAGTGTTCTCATCTGAAGGACGATGGTGGAGTCCATACATGACTCGCGACCGTCGATCTAAACGAGTCCCCACAATCACTTGAGAAGTCAGATCCCTCTTTCTTCCCTTTCTATTGTATTTTGTATTTTTTTTAAAGAGACAAAAAAATCACAATTCTTGTCTTTCACTATTGATAAGATTTGTAAATCGCCTTTCACTGTAAAATGACCTTCTACGGCACAAAATCGCCTTTCACAACAAACTAAAAAAATCGCCTTTCACGGCATTCTAAATCTGTCTCTTTCTTTAAAATATATGTGCAATGGAAAGTTAGAAAAAAAGTTTGATTTCCTTTCTACTTGTGAAGGTGAATCTCCGGATCACCATTTCAAATTCCAAGTAGAATAGAAAATCTGGCATACCAGTACAAAAATGTTGATGCTTGCTCTTTTTTTTCTCTTCGCCTCGCTGTACCCCGGCGGACCCGGGACGGAGGAAGGCAAGAAAGAAAAAGACGGGTCCATCAGTGCCTAGAATAGCCTTGTCCCTTAAGGGAGACAATTCATCTGTTCTAGGAGTTTGGTATTTAAGCAGAACCTTTGCCACGCGCATCGTGATCCCACCAATCCCCTGGGGGCTTGCCTGGCCAACTACGTTTCATGGGACCGGAGTGGAGGCCTAGGTGTACTCTTCACAGTTAGGAGCTGTCTAGTTTAATCTTAGGTAGCCTTAGTTAAGCATAGTTTGGTTTGTTTTTCAAAATCATTTTGATTTGCTTGTTTGCGTTTAAGCATTAATCCTCGTTCATCATCACTTGAACGGACCATCACTTTCGAAGTTGAGTGATAGTGTATGCACAATTGGTTACGTGTGCAGGGTCATTTAGAGAGCTTCGATTTATTCAGTATCCCTGTTGAGATTTTGCAAACCCCATTGCCATTGAGGAAATGGCTGACGGAAATCCACAAACCCAACTCATGACCCTTAGGGAGTACATGTACCCGACCCGATCTACCTAGCCCTGATGCATCATCATACCCACCACAAATGCCTCATTTGAGCTGAAATCCGGCTTAATCCAGATGTTACCAATTTTCCGAGGGGTGGAAAATGAGAACCCATATCAACATGTGAGAGAGTTTGAGGAAATTTGTGGGACCATGAAGTATAACCATATGTCTGAAGAGGCCCTCAAGCTTACGTTATTCCCGTTCTCGTTGAAGGAGAAGGCGAAAGCATGGTTTTACGCCCTACAGGCTAATTCCATAAACACATGGGAGGGACTAGTCAAGGCCTTTTATAAAAGTTTTTATTCAAAACAGAAAACAACCTTCATTAGACATACTATGAACAACTTTCATCAACTGGAGGGAGAAACCATGTATGAGTACATGGAAAGGTTTAAAGACTTACTGTTACAATGCCTGCATCACGAATTCGAAAGGATCTGGCTAGTCCAAATCCTTTATGAGGGACTAGACTATCCCACCAAGACCATGGTGGAGTCTTTCTGCAACGGAGTATTCACTCAAAAGACAGCTGACCAAGCCTGGGCATACCTTGAGGAGGTCACTGAGAATACTCTCCAATGGGAACCTATCAGAGAGGATCCCAAAAGACCCATTCTTGTAGAAAGAAGGGGCATGCATAGAGTGGACCCCAAATTCGAGGCCGAGGCCAAGTTGGCCACGCTGACAAGGAGATTAGAAGCCCTTGAAATGAACCAGACTTGTCAGCAGCCCACCCCAAAGACCCTGGAATCATTAAAGATTAGCCAAGCAGTTAGTGACCCTACTACCCCACCCTGCACTAATTGTGGAGATTTCACCCATCCTGGATCCCAATGTAGAGCATTCTTTGGTCAAAGTCAGAGTGAGAGTATGGAGGAGGTGAGTGCACTTTATCAGAATACCAGATATGAGCGGCCGAAGTATGATCCATATTCGAATACATATAATCCTGGTTAGAAGGATTATCCTAATTTTTCATGGACCAAAGGACAACACCAAGGAAACCTTTCTCAGCCAATGGCCCAGCATATGCCACCTCGTGGATACCAAAAGCCTCAAGTACCCCAAGTGTCACAGGGACCACCTATGATCCAAGGTTATCAGAATCTTAATCCCCAGAATCAACAGATAAGTTCTCTAGAGGACACAATGAAAATGTTGACCCAAAATACCCTTCAATTCCAGCAAAGCACTACTCAGAATTTGAATGCCAATGCCCAGTTCATTGCCAAGCTGGAATACACTGTCAACCAGCTAGCCAAGTCAATAGCTCAAAGAGACAAGGGTAGCTTTCCAAGTCAGCCCGAAGCCAACCCCAAAGGCCAAACTTCAGCGGGCCAATTTGTTGTCCATGATGACAAGGGCAAAGTCCATGAGCAGGTCAATGCAGTCAATGCATTTACTACCCGTAGAATGGCTGCAAGGGAGCTGACACACTAGAAAAGGATCCTAGGCAATCTGAGCAAACCCAAGTGAGGAGGGAGCATGTAGTTTTGGAAGAAGAACCCGAGGAACCAAAGAAGGTTTCAGGGGCTACTAAGGAACCTGAGAAACCAATAGGAGCTGCCTCACCAAGTGAGCCCCCTCCTAGAACCTTTGTTCCCAAGGCCCCATACCCTCAAAGGCTAGGTCAAATGAAAAATAATGTCCAGTTGGATAAGATACTTGAAGTGTTCAAGCAAGTGAGAATTAACATCCATTTGTTAGAAGCCATCTAATAGATCCCGACTTATGCCAAAGTCCTCAAAGATTTGTGCACATTCAAAAGAACAATCAATGTACCTAAAAGAGCCTTTCTAGCCCAGCAATGCAGTTCCATCATTACCACTTCGTCCCCAACAATCTCTTGCCAAATAAGGGATCATCACATAGAACAGGCTTTACTGGACTTAGGTGCGAGTGTCAACCTGCTCCTGTATTCTATATACGAGGAGTTAGGTTTAGGGGAGTTGAAACCGACAAAGGTAACCTTACAACTAGCTGATGCTTCAGTTAGGTGCCCCAAAGGTGTTGTTGAGGATGTTTTGATCAAGGTAGGTGAGATTGTTTTCCTGGTGGACTTTGTAGTCCTTGACACCCGACCACCAATCGTAAATGTTGTGAAGATCCCGGTAATTTTAAGGCGACCATTCCTTGCCACTTCTAATGCCCTCATTAATTGCCGAAATGGTGTGATGTACCTATCGTTTGGGAATATGACAATCCAGATAAACATTTTCAACATTCGCAAGCAACCCAGAAATGAGAGTGATTATGAAATTTGTGAGGTGAGTTATCTAGAGGAGCTTATTGAGAGTATAGGATCACAGTTAGTTTGTGAGGACCCACTAGAGGCCCGTCTTGTACATTTTGGAGGTAACATTGATGTTGAGAATAACATTAAAGAAGTTAATGCGTTATTGGATTCTGCCCCTGCTTTTAAGAGGAGCCAATGGCAACCCAAGCCAGAGATCTTGAGTCCATCGGTTGCCCCACCTGTTGCATCAATTGAGGAACCACTCAAGCTCGACCTAAAACCACTACCTGACACCCTCAAGTATATGTTTTTGGGCCCAGCTGAGACCCTCCCTGTCATTATAGCCTCGGACTTGGAAAAAGTCCAAGAACAACAATTGATTGAGATCTTGAAGGATCACAAAGAGGCTATAGGTTGGACAATTGCATATATAAAAGGAATAAGCCCATCTGTGGTTCAACATCGGATCCATTTGGAAGAAAATGCAAAAACTTCCAGAGAACCACAGAGGCGTCTTAATCCATCAATGAAGGATGTTATAAGAGTGGAGGTTCTGAAACTGTTGGATTCAGGTATCATTTACCCAATTTCAGACAGCTCATGGGTGAGCCCAGCCCATTTTGTGCCAAAGAAATCCGGGATAACTGTTGTGAAAATGAGGGGAACGAGTTAGTGCCCACAAGGACCCAGATGGGCTGGGGAGTGTGCATCGACTATAGAAAGTTGAACTCGGCCACCCGTAAAGACCATTTTCCCCTCCCATTCTTGGACCAGATGCTTGAGAGACTAGCTGGTCATGCATTTTATTATTTCCTTGACGATACTCCGACTATAATCAGATACCCATAGCACCCGAGGACCAGGACAAGACAACTTTTATATGTTCTTTCGGAACATTCGCCTACCAGCATGCGCCTGCGACAGTTCTTTCGGAACTTTTATATGCCTTTTCGGCTGTGCAATGCACCTGCGACATTTCAAAGGTGTATGATGAGCATATTTTCGGACATGGTCGAGCGATTTTTAAAGGTGTTCATGGACAATTTTTCGGTCCACGGGAGTAGTTTCCAAGAATGTTTGCATCACCTAAACCTTGTTTTAGTGAGATGTCAATAGAAGAATCTTGTTTTGAATTGGGATAAGTGTCATTTCATGGTGAAAAGAGGAATTGTCCTGGGCCATGTTATTTCTGAGAACGGCATCGAGGTCGACAAGGCTAAAATTGATCTCATTTCCAACCTGCCACTGCCAAAAACAGTGAAGAATATCAGATATTTCTTAGGTCATGCAGGTTTTTATAGACGGTTCATTAAGAATTTTAGCAAGATAGCTGCACCCTTGTACAATCTGCTATCCAAGGATGTGCCTTTTGTCTTCAATGAACCTTGCCTGCAAGCATTTGAACAATTGAAAAAGGAGTTGACCTCTACCCCAATAATAAAGCCACCTGATTGGACAATTCCCTTCGAACTCATGTGTGACGCCTTTGACCAAGCTCTTGGGGCACCATGCTCTTGGGGCTGTGTTAGGACAGAGAGTGAACAAATTGCCCCATGTCATATATTATGCCAGTAGGACCTTGAATGACACTTAGCTGAATTACACAACCACAGAGAAAGAGCTGTTAGCTGTCTTCTTTGCCCTGGAAAAGTTTAGACCCTACTTGATTGGGTCTAAGGTCATAGTTTACACCGATCATTCGGCCCTTAGGTACCTATTGATGAAAAAAGATGCAAAAGCCCATCTGATTAGGTGGATTCTATTGTTACAAGAGTTTGACCTTGAGATTCGAGACGAGAAAGGTTCTGAAAATGTTGTAGCTGACCATCTCTCCCAATTACCTACTGACCCCGAGCATGAGAGCATCCCATTGAGTGAGAGTTTTCCGGATGAACAGTTGCTGAGTATCTCACGATTCCCTTGATTTGCGGATATCGTTAACTATTTGGTCACTGGACAGATGTCCGATCACAGGTCCAAACAGGACAAGTCTAAGTTCTTGTCTGAGGTTAAGCATTTTTTCATTGATGACCCATACTTGTTCAAGTACTATCCGGACCAGATCATTAGGAGATGTATTCCGGAAGAGGACTATTTAAGTGTGATATCCTTCTGCCATGAGCCTGTGGTGGGCATTTTAGTTCTAGGAAGACCGCAGCAAAGGTGTTGCAGTGCGGATTTTACTGGCCCACCCTTTTCAAGGATTGTTACACCTTTTGTTTGCACTGTGAGCGTTGTCAGAAATTAGGCTTAATTACACAAAGGAACATGATGCCCTTGAACCCGACGCTTATTGTGGAAATTTTTTATGTTTGGGGCATAGACTTCATGGGTCCATTTCCCAGTTCCTTCGGCAACTTATACATTTTGCTTGCTGTAGATTATGTCTCCAAGTGGATAGAGGTGATTCCAACCAGAACGAATGATCGTCACGCGGTTATCAAATTTATTAAAGAAAACATCTTTTCTAGATTTAGTAACCCCAGGGCAATTATCAGTGATGGTGGGAGTCATTTTTGTAATAGCACTTTCGAGAATCTCATGAAAAAATATTCTATCACTCATAAGGTTGCTACTCCGTATCACCCACAGACTAGCGGACAGGTGGAAGTGTCCAATAGACAAATAAAGCAAATTTTGGAAAAGACAGTCAATTCTACCCGGAAAAATTGGTCTTTAAGATTGACAGACGCTTTATGGGCTTATCGAACTGCCTATAAGACCCCAATTGGAATGTCTCCATATCGATTGGTCTTTGGAAAAGCTTGTCATCTGTCGGTAGAATTGGAGCATAATGCTTAATGGGCCATCAAAATGTTCAATTTTGATTTGCCTAAAGCCGGTAACCTATGCAAGTTACATCTCAATGAGTTGAAGGAACTTAGAAATAATGCCTATGAGAATGCCGAGATTTATAAGAATCGGATGCAGAAAAACCAAGATCAAACTATTTTAAGGAAATCCTTTGAACCAGGCATGAAAGTTCTTCTGTATAATTATTGCCTACATCTCTTTCTAGGAAAACTGAGATCCCGTTGGACTGGACCCTTCATTGTGCGCACTGTCTATTTTCATGGGGCAGTTGAGATTAAGAACCCTAAGAATGGGGATGTTTTTAAAGTCAATAGCCAGAGGTTGAAACATCTTCTGGAACTTAAGGGCAAGGATGTCGAAGAGACCCTTCTTCAGGACCCAGTGTATGTTGCATAACTAATTTTCAGGGTCACATTGGCCTCACAACGTGAAACTTAGTGCTGGTTGGTAGGCAACCCAATATTCATTTTTTGTATCACCCCATGGTAAGGCGTTCCGATTTTTTTTCCTTGTCCATTTATCATTTCACATTTCGCATTGCATATCATTGAGGACAATGTTTGGTTTAGGTTTAGGGGTGTGGCACTACATTGCACACATGTATTTTCCTGTAAATATTTAGTTTAAAAAAATAAAAAAAAATTTCAAAAAAAAAAAATCCAAAATTTTGCATAGGATTTTAGCTTGTTAATAAGTTTTGAAATCTTAGTTTAGCATACTAGCCAAATCCTAAAAAAAGGAGTGTCACAAAGTCAAGTATTGGAAAAATTCTTGCACATTTAGCCACATGAGTATAGTTCAAGTGAAGAGTGGACACATATGAGTGACCCTGACAAATCACTAGTGGAGACTAAGCCAATTGAGTGTAGAGCCTTTCTATTCCTCCAGGGTAAGGACTCTTCTGCGCCAATTCCAAGTAGAATGAAGAGCTACTCAAACTCGTAGTTTTCAGCACATTTCTTTTATCTCATTTGTGCCTATTTCTTTCAAACCATTGAGGGTATCATCAAAATTGCGAACTAAGCTTGACTTGTAGCTTATAAGCACCTTTCTGGACCTGGTAAAGTGATAACAGGCAATCTAAAATTAAAACCCCATGGCCATTAAAAACCTACCCATAAAAATATTTCCATAGTAACCCTTTTTGAACCTTTATCCTTTATGCATTTTTCCTTAAAAATTCCCAAAGCCTCTACACCCAAATAAAAGGCCTTCATCCCATTGTTTTTTAGAAGTGTTAGGAAAAGATAAAGAAAGAAGGAAGTGTGTATTGTTGATACTTCACATGATCTATCCAAGGAAAAAGTTCTCAAAAGAAAAAAAAAACAAGAAGAAAAAGAAAAAGAAAAAAAAAGGGGGTGAAGACGAATCAAAGAAAAATCCTTCAAAGAAAACTTAAGACCTTACCTTCTCAGAAACCCTAAAACCTCATTTTCCATATTTTTACCAAACCCTTTCCCCTAACCCCATTACAACCAATAAAAGACCTATTGGATTTCATGAAAAGTTAGGATGTTAAACAAGTGAGAAGTTGAGTGAGCATTTTCACCCTCAGTTAAATGGTTGTTTTTTCCATGAGATAAATTTTCCGAAAATTCTTCTTTCTCAAAAGATATGTGAGTCCTTTTGCCTTACCAATATTCACATAAAAGAGTGATAAGTTGGAAAATATAAGCGATTTTATTTCCGAGAGTATGACTGTGAGGCTGAAGTCAAAACGAATGAATTGAGAAGGTGATCAAAGTTGTGTTTTCTCATAACCCAAAACTGTGCAAGTGTTGGCTAAACTCACTCAAATACACTCCGAGACTTGATGCCTGAGGATATCAATAAAAAGAATTTTGTGGGATTTATTCGCTGAAAACCCTCACGAGACAAAACTCGTACACTAGGGGAAACTTAGGGGTTTAAATGGCTTGTTGCACAAGCTAAGTGCAGCCGCGATTCCTGCGAAAGTGAGTTAGGACTTTTTTTTTTATCGTTTTCTGCATATAGTTAATTTTCTTTTATTTTGCTCGAGACTAGCAAAATATAGGTTTGGGGATGTGATGAGTTCACAAAAGATATACTTTTATAGCATTATTTTATGAGTTTTCAAATATAAAAGAACTCAAAACACTATTTTTAGCATAAAAATCATAAAGTTTCTCCCCATCATCTTTGCTCATATCTTTTCATTATAGATAGCGATTCGTATGCATTTATATGAGTTCCAATGGCCTCCATACTCTCAATTATATTAATTTCTCTTTGTAGGTGTTAATTGAAGATTAATTTGAATATTAAAGTTGAGATTCAAGAATTAAAGAGAGTTAGGATAAGTTTGGAAGGCAATTGGATGAAGAAATGACAAAGTTAGGCCATTAATAAGAAGGAACATGATAGACCTAGGTTGGTATTTTGACCATACCTTTTTACTCGGGTGTCCGATTGAGGTGATCTCAGAAGCATTGGAAAGATTGTTCAATGATCTACAAATCATATTTCACAATATTTTTCCCAACTCGGACATTTCGGGGGTCAAAATCATACATCAATCTGGAGACTGTTTTCTAACACGGGAATCACGTACATATGTTCATATTTCCATTCTTGTGAAGTCCCACATTGGAAAGAAACCAAAAGAGAGTAAGGTAAATGTTTCTATATAAGGAAGGGAGCTCTAGGCATTAGATACACAAGCAAGGAGAACCTCCTCCTCTTTACTTAAGCTATTCATGTAATTGAGAGCAAATTGTAGAGAGAAAGTGAGGAAAGCCTTGTAAAATTAAAGATTTGAAATGGAATTGAAAGCTTTATCTTCTCCAATGGGTGGCTAATTCCTTTCGAGGCAAATACCGTAGTTTGGGAAATATCAGTTCATGTTCCCGATCTTAGAAAATTATGATTCTTGGCTCGTTGGAAAGCCCTCCCCTAGACCTGTAATTCTTCTTCTTTGACATAATCCGTCCAAGGTCTCGAAGACCATCGTTAACTCACTTCAAGCTCGACCAAAGTGGTAGCAAACTCACAACTTAGTCCTTTTGCAAATATCTTACCTACCACCACCTACTGCATTGAATGCCACCTACCACCACTAATTATACTACAAACTCCCATTCATACCCTCATTTGCAACCAGATGGCAACTCGAGATTTCCTCTCTCTCTCTTTCCTTTCCTTCTCCTCTCCTCCTATGGCTTGTTGGAGAAATTCTTCTTGGAGGCTTTTCTTGCCCGATCTAGCCCGGCCAATCAACTCCTCGTCGCCTTCTTCACGACATACTCTATTTTGGTACGAATCCGACAGTGACAGCCCCCTCATGCAACCACCTCTTCTTCCTTGATCTACAAGAGGTAGGCCCTCTTTCTCCTTGGCTAGAACCCACCTCATCTCCTCTGTGTTTTCTATTTTTGAGTGGGTTTTGACTGTGAGTGGGTTTTTCTTCTTGGATGTGACTTTTGGGATTTTGTTTGGAGAAAAGCTTCCGGTTAGAGCTTGGCTTGACCGAGGTTTGAGGTTTGGATTAGCTTTCCGATTAGAGGCAAGTATTTTAAGTTAATTAGCATGATTTGCTTTGGGTATCTTTGATTTAATGATTATTCATGATTTATTGGTTTTGCCCATATTAATGATATTTGTTTGTTGGAGGCCTATTGATTAGCCAAGGTTGCATTATATTAGTTTTCTAAAATACCTTGTTGATCCTGCCTAAGTATTAATTAAATGGTGGATTTTTATTCAAAAGGGCTTGACTGTGTCTATGTTAAGATTAAGAGATTTTTATGTTTTGTGTTGAATGGATTTTTGTAAATCAACATGTTATGAGCTGCTAATCTGGTCCTTGGATTGTACTAATTAGGTTCAGTGATTCTCTAATTTTAGTGGGCCATCTGTGATGCCCCGTGGGACCCAGCCTATGGTGCATGAGCACAATTTGTAAACCTACCCCAGATACCCAATCACTCTCTTACTCCTCTCACCCGCTCGGAACTTAACATCCACATGTCCCAGTGTGTATTCCACGTGCCCCAGCTGAGATCACCAGCTACTTCTCTTTTTCAAGCACCCCCTGCTCATCACTGCACTGACCGGCCAACAGCAGTTCTCCACCGTTGCTGCTGCTGCTTCTGCTTCTTCTTCTTCTTCCTGCAATGCCTACACCACCGGACTGCCTCCCCAGCCACCTGCAACAGCAGCTTCGGTTGCTGCTTCTTCTTCTCCTTCTTTCTCTATATTTCCTGCTCCTAGCTCCCCTGCCACGGCAGCCCTTGCTGTTTCTTCTTCCTCTTTTTCCTGATCCCTGCGTCCCTGAAACTCTCGGCCAACGCCCTGTGTAGCTCGGCCATCAGTTTCCCTTGTCCGGGCCAACCCCTGCTGCAGCGGTCACTCCACCTGCTGCGGCAGCAGCCACTCCCAGTCTTCCTGCAAAATTCTTCCACCGGTCACTTCCTGCGCAAATACTTCCACCGGCCACCGCACTTTCTCCCCTGATCGGCCATTCCCGCAACTTCCACCGGCTACCCTCCTGCACATTCCGCTCGGCCAGCCCGTCTCCTTCTTCCACCGGCCAGTCTTTTTCCACGCAGCTCCTGCCCACCCTACTGGTCCTATCCCCAGCGGCCAAGTGCTACCTTTTTCCCAGAGGCCATTCCCCCTCCTGCCTGCGGTCATTCCCTTCTTCCCTCAGCCCGGATGGTCTCCACGCGCAGTTTCTTGCACTGCCTGCAGCAGCCACCCCCTATACAAATCTACCCGGCAAATCCCGGCACAAAACTACCGGCCATTTCCCCTTCTTCCCTTGCACTTAGACCTGCACTTCCCCTGTTCCACTGGTAACTTCCCTGTCACCTGCAACAGCAGCCCTTGCTGCTCTTTCTCCTGCACCTCTCCCCACCTGAAACCAGCTCTGTACTCCTCTCCCCTGCACCTAGCCTAGCCAGAATAGCCCTGCACCTTTCTTCCTTCACCTGAAACCAGCTGTCCTTCTTCTCCTGTGTCTCAGTCCACCTGCTCGACCTGCATTCCCCCTTCCGTATCTCCTTGTTCTTCCCTGTCTCAGCCTACCTGCTAGTAGTCATCTTCCCCACTGAAACCAGCCAAGTGCCCCACTGGAATTCAGCCACAATTCTCACCTGAACCTGCTCTTTCCCTGACTTCATCCTGCGCCTTGTCACTCCACCTGCAACCACCTGCCACCTGAGCATAGCTGTCAGCTGCTTCTCCTTCTCCTTTTTCTCCGTGGTTCCTCCAGCTGATTACTTGGACCAATGGGTCCCACCGCTGGACCCGCAGAACCCGATCCTTAGGCCCTGTTTTATGTCCCATTTGAAAACTGATTTTTTAATCGGATCTTAGCCTGATTTGAACTTGTTTTCGAACCCGATTGACCTCATGATGATTTCTGAACTTTGAACCAAAATGTGGATGTTTTAACCACTGTCTAAAATGGGATTTATAATTGTCGTTTTCATATGTAGAGGCTTTTCAACTTAAAATCGGACAGCGACGGGAGACTTTCTTTGATATACCCAGTACCCCGACTTGCCCAATGTTAATTTCAACTCTGTAATTCAACCCGGGCATTTACCGATGCATGTGGAGCACGGTGACTCATATTTTTTATCCAAACTTAGGGGTTCGATATTCCCACCTTCAGAATTCATCAAGTGTATAAAAATACGTCAATATCCATCCCTTTGAGCGTATAATCGTGAGAATCATCATATTTGCATGTTTATGTTATTTTACTAGATTTGTTGTATTTTGTCTTGCACTTTATAAATCTGATTTTTAGCATTTTTGCCACGTGGGACTCCGAAGGTCTTAGCGAGCAGTTCTCACCCTGCTTGACCATTGGTTGTACCCGAATCCACCAAGGGTCTCTCGGTTTGTGTGTAAGCATATATTGCCCTGCCTTTTCAAGTTACCTAGATCACTTTGCTTTTTCGCCACCCTTTTGGGCCCCTTATTTCTAACCGAAATACTGGACGATATTCTGTAAAATTTACGGACTTAGAAAAATATTGTCTTGAAATCTATTTTGACCCGTTTTCTATTTTTAACTTGAATTGGAAAAATATTGCCTTGAAACCTGTTTTAACCTGTTTTGTTATTTTAAATCTAAATCGGAAAACTACTGTCTTGAAACCTGCTTCGACCCGTTTTACTATTTTAAGCCTGACTTGGAAAAATATTACCTTGAAGCCTATTTTATCCTGTTTTACTGTGTTGAACCTGGATTGATTGGTTTACTGTTTTAAAGTCGAATCCGCCCTAATTATGTTTTTAAGCATTCAGTTTGTCTGATAATTTCTTGCATTTGCATTTATATCCTGAGAGCAACCGATTTACTAATTTATTTTGATTTAAGTACTGAAACTGTTTTCTGCATCGATTTTTGAGTCGGCACCACCTTGCTCGCCGTGTATTGCGGTTTGAGTCTAGTATATGTTATATATGGTTATATATATTGCTCGCTGCATTTTGAGTTATGATGTGTCGGGTGTCACATAGTACCTTCCCTAACCGGGTTAGACCACTAGGTCCCCTGTAGCAGGGCCTCTGATTCTGAACAACCGTGACTCCAGGGTGCGTTTTTGGGTACTCTCAGTTTTACTCAGTTGGGGCTAGCCATTGTTTCCTCCTCCCTAAGTATTTGCCAAGTGGTTGCCAAATTTCATTGTTTTGAAATTAATTCATGTTTATGATTTGGTAAATCATATTTTCCTGCATCAGCCTGCCTGCGTTGATTCCTGAAATAGTCACTGTATTCATGTTTATAATTTGGAAAATCATATTTTTCTTGCATCTGTCTATCTAGCTTTTGTTATTGTTTTTCTGATTTATTGCATGTACTTATATTCCGCTTTGTACCTACAAACTATTCTAATATCTTAAATATTTTCCAGGCTTTTTGTCTAATCTACGCTTGATACAGTAGGTTTGTTTCCCGACCTGTACCCCTGTACATTTCCCGAGGAGGCGTTTAATGAGCAGCTAAAGCCGTGTGTTTGTTGTGCAGAGTTTGTTATGTAGATTCCGTTCCTTGCACTGAGACGCAGAACACCTGGGAGTATTATTCTAGGGTTTTGTGTTCTGTTTTACTGGCCTCTGTTGGCCTTTTATTTTGGGGAAATGTAATTAATACAACTTTTATAATTATAACTAAAAATATGGGAATGAAATCTCCTGTTACTTGTCTAGCTCTGTCTGTATTTTGTTTATGTTATACCAATCTGATAAATTATAGGATAATATGATTCTGCTAGTAAGTCATTAGTGGTGTAACACGGAATTCGATGAGCTCCAGACTTTGAGTTACACTTATACCGCAATGCAAGCTTCTGCTTAATTTTCCACAACGGTGACGGAACTTGAAATTCTCACCAATGCAGATCTTGAGGAAAAAATTATTATGCTATAGTAATTTCCCAATCACGGCTCCTTAATCCAAATTAGGGATTTAGGGCCGTGACACTTAGCAAGAGATCAATTGAATTTCGAATCATCTCTGATAAGGCAATTGCTTGGAGTGCAAGCCAAGTCAGAGAATCCAAGAGAGAAACAACTCAAGCCACAAAAGAGGAAAAAGAAACTATAAAAAGAGGACTTCGCCATAAGGCACGTCCAAGCCAAGCCATGCTCTCCTAGGTTTAGGGTGGGATGTCCACCACCGCTCTCCTCTCTCTTCTCTCTCCCCTCTTCATCTCTTCCCTCTTCTAAATCTAGGGTTCTTCTAGTTCTAGGTACTTCACTTTATTATTTTTTGTAAAAAATGTAGCTTTGGGCCTTGTACAAGCAAGACGTAGATCTAGGAAGGAGCAGATGCTTTGTATTGAAGACATATCGTTGATGAAAAAATCAATTTTCTTTTGTGCAATGGCTAGTTGGATTTGTGATCGAGGCAAATGAAGAAGTTAAGTAGTCCTAACCCTTTCTTTTTGTTAATATTTATTTGATTGAGTTACTGATGTGCTAATCTAATGCTTTAATAGGCTTGTGTTCGTACTAATCGGTACCTTCTGTTAGTTTTATGGTCTCAATCCATTAAGGTTGATGTAATAAATTGATTAAGTTCTTTATTTATTAATATATTCATGTTTTCCTTTCATGAGATGAATGGTGTTTTATTACTTAAATGCACATAACCAATACAAATGACATACTGGCTCATGAGATGAACTGGAGTCCATAAGTGTATTAGATGTAACACATGTGTATGGATGAGATCCACATACAGAAGACATGTGTCACAACTCTTATACTTAAATTGATTCACAACCAGTGATGAGATTGTGCATCTCATATGACACGGTTGCAGTTTTATGATTACTATGAAATAGTATGATCTGTCTCGATCATAGGAATGTAAGATTCTAGATCATTATACTGGTACATTAGATATATTGAAGAACCATGAGATGCACCTCAAGGATACTGTCTTTACTTTAAGGTTTGCTCTCATAAATCCCTAGCAATATGCTCTCAACCCTAAGACATTGATGAACTCAAGTTTCTATCTATTCATTTACTTTGAGTCACCAATGAGTGAGGCCAACTGTAGGTCAATACCTCGGTGTTTGGGTACATCATAGTAGGACTGTGGGAACATTTAATGGTCAAAATGGAATCTATCTTTTCCCCTTATGCCAATTAATGGATCTATCAATGGTAAGTGTACACCCATATCAATTAAGAGTTAATTGGATGGTACTAATTATTACTATAACTAATTGGGTCTCAAGGATAAAAAGATATGGATCTAGATTGGTGGGACAGTCTGACCAATTGATCCATGGATATTGATAGAGGGGCCTACTTGTAGTGATAAGGAAGTTTAGGGTCTTCATGTAATTTGTTCCTAAGACTGAAGTTCAATTGCATTTATTTAGTGGAGTTATTTGCAATTAACTGCGGGCCCGGATTGCACATGAGATGTGAGGTCGGGGTGTCCCAGTTGGAGCCAGCTTTCTATGGAATCTCTAGTGATCCCCACGCTAGCCCAAGATTAGATATTTACTAATTCTATTTGAACTCAAAAAAGAAATCTACTATTTCTATTTAAAGTGAGACTTCTAATAGTGGTAATAGTGGAACAAAGGGTTACTAAGTATAATGGAAGTTGGACTTCTAATAATACACGAAGAGAGAAATTGCAAAACTATTTAAAGGCAAGGAGGGGAGCCTCTTAGACGTCCACTACATGCTCCAATTCTTTGGAGATTCACGCCCAAGGTTCTTTAGAGTGCAAGTGTTGCATTCCTTTTCTCCCCCTCTCTCTCTTCTAGTTCCCATATAGTTTCCTTAGTAATTCTAGTTAGTCTTTTTCTTGAAGATTCCACCATCTTTCTTGAGGAAAGAGATCTGAAGCAGGTCATAGCATGGAAGACGATTGGGCATTGGAGATTCTGATTTTGGAAGAGCTCTTCATCAAAGAGTTAAATCAAGTTCTCCATTAGAACACAACCAAGCTTCATAGGTATTTTCTACTCCTTGTATGTTGTGGAATTTCGTGGTTGCACGTTTAGTGTTGTTTCTATCTTCTTGATAGGTTTGTTTGCTAACCATGATGGTTGAGATTGAGGACATGCATCCTAGATTGGGTTTTATTGGCTTTTTGAATAGGTGTTCATCACTTCTAGATGGTGAAAAGTTTTGAAACATATCCTAGATGTCCACCCACTTCCAACAATTGTTTCTATCTTCTAGGTACTTCACTTTATTATTTTTTGTAAAAAAATGTAGCTTTGGGCCTTGTACAAGCAAGACGTAGATCTAGGAAGGAGCAGATGCTTTGTACTGAAGACATGTTGTTGATGAAAAAATCAATCTTCTTTTGTGCAATGGCTAGTTGGATTTGTGATCGAGGCAAATGAAGAAGTTAAGTAGTCCTAACCCTTTCTTTTTGTTAATATTTATTTGATTGAGTTACTGATGTGCTAATCTAATGCTTTAATAGGCTTGTGTTCGTACTAGTCGGTACCTTCTGTTAGTTTTATGGTCTCAATCCATTAAGGTTGATGTAATAAATTGATTGTGTTCGTACCAGTCGGTACCTTCCATATTGTATTTCTTAATTAATGCTAGAGTAGGGCTTTGATTATCTATCCTTATTTTTTATAGATTTTATTCTCTTTGATGGCCTATGCTTAGATTCGATGGATAATACTGAGGTCACTTTAGTAATTTTATGAGGGAAAGGAAGTCTTTGGTATTTGATGAATTTTATAGAAAAAAATAAATCTCTCTCTCGAAGTTGGTTTTTTAAGTTTTATCATCCGGATTTAGGTGCTTTGATCGGATCCAGATCTGAAGTAGAAAACTGATCAAACAATTTTTTTCAATAAAAAAAAAAGTGGTTTTGGATTGCTTGATGGATTCATACACCTTGATCAATCTCATTATCTGTGTTATCTCATTATCTCATTATTTTAGCTGATTTTCCGCATTTTTAATTACTTGTGACATCATCTCTCTTAATTAAAAAGTTTTCTTCTTAAATTACTCTATGTGGGTTCAATCCGTACTTGCCTCTATCTATTCGTAGACACCCGCTCACTTGCGGTATTTTATGATTGATTGAGATCACATCAGTAATATGATTCAAGCATATAAAACAATTATACTAGGAAATTGAGGTCAATAATAAAGTTCTAATATGTAATGCAATTTTATTAAAAGAATCAAGGTAATGTACTATCTAATCCTACTCTACTCACTCGCCATCTCTAATCGTCTATTACGATGTAGTTTTAGGTGATTCGATGTACGAGCTATCTTTGCCTTGGTGTCACATTGTATACGCGAGGTACATCAAATGCCCCTAATCCAACACCCATGGTTAAGTGATAGACAAACCGAATAAGGCAAATGAGAAAATCTCGGCCCTCAATACCTCTCATGTGATTATAATTTCCGTTGGGTCGTGCTAAACGGTCAAAGGTACCATTTATATCCTCTCAATATAGAGTGCAACATGTGTTGGGATATCTCCAGTGCCCTGGCCAAAGGTACATCTGGCAACCCACTTGGAGTCCCGGTAGCTCCAATAACCTATTGCAATGGTACCAATTATCTAAACCGAACGTAACCCCGTCGAATCTCATAAGGTTGAAAGTAAGTAGTGTTGAACCATTCGAATCAAATAATAGAACTTGAGTAAGACAATTCAATTCTTTTCTATTCTTTACGTGTCAATTCATTTCGAGTCTCATACTCAGTTCACATGCCTAATCGATTTACATTAGAATTTATAGAAACAGAAGAAGGTGCCAATCACAATAACAATTTGGGAGTAATATGAGTCAAGCATATAAAGCAATTATACTAGGAAATTGAGGTCAATAATAAAGTTCCAATATGTAATGCAATTTGATTAAAAGAATCAAGGTAATATACTATCCAATCCTAATCTACTCACCCACCATCTCCAACCACCTATTACGATGTAGTTTTATTTGATTCAATGTACGGGGCTATCTTTGCCTTGGTGTCACATTGTATACGCGAGGTACATCGAGTTCCCCTAATCCAACTCCGACGGTTAGGTGCTAGACAAACTGGATAAGGCACATAAGAAAATCTCAGCCCCAAGACCTTTCATGTGATTATAATGTCCATTGGGTCAAGTTAAACAGTCAAAGGTACCATTTCTAAGGCCCTACAAGGTCTTTCAATATCCAAGAACCATATTGATTTGGTATGTACATCATAATCATCCACATGGTTGATTATGAATTGTTATAGCCTTTTTAAGTAGGTATAAACTCTCTCTTCAGTCAGAAAAAAGGGGCCCTTACAGAATCAAGCCCACTCAAGCCGGCCATAAGGCGCACTCGAGCGCAACCCATCCGGACTCATTTCCACTCAAGCGGATTCCTTAGCCACTCAAGCTTGCATATAAACCTTCCAATTCGAAGGATTTCTGACATACCCGCTCGAGCTGGCCATCAGGCGCGCTCGAGCGGACAGTGCAAAATTCTGAGTCCGAAATTTAGCATCTTCTTCCATTTGGGTTCCTGCATTGAAACCTCCTATTCCACTCCTACAATTCCCTATTCTCCTCTTCCATTTGGGTTCTTTCATTGAAGCCTCCTATTCCACTCCTACAATTCCCTATTCTCCTCATCATAAAATGCTATTAAAACACTCTCCTTATCAATCTCCTCTTCCATCAAACAAAAATTGAAATTTAAGACTGCATTGAGATCATAACTGAAATTCACAACATTCCATCAATGATGTATCAACATGCATTGCATTTAACCTACTTATACTTGCCTTAGCTTGGTGTTTACAGCTCTATACTCTTCTTTGGTTCAAAAGCAATAAGAAATCCCAAATTACAAGCCCTAACAATGAAATCATGTAAAGATTATGATGAATATGCATGCATGTGATGTCACTGAATCTCCTTGACTCAGATTGCAAGCCAATTCAAGAATGAGGTTTGAGGTCTTACCTATTGCAACTAAGAGAGAGTTGTAAGAATAGGGTCTTGCCAATTCAAGGATATGAGGAGATGAAGGAGGAGATGGAGAAGAGAAATCTTCTCTCCAATGGGACATGCAAGCTCCTCACTTGATGCTTTGAGAATATGGGAAGAAAAAGGAGAGATTTAGAAGAACTTCAACATGCAGCCAAGAGAAATGCTCGATGGAAAGAAGAGGATGGCCTTTTTAAGCACAATTCTCCCCAAAATTGCAAAGAAGCCCAATTTATTCCATGTAATTTCATTTAAGGTCAAAAGGTGATTACCTTGCTTAAATTGAAGTCTAATGAAGTGGAGTTCAATACAAAAAAATGATGTACTCGTCGAGATGTACGTGATGATGCCAAGATGCTGTGCATATGATGAAAAATCATATAACCTAAAATTACAAGAAAGTCCTTCGTTCTGCCTAATCGAGTCAAACCGGTCCAAAACTACTACCCATGACCCAAATTCAACCCAACAACCACAATAAGGCTAATTAAAATTAAAATAGCATAATTTGGCAATTGAACACAATTAGATTTAATAAAATACTACTACTAATTGATAATCACAATTAATTTGGATCAAGGTGTTACACCATGTGACTGGTTTTATCTGCTTTTTTTAAGAAAAACAAATTGCCTTCCTGAACAATCAAACTCTTAAAATATGTACGATTAGAAGGGGCTGTCTTTAATGAGATAAAGTGAACTATAAAGCTTTCAATGAGCATAGCAAAATGTAGGTATCAAGTATGGAAAAAGAGCATTAAATGGTGATCGAATCATGAACAACCCATGAGAATTTGAGGAAACTAAAATCAAAGACTAATGAAAGTAAAAAACTAATGAAAGACTCCTAATGAAAACTAGGAAACTAAACCTAATTACAACCCACTATAGAAATAAACAACGAAACAAAATGGATGAATAAGAAATCCTAATTCCTTGGACATGTGGTCATTATAACCCCTTTCTTCTTTGGGTCTTGAATGTGGGCCATTGGCCAAGCAGCATCGACCTACAAGCCTTGCATCATTCCAAATCTAAATACCACCCTGCGCCCCCCTCCCCCTTCCTCCTCTTATTCCCTTCCCAACAAAACAAAAATCAACTCCAAGTTGCAAAAGAGTTCAACCTTGAACACAAGTCCTATTTAGAAGTGGCATACTAGAAGAGGTTCCTTCGTAACTTCTTACCCCAATCCTAACCTTGGTGGTTCCAGCTTCATAGGATAAAGTGTAATGATGTTGCCATCTTTACTCTATGTATAAGCATTTTCTCTCATCCAATGAGTTCTATTATAATCATACATTCACAATCTACCAAGGAAGACATCTCCAACATCCATTGGCACATCATCACACCACACTATGTCTTTACAGCCTTAACCAACAGCAAAAGTAACTGGACATGTATGCCTTACTTGCACTTCATCACCTGTCATTAACCATCGATTCCAATAAAATCAAAGATGTTTGTGCACCCTTAGTTGTAGTCGATTCACAAGAGCCTAGGACACAATATTGTCAGGAGCTTCCACCATCAAATTTAAGGTTGTACAAACCATTCCATTTACATGATTTTTTTTATCAAAAGGTGTAATTCCATAGCCATTTCTTTTCGACAATTGGTGTTGGGTTTTGTAGCACTGCCCTTTGACTCACCAGAATGTCAACATTGAAGTCACCATAGAGATCAACTTGCTCAATTTAGTTCTTCCTCCATAGTCATGCTTATCTTCTTTCTCTTCTATCACACAAATCAAAGCTTTTGGAGATCATTTCAGATATTGGAATAAATTACCTCTTTCCCGACATTGATAACATAAGGATTTGTTCTTGTCCTCCCTCGGCTCATTATTAGATCAAAAGCTTGACTAGGATCTTGGTTTGTTTTATATTGGGTACATGTATTCGGTAAAAAAGATCTATGGCAGATCCATTTAAATGATGCAAACTTGCGAGCTTATGGTTAGCTATCTCTTTTGCCTTTACTGCATGTTATACCATTTCATCGACTATTTCAAAGTCTTGAAAATCTAAGAGATATTGTAGGTCCAATCTAAGGCCATGTTAACACCACAGATCCATCCAAGCCATAACTTGCTTGGCAATGGCGGACCTAGGATTTTCGTTTAGGTGGGGCTAAGCTTTTACTTGAATTTTTTTCACATTAACAATAGCAAAAGAGAAAACGTATTCCATTTAAATAAATGCAAAATATTTAACTACATCAACTAACATATTTTTTTTTTTTGTTTGAAATGATGACTACATTCATTTCTCCAAAATTTACAGCATAAGAGAAGTATACTGAAAACAAAAAAGCCCCCAAAAAATATGGCAATCCAATCATCTCAAAAAAGAAAGCATTGACAAACTCCAAAAAATCCAGGTATCAACCCATAATGATTGGACATCAACTAACATATGCTTCTCTCATCAAAGTCATCCCAACTCTAAAACAAAGTTTTTATAATTGCCCTCTACGGTTCTTCATGTTTTGAAAGCGTTGCATGATTGCCTCATTGTCAATGCTATTGAATATGTCTTTTTCGATATATGCAAGCAAACAATCATTCATCTTCTCATCTTTCATTCTATTGCGCAGTCAATTCTTAACGATTTTCATAGCAAAAAATACCCTCTCAACAGTAGCGGTGGCAACTGGTAGGTTTGGCGCTAATTTCAAGAGCAAATAAATTAAAGGATAAGCAATGTCCCTTTCTGTTTAAACCATCTCTAAGCAAGGCCACTAATTCCTTTCACTCTAAAAAACTTAGTATTGGTGCACATATCAATGATATAAGTCGCAAGCTGGTTATCAACTCTCACCCGATCAAAGTCCGGAAAATCATTTGGATATAACTGAGAAAGGCGGATCAATTTTTCCTTATTGAAAGCAGAGAATGAATCACTTGGATCCAAGCATGCCACACAAAGAAGCAACTCGGAGTTCACCACATTAAAGCGGCGGTTGAGATCTTTTAGTAGCAAATCAATAGTAGCATAGAATATGTCAACTTGAAAATGATGGAGACTTGTCAATTTAGCTTTACGTCATGATCACTTTCGTTCAACAAACATATCACTCATATTGGGAATCATGATTTCATATTTATCACAAAATGAATGGACTTCCAATAGGAGAGGATCCCACCCATCGTCTCTCGTCATTTGCAATCATTGCTTCGACACTTTCACTAGTTCCATGGCAATGATAATTTTTTGATTTTTGCAATGCAATAACTTTGATAATTCATTGGTAATCCACAATATATCTCTCGTCAAATGCATTTTAAATACAAAATCAAAATCACCCAATGCATACAATAAGTTAGTAACAGAGCCCTTGTGTTCACTCATATTATCATATGAGATAATTTCAAGCACATCAACTACAGAGGAGAACATGAGTATCAAGTTAATCAATGTATCAAAATGCATGCCCCAACATGTATCTCCTTGCCTCTTGAGGCTAGTCTTCTGATTCAAACCTCGTCCACTTTCAAGTTCGCCCGAATTAAGAGCATCAACGACTTTAGCTGCTTGTATATTTTGGAGCATGTCATGGCATTTGCAAGAGCCACTAACGACATTCAACACTATAGAAACCGAGTCGAAGAAAGCGGCAATTGGTTTGTTATCTTTTGCAATAGCAACGAGTGTCAACTAAAGCTGATGTGCAAAACAATGAAGATAGAATGCAGTGGAGTTCTCATTCTGGATGAGCCTTTGGAGGCCATTAAACTCAGCCTTCATATTAGCAGCCCCATCATAACCTTGCCCACACAAACTTGACATGCTCAATCCATGCTTGGAAAATATTGCTTCGATGGCCACCTTAAGTGATTGAGCTTTAGTGTCCATAACATGTTCTATGGCTAAAAACCACTCAATTACACATCCCCGTTTATCCACATAGCGTATAACAATGGCTATTTTCTCTTTGATAGAAATATCCTTAAATTCATCCACCAAAAGGACAAATGGTACATCTCCAAGCTCGTAAATGATATCCTGAGCAGTTTCTGCGGCAGCCACATTCACAATGTCGTTTTGAGCCTTATGGGAGGTCAATTTTAGATTCTCATGAGCATTTTCCAATACAACTCTTTCAATAGCTTCATTCTAATTGGCAAGTACTTGCAAAAGCTCAAGGAAGTTACCCATATTGTTTGAATCTTCATATTCATCATGATCACGAAAAGAAAATCCTTGGCGTAGAAGAAATCGAACAGAATCAAGAGTTGCCTTCAAGAGGATTCGATACTCTGTTCAAGCTTGACTTGATTGCTTGACAATAATCGTCTCAATGTGTTGCTTCTAATTTAATAAGTTCTGACACTTCTCATATACTTGATTAAGAACACTATTCGAGCCTCCCACAGGATTTTCAACTCTTTCTTTTTTCCTCCAACTTTTAAGTCCTTGAGTTATAAAAGCATCATAATGTGTTTCCTCTTCAAAAAAATAACAACAAAGGCAGAATGCATCATATTTTTCTATGCTATACTCCAACCAACTGTCGTAATCCTTAAACCAAATAGAATTAAATTGCCTATTATCTTGTCCACACCCCGTATAAGGAAATTTATGGCCACGAGGCTGACAAGGGCCCTTTTGTAGATACGCTCTTCGGACTTGGTCCCTATCCGTAAGATGATAGCTCAAGATTAGATTTCGTAACCCAGGATCTGCGGGAAGATCTGTCAAGTTAACCACTACACGCCCTTTCTTTGAGGATAATGGCATTTCATCATTCCTATCATTCTATATAGTCAGAGACGGTGCATTGGTAGTTGATTACTTTTTATAATATTTTTCCATATCTAATTCAAAGATAAGGTCAATTACATCAGAATCCTCGCCAACAACCAATAATCACCATTTATAACATACGTTAGAGACATGATTTTAAATATTTTTTTATTTTTATAAGGAATCCTACAACTAACACCCAATTTGTAAATAAACTTTAAAACTACAACACCCAAATCGCAAATCCTCCAGAAAGTAGCACATCAATTGACAAACAACTACAACTATAATAAAGAAACTCTAAAGAAGTAATAAACATTATCATGAAAAATTAGTACCTTTGTTCTTTCCTTATGCTCCAAATTGTTCCATTGTCATATGAATCCAAATGAGAGCACCTATATTTATAAATGAACATTTTCAGCATAATGATAAACATCATATTACAGGCCCAGAATAAAGTTTCCAGAAAGAAAAAGAAGAAGAAAAATAAGTACTTAAAGCGTAGACATTGTATTAAAATATTGGATAAGAAATGTTTGCAAGTATTAAACTTGTGAACCTAGAACAGGTTGAGCTTGCGAACTGTTTTTAGTTGATATTCTTCACATATAGCAAAATAAATAGCTGCATAAATCTCCATAATGTTGAGTTATAACTCATGTAGAGCCCACTGCCCACTTATAATTTCCTTCATCTACATGGTAGGTAGCATCTGTTGTCTCCCATGAATTAGCACCGGCCTAATTCAAACACATGTAGAGTGTATGATGTATCTAATGTTAAAGAAAAATAAAATTGTATAATTAACTAGCACATTCTTTGATAGCATTAAATTAAGTGTAATATATAATCAGTAGATAATCATAATTTATTGCCCAACCCTTATCCATGATTGACAAACCTCACTCATTCATAGATTAAACAAGAACACAAGATCCAAAAAAGGAACCAAAATCAAGTAATGTAATAAAGAGAACCATAAATAAAAAGCCCTAAAGCAACATAACCCTAACCCTAACCCTAACCATCAAAGATAAATTAAGAAAAAATAGAACCCTAACTTCTCGGTCACAAATCTCACTCATTCATAGATTGAACAAGAACACAAGATATAAAATATATATATATATATATATATATCAAAAACAAAATCAAGTAATGTAATAAACAAAATACCTTCAAAGGAGTACTTACAAGAAGACGAATCCGATGAACATGCTGCATCATAATCAAACACATTCTCATTCAAAAAGACGAAATCTTTCATCGAAATCAACTCTACATGGTGATTCTCTTGATCTGAAAGCACCCAATTTCCAGAGTTGCAGGGATGTGAATCTCCCAATCCGACAGCTCTAGCATTGCAGAGATGTGGATCGCCAAATCTAGTCAAATCATCTCCGGAGGAGACACTTTGACCGCTTCCACAGATTTTGATCAAACCGTCTGGGGAGGAGCAATGCCGAAGCCTAGGTTCAACAACAACATGGTTTGCCTCAAATGCCTTCCCAGGTGATATTTTTGCAGACCGGAGATTCTCTAGGTGTTGTAGTATCTCTGTTAGCATTTTGCCATGGCATTTAGAGGTTTCCTTCAACTCGACTTGAGACAACTGTAAGCTATACAGCAGTTGTTCTTCCATTTGAGCACTAAGGGTATTATCCATCATCTCATAATCGAACTACTTTGATACCAATTGATACGAACTGTAATACCCATTAATTTGCTCTCATACCAATTGATATGAACTGTAATATCCATCAATTTGCTCTCATACCAATTGATACGAACTGTAATATCCATCAATTTGCCCTCATACCAATTGATACGAACTGTAATATCCATCAATTTTCCCTCATACCAATTGATACGAACTTTCTTGCTACCTCGAGTTATGGTGCCCAAGTTACAGCATTGCTTAAAGAGGAAAGCTGAGAAGTTAAAATCTCATATGGAAGATTGCACCATAAGAGTAGTTTTTGGCAGAAAATTCAATGAATATCTTTTATTACTATCTTCTTACATTAAATACAGACTCTACAAGCCTCCAACGGCTATAGTTCATGACTACAACTATCTCCTAAGAAACTGCTCCATATTGTCAAGCAACTCTAATAACTTAGAACGTGCAAAGACTCTTTGCTTATTCAAAACAACTCAGTCTAATAGTCTCTATTATAGTGGAATTACAAAACAGAATATGACTCAAATAAACAACCTGACCCACACATGCATGTACCTATTAAGAAACTACTTGTATCACAGGAAATCGCAATGGAAAGAGATAGGTGTTGTTCTGAATGCCTATTGTAGTATAAAAACTGATTTTGTGCACCTTTATTAGGTCTACATTTGCAAGTAACAAGGGCTAGGGTTCGCACAGGATCAATTAGGGTTTGAGAGTACTTTAGAGAGGAAAGAAAAAGAGTCAATTAGGGTTTTCTTCAAGTAGTTTAAATTTGAAAATTCTAAAAGCTTTTCAGATAGAAAATTAAGGTTGGTTGTGTGGAGTGATTTTGGGTTCTAATGATATAGATTTGGGGGGAAAGCTTATTGATACATATCTATTTTGGTGCTGCAGTTCACATGGCATGAATTGCTTGCATCATCTTGAATAGGGGTAGGTAGTTTCTGATTAATTGGTCCTGATCTTGTTCTGTTAAAAAGATCTTGACTAATAGAAGTTATTTTGACTAGGTTATTTCTTTGAATAGGTAAGAGTAGTCATGTAGTCATGATGGAAGGTGGCTATGCCACGTTGATCCACTTTGTGCTATTCTTTAGGCAAATGTAATCATTGGAACTGTGTTCATGTTGGAATCTGTATTTAAAGTAGAAATCGCGATAACATGTGGATGATTGATTTTCCATAAATAGTTCTCTGTTTGGTGCAATCTCCTTTCTGAGATTCTATCTTCTTAGCCTCTTTTTTTAGCAGTGATTTATATCTTTTCACTATGGCTCGAGGAATGATAAAAAGTTCGTATCAATTGGTGTCAAAGCAGTTCGATTATAAGATGGCAGACATTATATGTGGAGCTCAAATGGTAGAAAAAATGTGCACCCTACAAACATCTCAGGTTATACTGAAGGAGCCTACGAACACCATGGTAAGTTGTTAACCGATATACTATGGCGCTTGGAGAATCTCCAGTGTCAGACCCCAACCCAGGATTAGCGCGATTAGTGCCAATTAAGTGCATGTTTAGAATTAAGCGGGTTTTGTATTCGTTGGGTTAGAATATGGTTCGATTTAGTCTTGGAATTAGCTTTAGGGAATTTTGAGAGCGCTTTGTGTTAGTCAGACACGCTTAGGGAGGCCCTGAGTGTGCGGGTGAGCTTGGGAGGAAATTCTAGTTTTTCGATTTTAAGAGTGATTTCGATCTCATTTGAATGGTTTTATTTCATCTTACAACTTTTGTATTTTATCCGTCTTCGTTTGGAGCCCGAAATCCGTGTTTTGGCCAAAAAGGGTAAAAATGACTTTTTACACCAAATCTGGACCCAATTTTTGAAATCTCAAAAAATATGTCAAATTTATACTTTCTGGAAACTAGATTTTTCGAGGATCATTTTAGTCTTTTTCGTCGTTTCATCCGGGGCCCGCAAGTTGATGTTTTAATCATTCCAAGTCTTTAGCACAATGGGGCCCACAAAACCCATTTGACTTAAGTCTTCTCCTTCACTCTCCCTCACGTTTCAAATCCCTTAGTGTTTTCCTACAACTAAGCCCAAGAGGTAGAGCTGAGAAAAAAAGAAAAAAATTCATCTTCTTCCTCCCTTTTTCCTTTACATGCCCTAGCTAGAAAATTCCAAATGGAAATCTAAGGAGATCCTCTTCTTCCTCTCAGCTCAAGGGTTCCATTGATACAAATTTCTTGGGGATTTCAGTCGGATAGCCCCTCCATTTTCCTTTCTTCTTCTTGTTTAGCTAGCTCCATGTAAGATCGCTTCTTCTCCTCTCTAATGGAGTCTTTTGAGCTCCATAAGGATTGTGTTTTTCAAGCATGCAAACCCATTTTCGAAATGGGTCTTTATTTTCAAATTTTGGTGGATCTTGAGGTTCTTTTCATGGGGTTCTTGTAGGAATTCATGGCTCAGCTTGAGGTACGAGTATTGAGAGACTTTTGGCTTAGCAATTGTCAAGGCAAGTGATCATTTTAGCTATTATTGATGCATGCAATATTTGGATATCTTTTTGCTTCAAATGGTTTGATTTTTCATCTTAGTTTGAGCAATGTATTGATATTAATGTGGTGAAATGGTTTGAAGTCATTCTCTTAAATTTGAATACACATGTTTCTTGTTTTAGTTGATGGTTTTTCATCCAAATAAGTTCTCATTATTTTACTCAAATGTTTTAGATAAATGGATGAATGATTTAGTTGATATGGGAATGGCTGGAATGTATGGAAATAACCCTTGGAGAGCATGGAGGCTCAGGGAATTTGCAGGTCTTATGGGATGGAAAAGGGAGAAGAGAGAATGTATCAAAACTTTGCGAGAAGAATGGAGATTTCTGCACTGAACGATTCTGCCAGAAGGCTGTTCGCTCGAGCGGATCCCTGTCTTGCTCGAGCGAACGAGCAAGCATCTGTTTGAAGGAAATGCACCTGAAGCCAGTCCGCTCGAGCAAATATTAGGTGAGCTCGAGCGAACCAGTTTCTGGACGCGTTCGCTCGAGCGAATCATGGGAAAGCTCGAGCGAACCAGCTTCTGGATGCGTTCGCTCAAGCAAATCATGGGAAAGCTCGAGCGAACTAAGTTCTGGATGCGTCCGCTTAAGCGATCTGAACATAGCTCGAGTGTACCTGATGCTGTCTACATTTTTGAATTGAAGGAGAAAAAAAAACAGGTTTTTAAGAGGGTTTTTAGAAGATGAAAACATGATTATGTTAGGTGGCTTTAGCTTGATATTGTGCTATTGAAACTCAAAATATCTTATAACTTCAGGACACCAAACTATCTATAAACACTGATATTTGAATTTCAAGTGCACGATGATCAAACAAAGGTTCTTAGCATGGGCTTGACTAGTTGTCTGAAAATCTCGATTTTTGACACTATGAGTATTACTTCATACTTGTTTTGTTTCGCAAATTTAGTTTCGCTTTGAATTATTTCGAGAATGAGAAATGAGAATCACTTCTTCAGTTTATGATATTATAGCTCATGCTATCTTTGCAAGTTTCACTTTTTTTTGCTTAATAAGTGTATTCCCCTATCTTCAATAAGTTTCGTACAATTATTATCACGTTTTGGTGCATTCATGGTTTCCGCTGAATACCACTGAATTTAGACTGCCCTCTCAGTCTGATCCACTAGTTAGGGGGTCCTTAAACATAAGGATTATCTGCAGATTAGTCGTGTATTTATACACACTTTTGTTCAGGTTCTACGACCAGTTTTCCCTCCCACCTTGTGTGGCTCAGGCTTTCATTTCGTTTCACTTTGTTTTGTTTTGTCTTGTTTGCTCTTGTCATCACGTATGACGGAGAAATGATGAGCTCTATGTGAATTCATGAATCATGATGTTTTCTTGTAACCATGCTAGTTTTGCCTTGCATACTATTTAAGTTTCGTTCCGAATTCATTTAATGTTTTTAAACATTGTATTTCAGATTTTCATGATTTATATTATGTCTAAATTGATCACCTGTCAAACCGTCGTGTCTGATCCATTTGTTTTGGTGTTTAGATGCAGGCGCCGATGCCGTTAGGGAGGAGCGCCCGGAGGAGGCTTTTGAGTCGCCCCCAGTTCACGTGGCAGGAATTGCTCGCATCATCTTGAATATGGGTAGGTAGTTTCTGATTAATGGATCCTAATCTTGTTCTATTAAAAAGATCTTGAATAGTAGAAGTTATTTTGACTAGGTTATTTCTTTGAATAGGTAAGAGTAGTCATGTAGTCATGCTGGAAGGTGGCTATGCCACGTTGATCCACTCTGTGCTATTCTTTAGGCAAATGTAATCGTTGGAACTGTGTTCATGTTGGAGTCTGTATTTAAAGTAGAAATTGTGATAACATGTGGATGATTGATTTTCCATAAATAGTTTTCTGTTTGGTGCAATCTCCTTTCTGAGATTCTATCTTCTTAGCCTCCTTTTTTAGTAGTGATTTATATTTTCACTATGGCTTGAGGAATGCTAGAAAGTTCGTATCACTTATGGAGCTTTAAAGTTATGGGTTGGGATTTTTGGGTTTGATTTGGAGGGTTTTGAGAAGCTTTAGAGATTGTTTGGCTATTAAATAGAAATTGCAGCAATTTGCAGAGATAGATGAAAAAGCTGAGATCTGTGTTTGGCAAGGATTGGGGCTCATATTTAAGAGATCTTTGTGGGGAATGGGGTTTGGGATTGGGTATGCATCAATGCTACTTTAGAATGAAGAATTGAAGGGTTCCATGGGGTTTTAAGAGTTCAGTTTGTGGGCTTCTTTGGTGTAACGAAAATTAAAGAAACTTTTGGAAAAGAACATGGATATAATGGAGGAAGAAGAAGATCAACTCATGAATTCCTAGCCCCATCCACCAGCAACACAACACTCCCCGAAGAGTTAGCTTTGATACCAAATTAATGCAAACCCTAAAAGGGTTTGAATCGAAGCTTTGTAAAAATGAAAAAAAAATGTATTAAAAAAGACTCACACAGAGAAACGAATCTCGCTCCACAATGAAAAATTTTATTAATCTCCAAAACTCATTCTATTTTTCTACAATGCTCATATAAATAAGAAAGCAAACCCTAAAATCAAATACTCCGAATGACACTAGGAAACTAATCAAAGACTCCTAGAGCATGTCTGTTTAGTGGGAAGGAGAGTAAACGGAGAGCAAAAAAAGTACATCATGTGATAAAAAGTTTTACTTATGTTGTTTGAATGAAAGAAGTAAAAAGAGGGTAGAAATGTGATGCGAAAGGGAAGGAAAGAGTAAACTTTGTGACATAAAGTTTGCCTTTTACCCCACTTTTCCCCATTACACTTGGGAAGAAGAAGAATTTTGTCTTCTAATCCTTTTTACTTTAACCCCTTTCCTCTTTTCTTTATTCATGATCTCCCGACTTTCCTTTTACTCTCCTCATGCAAACAATCAAGCCTAAAGAGACTGGAAATCCTAATTACAACTCCCTACCGAAATAAATCATCATCATCATTAAAGAAATAAAAAAGGAAATAAAATATGGTTCAAGAAATAATCCTAATTCCTTGGACATAAAGTCATAAAACCATAGTTGTGAATTTTGGTATGGTTCAGCTAGATTTGCCTAGTAATTTTGGTTCAACCAATGGATCAAACTGAACAAAACCACCCCTTAAAAAAATCAATCCAGATTTCGAACAATTTCGGTCAAAACCTATATTTTTTGCCCAAAAATCCAAATTTAACTCGAAATGGCCGAAATCTAGAGTTTCAGAAAAAAATTTAAAAAAAGAAGAAGAAACAAAGGGGGCTCATTGCAATGAATAAAAACAGAGAGAGAAAGAGGAATGTTACTTTTTTCTTTTCTTTTTTTTATAACGCAGGGTATCTCCGGCCCAACCCAGCCACCTAGCCTATGAGCCTTTGGCCATAAGCCCAATGGACACTCAATTATGGACGGCCGAAAACCAATCCCTAGGGGAACATCCAAACCCTCATATCCACATGAACCATGCAAAATTATGGAAGGTGACCAACGAAGATAGGTGTCAAACACAAGACCTCTCCTCTTCCTACAGCATAGAGTCATTGGCCAACTGAGCTACCACTCATTGGTTGAAAGATGAAGGATACTTGACGCCACTAAAGCTCGCCCTCACTCCACCTACTCACTCTCCTCTTTCCCTTTCGATTCTTTGGGACGTAGAGAAAGGGGTAAAATGAGTATGAAACTTCAAGGCACTCAAACTAATATAAAATAAGGGGGCCTAGCCATATTTGGGCCTCAAGTCAAAATAAAATACATATCCCACTAATAATTGGGCCCTAACCAGATTTCGCTCCACTAGGAACTAAACCCTGGGCTCATTTGGCAATTTACAAGGTTAGTAAAAATAAAATAAAACCTCTATTTTTTCAGATAAGGGGTTATATCAAAAGTACACATTTTCAAGATTCTCTCCTTTAAAAAAGAAAAAGTAAAAAAACTTCTTTTAACCACTAAATGACAAAAAAACACATACTTTCTACACAAAAAGTCAAAAAAATTCTCTACCAATTCACTAAAGATAAAATATGATCATAACTCCTTTATATTTTATTATCTGTTGATTCAATGCTTTACATCACTTTTACTTTAATAGTAAATTGCCAAACTGGCCAACCAAATTTCACTCTTAACACGTATAGGGCACTAGCCAAGTTTAACTATGAAAATAAGGTAAAAATGCCTTGCAAATTTCATTATAATAGGGAAATAAACCCTACCCAAGTTCCACTTCAGCAAGAAATTGGGCAGCCTAATCAGAATTCACGTAGAAAATGGGTGCACTAGTAGATTTTGATCAAATTTAAATTTTTTAAGAAAAATAACCCCTATAACCTAGTGATCCTTGAAAAAAAAAAATTCATAAAAAAATCTCAAATCTAGAAACAACATATTGCCTTATTGATTTAGTACTTTTAGATTTTAAAATATGTTTTATATTTTTTATAGTTTTCTTCAAAATATAACTCCCAAACGTTTCTCCCAAATTCCAAGTCAACTGTAAAATTTTATATTTTTTTTCCCAAAACATTTCACCGAATTCTGAATCAGCCTAAACATTTCGGGTTTAGGGTTCAAATGAAACGGATTCCGAAATGAAATTCTCAACTATGTATTAGACCCCATTCTTTCAGTCATGCATGTGGGCCATAGAACTGGCTGCGTTGAACCACAGTCATGGCAACAACAACAACCATATAGGGAATATCCTTACAGATGATATCAACATGCCTGATTACTCAAAAGTTATGTTCTTGCCATCTTCGACATTAGAGTAGGGATTAATCATCAACGATCTGCTTCTGTCCAAGTGAGATTACATTAGCAGTGGGAGAATTTGAAGTGCCATCTATTGTATTATTAGTGCCTCTGCATTGGACCAACTGTTCTCGAAGATTCCGCACAAGTTCGTTCAGTCTTCGGATGTTCTTTTCCTGAGATAGGATTATCTGCAATCAGATGGAAGGGCCATTGATCGGCAGAGGGTTAGTAACATAGTCAAAGTAATTATTATTATTTCTTTTGATAGGCTGCTGGCTGGCTGCCGTGGATTTCATCAACAGATTTAAGCAGAGCTCAAGCCCTGGTGCTCCTTATTGGAAATTGATGACCCTACGACCAAGCCAAGAGTGCGGGGACACAAAGAACAGAGTTCTTAAATCCAATAGTTCCAGCAATTTAAACCAGACCACACCAGCCACTTTATTTTAATCCAGATCATCAACCAACGAATCCAATTGATTCCACTGTTCGTTTTTTTATTTGAATGGTTACTTTCATTAATAAAAGAAGACAATACAAGAGATAAGTACTGACAAGCTAAGACAGGAAATAAGGGAGCAAAAAGAGAAAAGGCCCAAATACAACCCAACTAATGCTTCCAACTAGAGAAAGCCAACTCCTTCCAATTGATTTCACTGTTTTAATCCAACGGGTACTTTATCTAATACTTCCATCCAACAGTTAAATCCAAAATGAAGCCACGCATTATGTGAGAACCTAGCCAGACAACCAATAGCATACAACCAGAAGCACTGTAATATATTGTTTCTAACCATCTCAACCAATGATAAGGACCTGCTAACATTAATCGGAACTGTTCGCAATGTTAAGGATAAAATAAATTTCTCAATGGTTGTACCCACCATTCAATTGATCTTATGCATATCCATCGTAAACATATATCCATATAGACAAATCTGTTTTAGAAAACAAAAAGGAACCGGACCCTTATGTATCAACAATGAGACTTTTCAAAGGAGAACCTAAAAGCCCATTTAATGCATCCTAAGTCGACCAATGGTTTGGCCCCAGACCTTACGAAAAATTGTATGAGTAGACTGCACAAGTGGGGCCCAAAGTTTAATTGTTTTACAAGTTCAATTTGTTCCAAGCATGGATAAATGCAACTATATCCATCTTAGTTTCGGTTTATATATATATATATATATATATATGAATAACCCAGGATTTCTCCCTCCCCGCCCCGCCCAGCCCAGGAGCCTTTGGCCATGAACACAAGGGACTTCTAGACAGCCGAGAGCTAATCCCTAAAAGCACATGCTAACCCACCTATCCACATGCACCGAGTAAAACTATGGGAGGTGGCCAATAGAGGATCCATCTTAGTTTCTTTGCATAAGCTGATTTGGAACTCCTCGAATAGATTTGCTCTAGAATTTATTTTAGTGGTTAAGATTTGTCTTTCTATTTTTATTTTTAGTTTCAATTGAAGTAGGACTGTATTATTTTCTTTCCTATAAAGAGGTATAAGAGTTTGTCAAACTGTTCATTATATGGAATTAGAATATATTTTGTTAGTTGGGTTTTATTTTCTCAGATTAACCATCTTTGTATTTTTGCTTGAAACACCTCTTTCATGCACAAGGACTCTCCTTCCCACAAATATCTTAGTGAGATCAGTCCATTGATTGGACATTCCACACCATTCATCATCATCGTTATTCAAGATACTTGTGCCCCGAAGGAGTTCTGATGCAATAAAAATGCATCACACAAGAGCCTTGATCCATGGATTCTAACAAAGATTCAAATCTGCAGGCAGATGAGTTCTTCCAGCAGACAGACAAAAGCAACCGATCTTCTGTGAATCCATACAACCTGGGTTTTTCTTCAGTACAAACCAGAATATAGTTTGTATGTGGATTTCATATTCTCTAGCAACTGATATTGTGTACACTTTGTAAAAGATCAGTTTTCTGTGCACCACTTAACAGTAACCATGCTATTCACTTTTACAGCATAGCTACCATTACCCACATTCAAAGTTTGTGGATACCATCCTTCCAGAAAAATAAGCATGAAGGTTATCAGCTCAAGCCACAAGTTTCATGGAGAACTGTTCCAGGTTTTTATTGTTTCACATGTGAAACTCCTGGGCTGTACATAGCTGAACCTGTCTCATGTGTGGAGCACCTTGTTCTCCATGATAAATGCCTAACCGTTACTTATGATGCTTAACCATGACACAGAAGTATGTGCGACTGTAACCAACCTTATTACATAACATACTAATTTATCTATATACACAGTTGGATCTCATAATTCATATTTGGGTGGTGAAAAAATTTTACGCTGATTGTTAACCTACCTAACGCAACCCTCCTCCTTTATCCGAGCTTGGGACTCGCAGTAAAAACCATAGGAGATACAAGAACAAGAGAAGATACTTCGTTCCCACAAAATTAGGGTGGTGGAAGTTAGGGAAGCATTGAAACGAATGAAGAAAGAAAAGGCTCTGGGGTCCAAATGACATTCCGATAGAAGCCTACAAATGCTTGTGAGGGATTTTGTATTGCAATTTGATTGGATGCATGCTCATTTAGGTAAGCTTGATTCTTCATGCACGTTTACTTTCAAATCTTGATTCTTTCATACATGTTTTTAACCTCTAATCGTGAAATTTCATATGCATGGATTTAACTTTTAAACTTGAATTGTGTCCTGCATTTTTTAATCATTCTAGGCACATACTAGGTTCATGTGTTGATAAACACTTTTGATTTACTTTGTGCATGAATCTAAGCATGTTTTTCAATAGCTTTTAAGGGCTAAGGAAGGATAATGAGATGAGGAAGGCTAGAGAGGCAATGGAAATGCAAAAGCTTGGATTTGGCATTTGAATCATTTCTAGTAAGTCTTGATTTAGGGATTTTGTGTTGTAATTTGATTGGATGCATGCTCATTTAGTTAAGCTTGATTCTTCATGCACGTTTACTTTCAAATCTTGATTTTTTCATACATGTTTTTAACCTCTAATCTTGAATTTTCATATGCATGGTTTTAACTTTTTAAACTTGAATTGTGTCATGCATTTTTTAATCATTCTAGGCATCCTGGGTTCATATGTTGATAAACCCTTTTGATTTACTTTGTGCATGAATCCCAGCATGTTTTTCCATGGCCAAATATTCCCATTAGAAATCACTTTAAAATCAGATTTTTGGGAATTTTAGGTTGACTCTGCAATAGGGGTGTACACGGATCGGATTGGTGCGGATTTGGCCAAATCCGCCACCAATCCGTTGCCTACAGATTGACGGATTTATAATCCGTCACCAATCCGTTACTGTTGAAATCCGATTCAATCTGATCCGTGGAGGAGCGGATCCGATCGGACTAATCCGTTCAATCTGTTACTGTACGGATCGGATCGGATTAATCCGTTCAATCCGTTAACTGTACATTACATGGAAAAAGAAAGAAAAAATCATGAGTTGAGAGGTATATGCCTATTCTATTCATAAGGTTAGTGACTCCTTACATTTTTTTTTTTCTTATTATATATATATATATATATCTATATTTATTTTTTAATTTATATTTAATGACAACGAATCGGATCGGATTGAATCCGCGGATTAAGGGTGAAATCTGCCACCGATCCGTTGCTAGCGGATTACAGAATTTCCAATCCGTCACCAATCCATTGGCCTTCGGATCGGATCAAAATCCGCTGATCGAATTGGATTGGATCGGATCGACGGATTGACGGATTTTTTGTACACCCCTACTCTGCAATGTCCACGGTCGACCAAGGTCTGGGCCGCTGTCAACAAAGAACTAGCCCTAAGTCGACCGTTGGAGCCCGCGGTCGACCAAGCCTTATCCACAGTCGACAGAGAACTAGTAGTTGGGAAAAAAATTATATAAATTTTAGCTCATTCCAGAGCCAAAGATGTGTAATTTTCAAGAGATTTTGAGAACTAAGGAAGAAGAATGAGCCAAGAAAGGCTAAAGAGTCAATGGAAATGGAAAAGCTTGGATTTAGCATTTAAATCATTTCTAGTAAGCCTTGATTTCCATTTCATATGATTTCCATTAGAAATCACTTGAAAATCAGATTTTTGGGAATTTTAGGTTGACAGTGCAATGTCCATGGTCGACCAAGGTCTGGGCTGCGGTCAACCAAGAACTAGCCGTAAGTCGACCGTTGGAGCCCGCGGTCGATCGAGCCTTATCCACAGTCGACAGAGAACTAGTCGTTTGGAAATTTTTTATAAAAATTTTAGCTCATTCCAGAGCCAAAGGTGTGTAATTTTCAAGAGCTTTTGAGGGCTAAGGAAGAAGAATGAGCTGAGGAATGCTAGAGAGTCAATGGAAATGCAAAAGCTTGGATTTAGCATTTAAATCATTACCAGTAAGCCTTGATTTCCATTCCATATGATTTACATGCTTGCCTAAACCTTTGATTTTTTGTTATAGCATGATTTCTATGAATGTTTGACTTCTAGTTTGTTGTTTTCCATAACATGAAATCATTTTCAAACTATTTAGTGCTTTTTGGATACAACTAAGCTCATTCATCACATGTTTAGACTTTGAATTTTCATACAACTTGGTTAGCCTTGATTTTCATATTCATTATCAAGTTGTCTTTTGCACTACATGTGATTTGTGTTTCACCTCAATCAAATCATATTGTGATCTACAATTCCGAATACCATTTCCATTAGTATTTATCATGAGCATTTATTTTAAAATTGATTGAAGGTGTCATGCATACACATTTTACTTTAATCTTTGAATCATCATTGTGTGTATGTTTAAGTTGGATTTGCACTTTCATATCAGCCTATTTTAGAGGCACATACTTGTACTCAAATTTAATCTCTTCTAGTGTATTGTGGACACATCCTAGAGAGAAAAACCCTAGTGGTGTTAAGGTTATTGCTTAGCCTTTTAAAAGCATATTGTAAAGTTATGGCTTAGCCTTGTAAAAGCATACTGTAAAGGTTATTGCTCAGCCTTAAAAAGTATATTGTAAAGGTCATTGCTGAGCCTTAAAAGCATTTGCCATTAGTGAAATACCAGTGGGGTGTAGAGACACAAGCTGGGAATGGATGTAGGCAATTTGGCTGAACTACTATATATCGTTGTGTTATGATCAATTTTATGGTGTATGTTTATCATGTATATGCTTCCGCCCTTGTTTATTCATAAACATCAATTGTGCTTAATTTGTAAAAATAATTATAATTGGTCATAATTGGAATAGAATTAGCTCAAACAACCCCCCACCCCCAAACGTCTTTCCTCATCCTCCTCGGTTCAGATCCCGAACTTTCAAATGCTTAGGAGAAGTTGGGGGGATTTGATTAACTAAACTCTTCAATAAAATAAAAAAATGCCGGCTGAAGGGAAAAGAAGTATTGTAATACCTATATATAAGAACAAGGGAGATATACAAAACTGCACCAACTGTCGTGGGATTAAACTTATGTCATACTATGAAGCTATGGGAGAAAGTAGTGGATCAAAGACTTAGACAAAAGACCAAGAAATCTGAAAATCAATTTGGCTTTTTGCCAGGGAGGTCAACTATATATAAGAATAAGGGAGACATACAAAACTGCACCAACTTTCATGGGATTAAACTTATGTCATACTATGAAGCTATGGGAGAAAGTAGTGGATCAAAGACTTAGACAAATGACCAAGATATCTGAAAATCAATTTAGTTTTATGCCAGGGAGGTCAACTATAGAAACTATTGTCTCACTTGGGCAATTAGTGGAAATATATCGAGCAAAGATTTGGCAATTAGTGGAAACATACCGAGCAACGAGGAAGAAGTTGCACGTAGTCTTCATCGATGAGAAAAATCTTGCGACAGGGTACCTAAATATTTAGTTTGGTTGGTTTTAATGAAAATGAATGTTCCTAGAGATTATACCAAAATTATTAAAGACATATATGAAAGAGCAGTAACGAGTGTGAGAACTATCTATGAAGAGACACGTAAGTTCCCGGTGACCATAGGTTTGCATCAAGGGTCAACCTTAAGCCCTTATCTCTTTGCACTGATTATGGATTAGTTAACCGCTCATATTCAAGATGAGGTACCTTAGTGTATATTGTTTGCAGATGATATAGTGTTGGTGGATGGATCAAGAGATGGAGTCAATGCAAAACTCGAGATATGACAAGAGACTTTAGAATCCAAAGGCTTTAAAATAAATCATACAAAGACAAAATATATGGATTGCAACTTCAGTGGGCATATAGAAAGAGCTTAAACTACTGTGAGAATTGAAGCCTATGAAATACCACAAAGAGATTCTTTTATTTACCTTAACTCGATAATTAGTAAGGATAGGGAGATTGATGAAGATGTTGAACATAGGATAAAAGCGGGATGGTTTTAGTGAAGATATGCTTCTGGAGTGCTTTGTGACCGACGAATGCCAAAAAAAACTGAAGGAAAAATTTTATGAGACAGTGATTAGACTAACTATGACATATGGGGCAAAATGTTAGCCAATCAAAAAGCATCATATGCATAAAATGGATGTTAGCCAATCAAGAAGCATCATATTCATAAAATGGATGTAACAAAGAAGAGAATGTTGAGATGGATTGTGGTAAAACTAGGAGAGATAAAATTAAAAATGAGCGCTTTAGAGAGAATTTATGGGTAGCATCAATAGGGATTAAGATTAGAGAAACCCGTTTGAGTTAGTTCGGACATGTCGAATACAAGCTGGCAACGGCGTCGGTAAGGAAAAGTTTATCTATACAGATTGATGGCCCACCAAGGGGAAGGGGTGGGTGAAGAAGACGTAGATGTGGTAAAATTAGACTTGAAGAGGCTTAACTTATATGAGGATTTGGCTCAGGATAGATTGGAATGGAGAAACAAAATTCATGTAGCCGACCCAACATAATTCAGACAATGCTTTGATGATGATAATACAGTTGGACGGAGGATTGAGTAATACTTTCACTCATTTACAAACTCATCACAACTTGCCAGAATTTTAATAAAGATATCTTTGTATTTCATTGGATACTTGCTAAATGGTTCGGATACCTATGGTTCCGAGTCAGTCGGGACTATAGACCAAGCAAGCTGGCCAGAGTAGTTCAACCCAACTTCTAGTTTACATCACCATCTACAGAGGCTTTTGACCCCAACCAGCAGCTGTATGAGAATAGAACCAAACAACTGATAGTTACCCAGTCCGCATACGGCAAAAAGCACTGTAATCTAGTGTTTTTTACCCTACCTACGAACAATATGGGCCACCAACTCTAATGTGAACCATTCACAATGTTACAGAGCAGAACTAGTTCAATGAGCTTCTTAATGACTTGATCAATGGGCTGAGGATCCAATTCAAAAGGCTTCATGGAACTTTTGATTTCAAAGGTAATGATGTCACTATCATCTTTTTCCAGTGTCCTAGAATGTGTTACAGCCAGTTAACTTAAGTAGCAAGAACCTTAATAGAGACTTACCTTTTCTTTGACAACTTCTTCCCTCTTTGAAATTTGCTGCTGCTTCTGTACAACTGTAGGACTTGATTCCATGTCACTAACAAGCTGTTGTTTCCATTCAAACTGGGATGTAATTATGAGTGTCAATAGTAGAAAAACAAGCAACATTGGTCTCGGCATCATTGCAACAAGTTTTTCCAATATCTGTTCAAAAAATTACAACCATAAGTAGCATTACACAATTTACAAGAGAAGAAAGGGAAAGGCAGTTGTTGCAATGCAATATGTTAACACAAGGTTAAAAACATTGATATCTGCAGCTATTTCGGTCATGAGAGTAAAAAAAAAAAAAAAGTAAACTCTGTCAGATCCTGCCAAGCAACAACTATTTTGAAAATTATATAAATCAAGAAGGAAAAAGGGTTCTGAGCTTATTTAGAAATTGCAGAAGGAAACAACAAAAGGGACATATTTCTGACACCATGTACGATGTTGGACACATCTTTCCATATGGCTTTCGTTGTTGTTTAGATCTTTCCAATGAAAAACTAAATACTAATTTACTTTTCATAAAAAAAAAAAAAATAGATACTATTTTATGAAAATAAATAGGTACACCTGATATATGTGTGTGTGTAGGTAAAAGTTATCTATCATGACATGCCATGTATCACCAACATGGTAGTCTACATGCCTACCTTCACATGCCCACAAACTAATATAGGTGTGGATACAAGAGCATCAATTTGCTGGCTAAAAGGTCATGTCTTTCTTATCTTGATACTTAGTAAGACAGTTGCAAGCTAAAGGTCCATGATGTGAGGAAGAATGATCATTTTCTCACCAAGTTTGTCCCAAATAAAATGGCAATCAACTTCAATATGCTTGGTATACTGAAGAAATGCAAGTTTCAATACAAGTTGAGTTGGACTTGTATTATCAGCATGAAAAGGAAGTGGTCCCTAAGTAATACTGATACAGTGCAAGCCATCAATGTACATTGAGCTCTTTGGTATCTTTGAATTTATCAAAAATAAGTGAAAATCCAAAAGATGGATGCACCTATCCACAACTCTAGCTAATTATTTCACATAGCATTCTTTGTTTACCATTGTTTTTGCTATGTTTTAAATTGTTGGGGCAGTTGTTTTGGGATTTAAATAATAGAAAGAGCCCACAATATTTTAATAGAAAAATATGAAAGAAATGGATAACATAGTATGTTTGGGAAAGGAGCTTCTTGGTGGTGTTTAGAGCCAAATGGGACGTGAAGGGGAAAAAGAAACCCAACCTTATACTAGGGATCTTTTCTCGAACAACTCTGATGGATTGAGGATATTTCTTTCACCCGCATGCAAAACAAAGCTGGACACATTGCACAGTGCATTGTGGTGCTTCTGGATTATTAAATGCATGAGGAGCTCTCACACATGCCACATGCCACATGCCAAGAGCCTCACCTGAGCCTTTTTAGGGTTTGTCCAAACTTTGTGACTGAAGAAGCAATACAGACTTGTTTTGTTTGAGTTGCTGTAATGGAACTTCATCCCATTTGCAGAGGCAATCACCAAATTGTTTATATAAAAGAGATCAAGGATTCCCCCTCAATGATACAGAAAGAAAAACGAAAGGACAATAGCTTTCTCTCGCTCCTCTATTCTCTGCTATATTTTTCCTGCAAGGATTTTTGGATTGTTTAAGCCACCAGGCCCATCAGAAGCAGTCTGGAATAATTTGACCCTCTTCATCATTCCCGATCTATTTGCACCGACGTGGGGTCAAAATCTGTCCAAACTCAAAAACATAGTGCCTACACCAGTGCTTAGGATTCCTAACATCAAGTTTCGATTCTCCATATTCCATTAATTACCAGTTACCTTCACCATATCATTATTTTCATTCTGCTCGCCGTTTTGCCAATAGTCAAAACTCATACAAACTTCCAGTAGTACATATGAATCTCAATGATAAACACCACCACAAGCTTCCAGCAGTACATATGAATCTCACTGATAAACACCACCACAGAAAAAATTGACTCATCTGACTCCTTTCAGCTCGTGCGAGCGTCTTAAAGAAAAAAAAAAAAAAAAAAAAAAAAAAAAAAAAAAAAAAAAAACTCGATTCGTCAATTCCATGAGAAAAGACTCCTCATTTCAACCTCTAATTCCATCAGAGAATCGATTATAACCTGGATTTTCTCACTACCAACCAAATAGTATGCAAGAAGCCCTAGAAATCAAATTCAACTACGTGCAAACCCTTCTTAACGTGTTAGCCCAGATCAATGAAGTAAATAGCTCGTTGATTACACGCGACAGTGAGAAAAGCTAGTGGAAATCAAGCATTCTGATAAGAAATTCAATGAGTTTCTACACAGATTGAGAAGAACTCAAGAAAAGAGTAGTTTAGTCCTCCTAGGTTAGCAAAATTCGACGAGAAAACTCACAGATCCAAGCTCGATGCGACAAGCATTTGTTCGAACGGATCGCCTCCTCTAAATCTCACTTGATTTAGGGCAAATCAAGCTCTTAATCCGGAGGATTTGGGATTGCTGGTGTGATGTCCTCTCCGCTTCGATGTGATTTCTCGGTCTCAATATTAGGGCTTGGGAGCTTCGCTAGAGGGAGTTCGAGGAGCCTATACTTACTACTTTAGACGCTGTCCGTCCTTTATTAAAAGTACTGGACAGTATGGTTGGGGTGAAGAAACGAAGAGAATGAAATATAATATATATTATAATAGTATTTTATTTTATTTTATTTTTAGTTGCTTGGTAAAAAAAATTTACTGATTTTATTTGTAAATAAGAGTGGAGTTTCTTTTATCTTTTAGTAAAGAAAGAAGGTTGTTTTTTTTTTTTTTAACATTTTTTGAAGAATTTGGAGGAATTTTTGAAATTGTATATTTTTTATATAACCTCCTGTCATTTCTTGTCCAGATTCAATTTACTTTAACTTAACTAATTAATTACCAACCACGCCCTAATCACGTTGGAATTTTTTCTTTTTTATTTAATTTATTGCCCAATAAAAAAACACAACAAAGACAAATAAATTTTAAAAAAATCAAATATAAAATTCAAGAAAACATAATCACAGCCCAAGTTTAGCAAGACAAATATTCGTTACAATATTTCATTCAAGTTTATAGAAATGTGCCCAAACCCAAATTTGTAAAAAGACTTGGCCTAGTATTTTATGTATGAACTAATAAACTTAATAATTCAATATATTTTGTCCATGAAAGAATTGACGACATAGAGTAGGGAAGAACTTTACACGCACTGTCGGCCTTTGGGTTACGCCTACACCAATGACAAATTGTTTTATAGACAGTAGCAAAACTAACCAAAAGTGGACTCTCCATTAGATGCATTAAAAGTTGCATTTGATATAATATATATATATATATGAGAGCAAGGCTCTCCTAAGCTGCAACTTAGCTTATTCTAAGTTGAAACATTACAGGTCCCACAAATTAAGGTTGATTATCTCTGTTTTTAGCATGTTGGAAGTGGAAAATCCAGTTTTGATTGGATTTGTCTTGATTTGGAGACAATCATCATGCCAAAAGCAGAGAAAATATACTTTAATTTATGAGACCAGCACTGTTTCAGCTTAGAATAGGCTAAACTGCAGCTTAGTAGAGCCTATATATATATATATATATATATTACCTCATCACTGAACTCACACTCAAGCTAGAAGAGGTTCTACCACAGTCATAGGGGGAATTAGAGAGCCTTTGGCCATTATTGTGGCTTTATTTGGGGATAACTTCTTTCCTTTGGACATGTTTGTGCAGACCCTTTTTCAACTCAAGTGGAAAAGTAAGATTTTATATATATATATATATATATATATTTCACACAGTCCTCTTTTGTCGTGTGCAAACAAACTCTCTGCAAAAAAAATCCTGTTTTTGATAGATCTTTTCTGTGCAAGATAAAAAAAAAAAAAAAAAAAAAAAAAAAAAAAAAAAAAAACATGAGTCCAACATCCCCCATTAGAAAGGCATTTCCACAAAAAAGGAACCCGATTTCTCATCCATTGCACTACACAGACAAGCTCTCAATTATTTCTCTCTCTCCAAATGGCCCACAAGGTGGCAACCACCCAAGCTTGGACGGTCCTTCATAAAAGGATGAATCCCTTGAGTATTATCCATTCATACCTATTTTATGCTTAGATTTGATAGACCATGCTTAAGATTGAATTCTTTTGATGGTTTATATTTATCTTTGATAAGTAGTGCTTAACGAAGGAAGTCTTAGGTCTTTTAATTTTATTTTAATAAAAAGGATTTTAAAAGATAGACCTTTCGAATCAAAATGTTGATTTGTTTTTTATTCGAGTATTGATTGGGACAAGTTAGGATTTTTTGAGATAGATCTATTGATTCAGATCCAAAAGTCCTGATCCTCTGATGGACTGCAATGGCCCACTAAGATCAGAAGCAACCCTACCAGGAAAATTTATCTATTTTTGGCAAATTTATCTGAGTTTGTCTATCTGAGTTTTTGGCAAATTTATCTAAGTTTTTGGAATCTCTATCCGAGTTTGTTGGCAAATTTATTTCCATTTTTTGAAATCCATTTGTGTTTCTAAATTTTTTTTTGTTTGTCCTTTGAAACTTATTTGAATATTTTCAAATTTATTTGTATTTTTTGAAATAAATTTAACTAAGTTTTGCCAAAAAAAGTTGAGTTTTTGGCAAAAAAATTTTTAAATTTGGAAATTTGATTTATCTTAGTTTTGGAAAATATATATGCATTTTTTAAGTTTATTTGCGTCTTTGAATTTTATTTACGTCTTTTAAATTTTATTTATATTTTTTGAAATTTATTTGCGTCTTTTGAAATTTATTTACCCTTTTTGAAATTTATTTGCGTTCGTTTTAAATTTATTTGCATTTTTTTATATTTATTTGCTCTCTTTTTAAATTTATTTGAAAATCTCATTAATGGGATTTTCATTAATCGTGGCCAATTAAATGCTAGTTGACCATTATTAATGGCATGTCCTACTAATCATGGGATATGAATTATCTACTTTTAAAGAAATGGTAACTTGGACAAATTAGGTCTTCAAATTTGGAAAAAGAACCTACCACACTATGAAAAGGGGTTGCGGATTTGAGGCCAGAAAGTGAAATGTTCAGGGACGTATCGCCGAATGCCCCTTCTTTATACATGAATATTGGCTCAAGATTCCCGTCAATTGACTTTGAGATGTACCATTTGATTGCTTGACGTGCAGAATCTGCATGATGTATCCAATGGTCTCCTACCATCTTATTCAGGAATTGATTGTCATCTCTACAGGATCAATTCTTCTCGATAAGAGTCCTTATTGATTCTTTGCTTCTTCTTGTGTGGTGCGTTAAGGAGATTCCCTTTCTCCTTATCTTTTAATCTTAGTGTCACTTCTCAAAATTGGATATCTTTAATGGTTCCAATTTCATGATGTAACTAGCGTAGGATTTGATGTCATTGGACTTAATGAATAATTAATCCCACACCAACCCATAGGATATCACGGGTGAGTAAATCTGAATATTTCAAAACTTTTCTTGCGGAAGCATATAAACAATGATAACATTTGTTTATAAACACGTAATAACAGAGCATAAGTGTCTCAGAGTAGCTACAACTGGTTAGTTAGGAAAATTTACATATATGATATATAAATACAAAAGTCTAAAAGTTTCTTTGACTACTTATCACACCATCTATTAAACTTTCCCGAACATTTCTTTCCTCAAAACACATTCAGTCATGATGAGAGTTAGATGTTTCATCAAGTTCATACGATCTCATTGGATGTCAAGTCACCTACTCCGGTCTCAATCTCTTAGAACGTTTGAGTTCCCATGGTACTGATGGTATTTCTTGTAACGTTAAACATTACAGTAAAACCGATTAAGTAAGTTGATAATAATCAAAATAACATGATACTGATAAACAACATAAATCTAAACAAAACATGATAGTGGTGCCATGTATAGCAAAAGGTCACCCACAGGACTGTTAGAAAAGAACTTCCGCCAGGAACCCTAGATATTGCGTACAGATCACTGCGGAAATAATTATAAACGAAGATAATAAAAAACCATACCTACGAGATCTCTCTAATTTGATCTCGGTCTTATAACAACTCGAAAATCTCTAGATCTTCTACTGTATTCATCTATGCTCGAACTCGCACCAGAGAGTGGGCCTATTATGCGAATTCTCTCTGCTCTCCAAAACGAGATTTTTCTTATTTTTGACCTAGAGAGCAATAGCGCATATTTATAGGCTACAATAGAGACCTTAAGAAGTAAATAAGGATAGGCTCCTTATGGAAGCGGGAAACCCTAATTCGACCTAAATTAGAATCCTAGTTCCATAAATTATAATTCAGTCCACTAGATAATTATAATTGCACTCTTGTCCTTATTCTCAAAATAATATTCCAAGCTTCATATTATTAAATGCTTATTAATCTCCCCACGTTAAGATTTCAGATATCCATCGATTAAATAATTACTGACATTTATATTTAATCAATATCTTTATAATTCCTTGAGACCTTACCCTTATTTGATATGTCGGACACAAAGTCTACCTGCAGGGTTTGACATAATCAAAACTTAAAAGCTTCATCAAGGGAATATCATCAATCCCTATTACGGGATGTGGATTCCATCAATAAACTAACATGCACCATACACATAGTGTTTTCATCCAATTCACTAAGATTGTTAACCTATAAAATATCTCACTCCTTCATAAATCAAAATGTCAAACACTAAATGTATGTATCTATTATTTATGTCGGGATTAAGAGTACAAGCACTCATAATAACCATGTGAATGTTACTCATCTCATTTAGTCAGTATAAAGACAATAAACCCAAAAGCGGTCATGTTCAATACACACAAAGCGTACTAGCATAATGAGTCGAAATTGTATGTTTGCCGCAGCCAAGACATGCCTACTGAAACATCATGCTACAATCGTACCAATGGTGTGTCCAAATCCATCTAGATTGTGAATAACAACTTATATTCTATGAGAACCGACAAATAGGTCTTCCGTATATAAGTAGAACTCTACACACCAACTTGTCTACTTTATAGAATAAAAGACACACATGTGCATAATTATAAATAATGCAACCATTTGCCCATACAAAATCTGAGTTAGATGAAAAGATAAAATATACTAATAAATAAATCAGCCAAAGACAAATATATAAAAGTATGCTTTTAGTATAAATTTCCAACAAGAACAGGACATAATACAAAGATACCAGGAGTAAAAAAATACTCCAACAGAATAGAACTAAACTGCACTATACAGAATAGATATAGTCCAACCTTCACCGCATCCAATTTCAGAGGGACCGAGCCAAGTGGTGCCATTTACAGAATACTTGTATATATAAAGCAAAGCATAACAGAATTATAGACTTTCTTTATAAAACTTACTCTAATTATGATCAAGTACAGAGTAACTGAAACATTGTTGATAACATATTAAATGTGTCATATTTTTAGAAAAATTCAAGTAGTTATAGAAATTCTAAATGTAACACATAAATACATAATTCAGAAATAAGTCAATTAAATAATTAATATCAAAAAATTCAGGAATATAGGATAACAGTGATTAATCTCTGTAAATAGGTTTATATTATGTTTAAGAACAATAATCAATAAAAAATATAATTTGGAATAAATATTTAATTTCTAAATCTAAATAGAAAATTCTCAGTGTAGTCAGTCGACTATCGGTCGACCGAAAGTTGACCTTGCATTAAGAAATTGAAAACTTCATGGTGTCAGGTTGCAAAAAACTGACTGACAGAGAGAGTTATAGGCATGGGCAAAACTAGGGGTCTGGCACGGGCCATGCCCCCACTAAATTTAAAAAAAAACCATTTGAAGAAATGATAACTTAAAGTTGCTTTTTGCAAACACCCCCCCCCCCCCCCCCCCCCCTCCTTAAGAATTTTCTTTTTCACAATGTCCCCCGCCCCCAAGGCCTAAATCCTGGTTCCACCCCTGGTAACAAGTGCAATGACGTCGGTTGACCAGAAGACCAAGGTTGGTCGACCTAGTACACAGGGAAAGCAGAAACCAGATTCTGCACTTTCTCTATTTCGATATGTAACTTAGTTCTTTACTTCCTTTCTGTTTCCAAAAAATCTAAACTTCATTTACAGTGTTCAGAATTTACACAAAATAGAAAGATCTGCACATAAAATAACACATCTGAATTTTAACATAATTTACATAAATTTATAGAAAAACAGACACAAAATCAAAATGGGAATTTTACTTGCCTCTTAGTGAGCTTTACCAATCAGAGAAAAGTCTAGCTTTCAAAACCTCTGATAGATATGCAATAGAAAGTAAGCACCGATAGATGATTAGAAGAAGTAATACAAGGATCACAAGAAGGATGACAATGAAAATGATGGTTGTCATGGCTTTCAAGAGAAAAGAAGAAAACCAACTGAAACTAAGCTTCTGCTCATTCTCCTTTACTAAGAACTGAAATCAAGTTTGCTCACTTTCAATAACCACTCTACACAAATCATAGAACACATAAGATACAAAATAAACAATCGAAGAAGAAAAAGCAGTAATAGAAGGAAGAAGAGAAGATGAAGCAGGTTGGATGAAGTTCTTTTTTGCTTCAGAGAAAAAATGAGAATGAGGAAAGAGGGAGCTGGGTTCTTGATTTGCAAAAAAAAAAAAAGGCGGCAGGGGAAGAAGCTGGAAATTGATGAAATTCCTAAGAATTCATTGGATATTCATGTTGGTGGATTTTGTAAAATCACATGAAAATCCTTTTTGACAAATATCAAATCCCACTAGAAACTATCTCAGATGAGTTCAAATGAAACTAAGCCAGAAATGAAAATCAATCACATTTTGAATGATGGAAATACCTCATTTTTTCCAATGAAATTGAAATTGTTGAGAAATCCCACCATTACAGATTTTTCATAGAATCAAAATTACAAATAAGTCCTTGAATGATAGAAATACCTCATTTTTTTTAATCAAATGATATTTCAAAACAATTAGGGTCTAAAACAAAAGGTATTTAACATAATTTTACTAAACTAATGAGATCAAGAGACTAATAATGTCATATCATATAATTTAATCTAACAAACAAATCAAAACTATTAATAACTAATCACACTCAATTGATTATTAAAACACTTAATTAAATATAAACACACAAGAAAATCAAGGATCTCACACTTAGCGTAGGAGATTCTTAATCTCAATGTCCAAGAGCTTCAGAGATTCTTAATCTCAATGTCCAAGAGCTTCAGAGGCAAAAGAGAATTCGGACTGTCCCAAGAGTTCCAAATACTCCATGCCTTCTTCTTTATGCCGATGACTATCTCTTCTTTGCTAGAGCCTCATCCAAATCGATTAACGTAAGGACCTAATTTCTTAACCCTAGGGTTAGCACTGGTAATTCTGTGGTTAGGATTGCTAAGTGGGTATTAGAGGCCATTTGTGGTGTTTTCTGTGTTAGAATAGTCTTTGTTCAAATCTGGTATGTTTTGAGAGTCTCTTCATCTATTTTGACATCTCTTTGGAACATGTCCGTGATTTCGAGTGAGACATGGACATTATTCCTAAATTATGACAATCTATTAGTATGAGCTTATTGAATCAAGATTATCATTTTGGGCAACTTTTGTATTCAACTCGAATCAGTTTGAAGCCTCGAAACCCTTCAATTGACAATTTCCATCATAAATTGATAGACTTTGACCGGACAATTGACTTTTCCATCGGAGCGCTGAAACGTGCCATTTTGGGTTTGAAAATTAGATCTTGACATGCCTAACAATTTTCATGTTCAGCCCGAACTCGTCCGAGGCCAAGAAAGCCCAGTTGACCCCGACACACTTTTCGAGGTGTAAACCGCAGTTGGAAAAGTACAACTTCTGTCACCGACCTTTGAAAATTCTGATTGTTGGCTTGTTGGAAAGCCCTTCCCTAGGCCTACAATTCTTCTTCTTTGACCAAACCTGTTTGAGGTCTCGAAGATCTTCGTTAGTGCATCCCAAGTTCGGTTATGTGGTAGCAAACTCACAAGCCAAGGCTTTCAAAATATCCCACCAACCACATTCAATGCTCCCCTACTTCATTGCTGACTTCCACCTACCACCGCTACCAACTATTTACTACATTTCCACCGGCCATAGCAATGGGGAAAGTTTATCTCTTTGCCTCTTCTTCCTCTCCTCTCATCTCCTACCATGGCATGTTGAAGAACTTCCCCTTGGAGGCTTCTCTTGCAAAATCTGACACGACCAAGAAACTCCTCGTCACCCTCTTCGTGACATACTCTGTTTTGGTGTGAATCCAACGGTGGTAGCCCCCTCATGCAACCACTCCTTACTTTCTTGATCTTCAAAGAGGTAAGCCCGCTTTCTTCTTGGCTAGAACCCCCCTCCATCTCCACTATGTTACTATTTTTGGTGGGTTTTGACAATGTATGGGTTTTCTTGTTAGGATGGGTTTTTAGAGTTTGTTTGGAAGAGAGAGGTAGCTCCCGATTAGAGCTCAGCTTGACTGACGTTTGAGGTTGGATTAGCTTTCCGATTAGAGGCAAGTATTTAATTTAAATTGCATGCTTTGATTGGTGAATCTTGATCTGATTTGATCTTGTATGTTAATCTTGTTTAAGGAAATGAAATCTATTTCTTTTAACCCTATCTCATGGTTGGATTGTCTGGGGAAATCAAACTTTTAATGGTAAAGATTAAACCTGTTTTATGGGCCTTAATAATGGGAAAATTAGATTTTTCCTTAGCTCTGTGAAGCCAACCATCAACCCAGTCTCACTGTGACCCTTGTCTGAAGAGGCCACCCCCACTGTGGGGTCCACCAGGGGCCCCTGCCAACGGCAATTAGTTTATTTCCCTTCTCTAGCTGTCTCGACGATCTGCACACAATAGCTTCCCCATCTTCTCTCCAGTGGTCACCCATCAGCCTGCACTGTTACCGGTTACCCCCAGTCACCGCACTCTCAGCTACCCCCGCAACTGCTCATGGCCGCTCCTCTCTTTCGGCCAACACTTTCCATGCAATTGCTCTTGCCCGGCAGGCAGTTCCCCTACAACTGTTGTTAGCCATTTCTCTTCTCCCTCCTTGCTCTCGTCCCAGTTCACCTGTTTCTCAGTTTCAACAGCCAGAACTCACCCCGCGGCTAATCTCCCAGGTGTAACAGCGGTCAACCATTTCATCTTCCTCAGCTGGCCAACCCATTCCCTGCTGCTGCCGACTATCGAACACACATTGCCCAGTGGCCATTGCTGCAGCCGGCCCCTTCTTCTCTCTGCTCAGCTTCCGGCCAACTTCCCCTCTCTCCCCGGCCATTCCCCTGCACTCAGCTATTAGCCAGTCCCCTGCACCCGAAGGACACTGCTCCCTTCATCTTCCAGCTGCCACCCATTGAATTTCATTTTCAGCGGCCACACTCTCTCCATGTATAGTTCTCAGCCACTCTTTCCTCTCCCTGCCCAGCGGCTATGTCACGCCTCCAAAAGTGAAACCGCGGTTATGCGTGAGATTAGAGCCAATTAAAAAAGTTTTCAACATTAAGCAAATATAATCTGGCCACAATCATGTCCCAACTGGATCGAAGACCGCTGTGAGGGATAAACATTTCCTCGAATAATACAACGATTAGCAGAAGCTTTATAATAACAAGAGGTATCTCAAGATTGTATAGTTAAGAGCAAAGACTGAATTATAATAATTAAAGTTCAAGTTTGAGACAGTTATCAAAAGTATTAATTACAATAAGAATGCCACACTGAAAAGCTGGGCCTAATCAAAATAAAGGAATCAAAAGAAACCAAAAGGTGAATCTAATTCGGGAAGATCACGAAGGCTCTCGTTACGGGGTCGATACGGCTATACAATTCCTTCTGTACTATAGTCTAAGGAGTCATCAGGCTGATCTACCTGAACCTCCTCCGTCGTCTCCTCCTCGAGATAGTAAGGCTCGGTACCTATGCATGAAGAATAGCATCATCAAACACAACGATCAGCAAGCGGATAATATATAAATCATCAAAGATATGCAAAACTAAATAGAGTAAATGATAGACAAGATCATAATAATGCAAAGCACCAGAATCAAGAATACGCTAACATAATCGTCTAGCAAGATAGGCATGTTGGAAGTGAGTGGGCCTCTCGGATAGGTTTCAAAAACTTTTAACCAACTTGATATAGTGATCATCTATCCAAAAGGCTATAAAACCCAATTCAGGATCTATGTCCTCAGTCTCATCCATCATGATCAGTAAATAAACCTATTAAGAAGATAGATAACAACACTTTACAAGCAACTACGAAATTCTACAACATACAAGGAGTAGATAATACCTATGGAGCTCGGTTGTGCTCTAATGAAGAATTTGATTAATCCCTTTGATGAAGAACTCTTTCACAAAGCAAATCAGAATCTCCAATACCCAGTTGTCTTCCACGCTATGACCTGCTTCAGATCTCTTTTCTCAAAGGAGATGGTGGAATCTCCAAGAGAAAGACTAACTAGAATCTCTAAGGAAACTAGAAAGGAACTAGAAGAGAGAGAGAGAGAGAGAGAGAGAGAGAGAGAGAGAGAGGAGAAGAGCGGTGCAACTCTTATACTAAGGGGAGGTGGGCGTGAATCCCTTGGGCATCCAATGCATTGGGCATCCAAGCTACCTCTCCTCTCTTATTTATAACTTTTAGCAACTCCTCTTTTTGTTTATTATTAGAAGTCCAACTTCCATAATAATTAGTAACTCACTATTCCCACTATCACCACTATTAGAAGTCTCACTTCAAATTGAAATAGTAACTTTCCTTTTGAGTTCAAATAGAATTAGTAAAGATCCAATCTTGGGCTAGCGTGGAAACCACTAGAGATTCCATAGAAAGCTGGCTCCAACTGGGACACCGTGACCCCACATCTCATGTGCAATTCGGGCCCGCAGTTGATTGCAAATAACTCCACTATATAAATGCAATTGAACTCCAATCTTAGGAATAAATTACATGAAGACCATAAAATTCTCTATCACCACAAGTAAGCCCCTTCATCAATATCCATTGATTAATTGGATAAACTGTTCCACCAATTTACATCCATATCTTATTATCCTTTAAACCCAATTAATTACTACGATCATTAGTACCATCCAATTAACTCTTAATTGAGATGGGTGTACACTTACCAATGATAATCCACTAATTGACACAAGGGGATAATTAGGATAGATTCCATCTTGATCATTAAATGTTCCCACAGTCCCACTACCATGTACCTAAGACACCGAGGTGTTGACCTACAGTTGGCCTCACTCATTGGTGACTCAAAGCAAATGAATAGATAGAAACTTGAGTTCATCAATGTCTCAGGATTAAGAGCCTATTGCTAGGGAATTATGAGAGCAGATCTTAAAATTAAGACAGTGTTTCTAAGGTGTTTCTCATGGTCCTTCAATACATCCAATGTATCAGTATGATGATCCAGAATCTTATATTCCGATGATCGAGACATATCACTCTATCTTATAGTAATCATAATACTGCGACCATGTCAGACGAGATATCCAATCTCATCACCGGTTGTGAATCAATTTAAGTATAAGATTTGTGACACATGTCTCCTGTATGTGGATCTCATCCACACACGTGTTACATCTAATACACTTGTGGACTCCGGTTCATCTCATGAGCCATTATGTCATTTGTATTAGTTATGTGCAAATAAATAATAAAACATCATTCATCTCATGAAAGGAAAACATAAATATATTGATAAATAAAGAAATTAATCAATTTATTACATCAATCTTAATGGATTGAGACCATAAAACTAACAAGGCGGTCCACATATGCTAATTACCACGGGATAGTGTCATTGCCCTCCCTACTCACACTGAGCTGTGGTGGAGATATAAAATAGTTTGGGATCATACCCTTTTCAATCAGAATGTTCAGAACGATACCCTATTGGCATCAATCGGTGTCCATTACACCTTGGTGTCCATTAGACCAACTCAATCTGAAGACGGTCCAGAATTCAAAGCCCTCACAAGTGGTGCCCCAGCTGTGTTGGACGTTAACAGCTGAATGGTGCCCGACAAACAGAATCCTAAACAAACATCAGTGATGGACTACGCTTTCTTGCGCGAACAAGATTTAACAAACAATAGAGAGACTACTTTATTTCTAATCAAATCAGACTTCCAACAGATTTTAGACTTCAATAGTAGTTCTCTTCAAGCCTTACAATCAAAGTTGCCTAGTCTCGACACTTCATAAGGACTTCAGAACAAGCGGAACATCAAAGGGGATCCTAAGTCAAACATCTAAGTTTTCATTGCAATCTCAAACAAAATAAAGTAAACAGGACTAATGAACATGGGCATTTTATGTAGAGAGTATCAAACGGTACCATTCGGAATCAGAAGTGATAAACAATCCAATCCTACGTCAATTGTTATTCCCGAAGTCTCATACAACCCTATTCAGTCAACGAAAGGAATAAGGTTCGCGATATCCAAACAAACAGTCTTCGTGCATAGATATAAAGAGAATATCTCGTTGTCCCATACCGTTCAAGATTGAGTGAAGTTGGAACCCGAGAAGACTGCTATGAGTAATTATCTACTCAAAATGTCCCTTGTACATAGTCAAATGAGTCCACAATGGGTAATAAAGGTTCCGCCTAAGTCCATAGACCAAAGGGCACAAACCCTTTAAAAAAGGGGGAAATTTGGTCAAGCCAACAGCAGGGTTCGGTCAACCGACAAGTTCGGTTAACCGAGGGTCGACCGATGTAGCGACCAATTGTACAAAACGACTAGAAATGAAGCTCTCTGGAATCGGAACTGACAGGTAACCGAGGCAGTTCGGTCAACCGACAGGTTGACCGACACGCTAACCGACAGTCTAACTCCTCCTTCAGAAAAATGTCATATACTAGAATTGGGACAGACAGGTCACCGAGGGTCACCGAACTGCAGTTCGGTTAACCAACAGACCCCATAATTCTGAACCGAATTCTGAGATGATTCAGAAATGGGGAGTTTCACTCACTTCCTTCATTCACACCTGCAAACAAGGAAACATAGGGCCTTGCCCTCTCCGCAAACATCCATACCCCTTTCTCATCAAGTCTATTCAAACTACAATCCAATCCATTCATTCAAACAAGCCAAACCTTCATTATCATGCTTTCAAAATTTCAACACATCAAATGAGCAAAAGACAACTAAATCATCATACATCCATACCAATCAAGAGAAACAAGCATATCAAGCGTAAACATATATATCTACTTGCCTTGATGAAGAGCTTGAACCAAAAATCCAAGAAGAAATTATGGAAAATCCGCTTAGAGCTCTAACTTGAAGAAAACAACTCTTAATCCCAAATTAAACCTACAAATGCATGCCAAGGGTAGAAATGAGTCTCCCTAATCCATTTTTAACCAAAGAGGAAGAAGAATAGCTAGTCTACAAGCTTTATGAGCTTTTCTAGAAGTGGGTTGTGGATAAAAACCTTAGAAAAGGAGATGGTTGGGTTCTTGGAGGGTTGGAGAAGAAGATGTATAGTCTGGCCGGCGAGAACAGAGCTCCGGTGGCCAGAAACGGGAGAAAGGCAGTGAGGAAGCTGGGAGCTTGGAGGCAGCACAGTGAAAGGAGGAAAAGAAAATAAGAGATGGGTGAGGGATGAATGATGGGTCTTATTAGGTCAAGTTAAATGGGTAATTTAAGTTTACTCCCTGGTTTCACTAATGTGGATATTCGGGCCTCTTTGACGCGTCGGATCAAAACGCAATAAAAGACTAAAGTTCGTAAAATGTCGAGACCTACCCGATGCATCCAAACTCACAAAAACCCATAATCTCATAAAAACCCCTGAAAACTCCCCAAAATTGCAAACCACCCCCTACTGTAACCAAATGAACTCGGACTCACGCGAGACTCCGCACGTGTAATCCGTACGTCAAACCCGACTCACTAAGACTCTAAATACACTCACTAAGACTCTAAATACACTTACTAACTAATCACACAATTAATTATAATTAATAGAAGATTAAAGAACGGGGCGTTACAGGCTACCCTTGCAAAACTTGTCAACGGCCATTCCCTGCAAACCCACCAGCGGCCACTATTTCCCCTTTAGCACAGCCTGTTTCCACGGCCACCCTCCCGACATAGTCCACAGCCACAACCCTTCCATGCACTCAGCCTGGCCGTTCTTTCCCTGCACAGCCAGCTGTTAGCTCCCTGTAGCATGCAGCTTCTCCTTCCTCCTCTTCTTCTTGTTCAGCCTGCACAATCCTTGTTCCTACATGAAACCAGCAGCAATAGCCCCTCGTCCCAGCATCTACACAACCCTTGTTTTCACCTGAACCAGTTCATTCCTTGATTTCACCCTGACTTCAGTCCCACATGAATCCGCTCACCTGCAATGCGACCCCCCCCCCCCCCCCCCCCCCACCCAACCCGATCTCAGCTGAAACATCCACCTGTTTTCAACCTAAACCTCCACTTGGAACCAGTTGCAACTCCACCTGAGTTCAACCATCTATAGTGTACAACTTGGACCAATGGGTCCCACGTTGGGACCCGCAGAACCCAGCATAATATGACATTTGAAAAATGAAATTTTAATTGGATCTTAACCTGTTTTCGAACTTGATTAACCTCTTAGGGATTTCTGAGTTTTTGAACCAAAATTGGGGTTTTGACTCCATGATGGGAGGAGTTACATGGTTTAATGCCATCATTGTGGTTGACTTGTAACTCACATTCCTTAGCTTTTGATTGGGCTATCTAAAATAATGAGTAAATAACCACATTAAATTGTCATAAAATAGGTCATTAACTGCATCAAGTGGTTGCCAAAGCATTTGAAGAGTCGTAGGCCGCGCCGCGTCTTTCGAAATTCTACCTGTGATGTAGGAAGCCTTGATCGCGTATGGGTTTTCATGCCAATTGATGTCGGATGATCATATAGTTTTAGACATTAATTGCTATCAGTGGGCCGGTACCATTTGTCCTATTGAATTCTCGATCGGTCGGGAAGAAAGTGAGCTTTCTTGGTCTGTCGGTAGGCGATTTTGAACCGTCCAATGACCATCCTATGATTTCGATAGTGGATCCGTGATGTTGATGAAGATCGACGAATTTCATGCCCCAAAAATTAGATTTTTGGAAAATCACAGAGGCCAAATATCTCAAATTGCAAATATGGGTTTTTGGCAAAAATTCGGCAAAAATTCGGCGACCCGATTTCCAGGGCCGCCGACTACCATGCACTGAGGGTTGCCAGAACCATGGGGTTTTTTGCCCCTTTCGATTGCCGATTTTCAGCCTTTTTCAGGTTTTTCCCGATTCTTTCTTCTTTGGTATTTTTCTTGATAGTTTTGTACATGTTTTGGCATGATTTTCCTGTAGAAAACTTGATGAGAAGCAGTACAGATCGGAGGAAAATTTTTCTAATTTTTCAGGAAAACCGAAGACTTTGTCTCATAGAGTTGCCGATTTGCTGTTAGAAGCCAGAACTAGGTTAAACGATATTGAAATAACCTGAAATTTGAGCTGAAGCCTCCTAAGCAATAAATAAGACCAATCACAGGCTTTTGTTTGAGTTTTGAAGCCGTGTGGGGTCTTCTCGCTAGCAGACTTGATTTTGTCGCGAGGAAGATGCACCGCTTTGATGTATGGTCAAACGATATTTGATTGACCCGAAAGTTGACAGGGAGCTTATTGGAATCATTTTAAGATGATCCATTAGCTCCAATTTAGGAATCGTGGTCCCGAGGGGCTCCGCCGCCGAGAGGCCTGATTTAGCTTCCGGGAGTTAAAAGTTTAGTCAAATATTGTCGAAATGACCAGAAACTTGACATATAGCCATTTGGAAGTATTTTGAGATCACCCATGTGCTCTGCTTGATAAGTGATGGCCTCGGTGGTTCTCCCCGTTGAAAGGTTTGGTTTTGCTATTTGAGGATCGATGTATGGTCAAACGTTGTCAATTCGATCTGAAACTTGACACAAAGCCTTTTGGAAGTATTTTGAGACCATGCATAGGCTCTAATTGAAGATTTGATGTCTTCGACACTGTTGCCACCGAGAGAGCTGATTTTGCTACGACTTTTGCTTTTTTGGGCCAAATGGTGTCAGAATAGCCTGGAACTTGATGTAGAGCCTTTTAGTGGTATTTTGAGACCAGCAGTGTACTCTGTTTTGGAATCTGATAAGTTCACAAAAGACACTTTTATAGCATTATTTTATAAGTTTTCAAAGATAAAAGAACTCAAAATACTATTTTTAGCATAAACATCATAAAGTTCCTCCCCATCATCTTTGCTCATATATTTTCATTATAGATGACCATTTGTATGCATTTATATGAGGTCCAATTGCTTTCATACTCTCAATTATATTAATTTCTCTTTGTAGGTGTTAATTGAAGATTAATTTGAAGATTAAAGTTGAGATTCAAGAATTAAAGAGAGTAAGGATAAGTTTGGAAGGCAATTGAATGAAGAAAAGCCAAAGTTAGGCAAATAATAAAAACGAACATGATAGACCTTGGTTGGTATTTTGACCATATCTTTTTACTCAGGTGTCCGATTGAGGTGATCTCAGAAGCATTGGAAATTTTGTTCAAATATCTACAAATCATATTTCATAATATTTTTTCCAATTCAGATGTTTCGGGGGTCAAAATCGTACATCAATCTGGAGACTATTTTCTAACACGGGAATCACATACATATGTTCATATTTCCATTCTTATGGAGTCCCACATTGGAAAGAAACCAAAAGAGAGCAAGACAGATGTTTTTATATAAGGAAGAGAGCTCTAGGCATTAGATACACAAGCAAGGAGAACCACCTCTTCTTTACTTAAGTTATTCATGTAATTGAGAGCAATTATAGAGAGAAAGTGAGGAAAGCCTTATAAAAATTAAAGATTTGGAATGAAATTGAAAACTTTATCGTCTCCAATGCGTGGCTAATCCCTTTGATTGGATCTTTTAGGTAAAGTTAAGTCGATCATATTCCTTTTGCTTATGCTCTTTATTTTAATTCCCCTGTTTACGTGCTTAATATGTTAGAGTAGATTTTTCCTCATATGCTTAGGAGTTAATATCTTTTAATGGTTTATGCTTACTTTTGATAGATAGTCATTAGGAATCTTTTCTTTTATAAAGGGAAGAAAATCTTGGCTATTAGATTGTTAATTTCTATCTTAGAGCTTTAAAGTTATATTTTTCAAATCTAAGCATTGATTTGTAATTAGATTTGAGTATTTTTTTATTTTTTATTTGGAAAAGAGAAGAGCATTAGTATTGGATTAGTGTCACTTAGTGGATTCTAGATGATTCAATCATCCATTAATATTGCTTGTTTCTTATTTTACTTTTCTTTCGTTTGATTCTATTCACACTCTCACAACTTATTCACTTGTTTTAACTCTCACACTCAATTTCTCTATTCACACCATCAATTCCACATTTGATTTTACACCACTTTAGAATATTTCTTTATCTCCATCCACTCATTTTCTATCTTTCACTTGTTATTTTCACACACTTATACATTTAATCTATCTAACATTTCTCAATTGTCTTGTATTAACCTTGTTATTTTTCTTTTGTCATTAACTTTGTTACTAACTTGTTACTTAGCTTGTCATCACTTGATTTTTTCCATTTTTACTAACATCTCTTTGTTATCTAGTTCTTGTTTTCTTTTAGTTTGCATTCTTTTTATTTACCTTGTTATTGTTTTGTTTCTTGTTTCCATTATTTTTGTTATTTCTATTTGCATTTGTTAGCTATATTTGAGTTGATACTCATTTTCATTTATCATTATTAGTTTCCTTGTAACGATCCTCGTGAGAACGATATTCGGACTTCCATAGTCTATATTACTTGAGACAACCATCCACCAGAATCAGAGTCTCCAACTTTACTACCGCCAGGAGCTCATGTTCTGCTACCGGAAGAGTGAAGTTAGGTCAAAGAATGTCGAAATAGCCTGAAACTTCATGTGTACTCTTCTTGTGGCTATTTTGAGGAATCTTGCAGTTTTTTGTTTGATTCTGAAAGGATTTTATGCCTGAAGTAACATTGCCTATTTGTGGTAGGACGTGACTTCATGTAGCTTTTTAATGGAGAAAGTGTATGAAGAGGCAAAATGACATTTTTAGCGTCAACAATATTTTCAGAACTTTACTGGAGCATGGGAAGTTAGAACTGCCTTCTTCCAAAAGACCCAGCCAGGAAGGTAGAATGGATGATCCGAACTACTGCCCCTCTCATCGGATGATTTCCCATCCTTTGAAAGAATGTTTCATCTTGAAGGAAAAAGTACAAGATATGTTGGCTAAATGAGTTATACAACTCAATCAGAAATGTGATACTGCATCGGTCAATATGGTGACATTTGGATCATCTGAACCTACCAATATCGGGCCTGTTGATGAGTGTTAATTATTGTATATTTTACCCCTCATTAGTCCGAGTTTTATCAGCATCTCATATGCATATCATTTGCTTTACACGAAAATTTTATCCTTCTATCACATTAACGGATAAATCCGATTATTTATAGCACATTTTTATGTAATTTCTCTTGTGTAGGTGGACCCCGCGACTACCCTAACCTTCCGGCCAATGTCTTAAGGCATCAAGAAGATATTTCAATAAAAGAAGTTACATGAGAAAATCTTGATGAAGAAATCCTAGGAAGTGTTGAAGAATTCCAAAATAAGAGGAGAATGCTTTAAGAATAAAAGAAGTCATTTTCTAACACAAAGGAGTGGTTGATGTTTTGGTCAAAGCTTGGGTGGGTACTAAATAGGTTATGGATTCAAACCCCAACAATTACGTATCTTTTTTACATAGAAAGTATTTCATCCAACTCTTCAAGTTGCAATTAATCAAATGGAAGCAATCTTTGTGAAAGAAAATGAGCCAATCAAATGTCCTTAATGTTTCTATAAATTGGAATGTATTTGTAGAGAGGGAGAAATCTTTTGGGCAAGTTAGTCTTTTAGCAATTTTATTTTACATTCTCAATGCTTTTAGATTGTAAATAGGAGCTCAAGTGTAACTAATTTAGAGAGAGAGAGAGTGTGTAATAGAAGATCATTAATGAAAATCTGGAGCTCTTTCTTGATGTTTAGTAGCTAAAGCTCTTGGATTAGGTTCTCCTTTTGAAGCTAAGTAATGTGATTACTTCAATTACATGCATGTTTTAATAGATTTTAGATCTAATTATGCTAATCTCTCTTATTTCTAATGCTCTATCTCTACACTTGATACTTGGATAATCTTAATTGATGCTTTGTAGTTTGATTAAGTTCTCTCACATAGCATGCTCTAGAGCTCTTCCTTATCTTTGATCTTTTTAGCTTGATTTTAATGAATTATTGTTAGAGTAGCTAGATAATGATCTATGATCTTGGCTTTTGATTTTCTTTACTTTAATCTTCATTTCTATATCATCCAATCCAATTAGGCAAGAGATTGCTAATTGGATTGTAGATTTGGGAGTTGAATTAGAACATGCACTGGTTGGATTAATTACATACTTAGTGGATTTGGATTGCATAATCTCTTCTTTTTATTATTATTAATTTTAATCTTTATTTGATTTGTTGTTTTTACTTCTAGATTGTTAGATCTACATTTCACACCACTTGTTTTAAAATCCTACACACTTCACACCACATCTTCACCTTAAATCTTTTATTTCCACCACCATTCATCCACTAATTTAGTATAGCTTGTTAGATTAGCTTAGATCTTATTAATTTCATATTTTAGATTGTTAATTAATTGTTTATATTGCATAATTTAATAGTATTGACTTCAATTGTCTATATTAGCTAAAGCTTAGTATAATTCTACTTAAATTGGACTCATTGCTTATTCCATCCTCTCTTCGCGGGATCGATAATCCGGACTCTTTAGTCCTTTACTACTTGACGACACCGTAGTCTTATGGTTAAGCGTTGCACATCTAAGTGTCGATCACATGTCATATCAAAGACGGTAGAGTTTTGGCTAATTAATAAAGTCGAAAATAGTGATGGACTCGTTTCAGTCACCACAGCATCTGGAGAAGTGATACGGGTGCATCCTGATCTCATAAATGATGATGGCTAGGAAACAGTGGGGTCAATGTCTACTTCTAAAAGAAGGAGGAAAATAAAAAAATCGCTTCGCAAGTCTCGCCAAATGGTTAAGGTACAATCTATAAAAGAACCAAAGGAGGAAACTGAGCCTGTTCCAAGAAAAAAGGCACCAGTAAAATCTTCTAAACTAATGAGGAAACCTATCACTTTGGCAAACTTCCTTCTCTCTCTCACTGGGGAAGAAGATGAGTTTCATATTTCGAATTGCAATCAAATCTCTAGGGTAGGACGCCATCCTCTTTCGGATTAAGAGGACTCAGATGACGAATGGGTACCTCCTACAATGCCCCCGCCTATGGATGATGATTATCAAGACAGTGATAAAAAATCAGATCCTGATGAAAAAGAATACCTTTCAGATGAGGTATTGAATGAAAATGACTTCATCACTGATCCCTTCTTCTATCAAGAGAATATCCCGAAGATAGAAGTTCAAATTTACAATTCAAGGCTTCCTTAACCTGGTGACTTGCCGGTGGACCCTCCTTCATTCCCTATACCTCCAGAAATTCATTCGGATCCTCTACCAATCACAGATGATAATGAACCCCATTGTCAGGCACCTACAAATACACCTACAACACAAGACACTTCTAACTCCTCAATACCAGTCGGGTTGAAAAATGGTCAAGACGGCAGCTCAAGGAAGGAGGAATGCCTAATTACCAAGCAGGACATCCCTAACAAGGCGCTAGTTGTCTCTACTTCTAGTGGCCCGTCCACCACAGTGATCTCCACATAAAAAACCAAGGATGATCGGCCCCACCAAAGGATGTGCCCATTATCACAATCAGTGATATGTCCTCAGGATCTGATGGAGATCATCGTGCGGAGTTTGAGGAAGCTCTTAACATTGTGCCAATCAATTCCTCGGACTCGTTCATCATAGAAACACATGAGATTATCACCTTCGAAAATAAACCAGCAGATCCTGGGAGTGAACCCGAGGTGACATCATGTCACGTGGTCGCTGGTATAGGAGAAGAAACCACTACATCTTCTGCCATTGTGGAAGACGTAGTCAAAGGAATGAGAAATCTCTTCTCCCAGCAAGAAGAAGTTTTGGCTGTCCAAAGGAGCATTGGGAGTGGTGCAGGTCCAAAAGGAATTATAATGTCAATTATGATAAACCTTCCGCACCTACTCCTTCTACTCTTCCTTCTGCTTCTCCCTCACTTGTAGTCCCCATAGGGCAAAATGTAAATATTGAAAATGTAAATGCTAATGTTAATGAAAGGCCAATAGAGCCGTTTAAGTATGACCTTATCGAACATCTTAAACACATACCTGCACGATTGCACATTCTTGATCTGTTGCAAATGTCAAAAGAAACTCGAGACAGTTTCATCAGGGAATTACAAGCACTGGATCCTAATAATCAAATGCATGTGGCTCAAGTGCATCAAATAGAGAATAAGTATCAAGTAGCTAAATCCAAAAGACCTCAGAAGCAATGTGAAGAGTGTTACTCCATCCAGAATGCTTCCAAGTCTTCTATTTCTTTTTCTAAGGAAGATATGTTATTGGGCAACGTCAATTATACAAGGCCTTTATATTTCACAGCATATATCAAAGAGGTGCCAATTCCTAGGGTGCAAGTGGATCCGGTGTCGGCTCTTAATCTTATTACCATCACGGCATTACAAGAATTGGGAGTTCCATCAAACAAGCTCAACAGCACCAATACCACGATTCAAGGGTATGATGGTGAAATTCAAAAACCCATCGGGAAGATTTGGATCAAATTTCAGCTTGGGAGTTTGGCTTCTGAAGCTACTTTGCACATCATCAAAATTCGTGGTTGCTATAACACCTTACTTGGAAGGAGATGGTTGCACGACAACGCCATTGTACCATCTACACTTCATCAGTTTTTTAAATATATTGATGATGGTGGAAAAGTACATCATGTTTTCGTTGATAAGAAACCTTTTAAAGGAAAGGAAGTCTACTTTACCGACGTGGCTATGTATGAAGAAAGAAAGCCCAATGTGAAGAAACATGTGGTGGAAACAAGCACAGCTGAGTCAGCCAAGGTTTTGAGTCAACAGCAAAAGAAGAAATTAGTAGTAGGTTTGCAGATACACCCGAACCTTTCACGATCAAGGTGAAACCTGACATGAAGAAGAGTAAACCTTTTGTCATTTCCACTAAGTCTTCTAAGTCGGTTAATGTGGCTTCTCTAGTTAATTGGTAAGATTAAGAAATCCATTGGTCTGACCTGTTATGGACTCTCAATGAAAAGGTCAATCACCCCAAGATCGCAGTGGAATTGGATATCATGAAAGTACGATGTATAGTCCGACCGCTCAAAGGATGTATAGACTAATGATGGGTGAGGTGGAAGGTCATCGAATCTATCCTACTTTGATGGCCTCGTCTCACAATCGGGGAAGTTGGAAGGAAACAGAATTCGGGCGACTGGAAAGAGAAACTCGTAGTCCAGTACGACGTGATGCTTTAAGGCGTTCATTGGATCTGATGTGCATCTTAGAAGCACACCACTCGGTAGAAGAAGAAAAGATCACCCTACGACAATTGGCTCTCACTTGTCAAGGGCCTGGTGAGTCCGTTGTCGGTTACATAGATCGATGGTTGGAAATGGCCCACAAGTGTGAAGATCCTTCTTCTCAAAATATGTAGATCAGACCATGCCTTCATAGTTTTCATCATGATTTCAAAGTACTCGCCATTAGAGAATATTTTAGAAAATTTGAAGAGTTACTTGGATGGACCCGGCTCCTCTTCGGTCCCGGGACTACCGGGGTCGGCGGATGTGAGAGCCCATGGGTTCCAAACCCTTTCGTGCTCGGGGGCGAGAAAAGAGACCAACAATATTTTTTTGTACGGATATGCCAAATTTTCTATTCTACTTGGAATTTAGAAGTTGTGATCCGGAAATCCACCTTCACAAGTAGAAAAGGAAATCAAATTTGTTATAGTTTTTCATTGCACATATATTTAAGAAAAGAGACAAGTTTTTGCCATGAAAGGTGATTTTCATTTGTTTACCATGAAAGGCGATTTTTCCAAAAAAAGGCGATTTTTTGCCGTGAAAGGTGATTTACAATTCTTATCAATAATGAAAGACAAGAGTTGTGATTTTTTTGTCTCTTTAGAAAAATACAAATTACAACGAAAAGCAAGAAAATGAAATCTAACTTCTCTGTCAATTGTGGGGACTAGTTCAGATTGACGGCTGTAAGTCATGTATGGACTTGCCATCATCCTTCAGATGAGAACAGAATATGCTCTGATTTGCTTGGATCGGCTCTAACCTCAGATTTTTAGATGATAAAGACCCAGAAGAGGTAGTATAACCAATAAAAAGCTGACTAGATGGCTGATAAGTCCACAAAACTAGGTCATTAGGTCATCATTTCATTAGCATTTTTGTTCTTAATTAGGTTTAATTATACAAAATTGTACTTAATTTCATGATTACATGTATTTGGGGATACTTTTGGGAAAATGGTCGGAAATTGGTCAAAACTCATTGAATTGCATGACTTATGTGAATTTAAGGTTTTTCATCTCATTTATCACCCCAAAATTAGGTTTTTTTTTCTGGCTTCATCAATGTATACCTGATATTTTTGGCACCATGTGGTACTTTTGGAAAGTTTGTCATTTGGGTGCATCATTAGACATGTAGGGTCCGATACATGGTACATATTTATTTTCTTACATATGATTAATGTTAAAATTGCCTCTTTCAATTTGTAGGATAAATCAAGAGTGGGACCCACATTCATGAAATTTGAGAAGAGAGGTCAAAGGAGAGTCAAATAATCATACCTTGGACGTCCAACATGGGTCCCACACACCCCATTGCATGCCAACATAGAAGTTTCCATTTGTGTAAAATTATTCCCGGATTTTTCAAGGGCAGCAACTTAAAATGGGCATAATTCTCAAACCAAGTGTCGGATCGGCGCAATCTAGGACCGTTGGAAAGCTCTTTTCGAGTAGATTTCGTGGAGCCCAAGATTACGTAAATCAGAGCTATATTGAGGGAGAATGACCTCAGGAAGTTGTCTGCTACAGTTTTAGGCGGGAATTGCAAGAAATCTCAATATTTGGAAAGCTTCTTTCATCCACACAACTTGTAATTTTTGAGAGATATTTTAGGACTCTACAAGGAAGTGATTGTTCTCTAAGAAATTGCAATTAGCAACAAATCCTTACAAAGTCAAATTCTTTCCAATTGTGAAGCCTAGCTTGAGGTCTAAGCAAGAAATCTCTACACATTAGGAAAGAAGTCCTTAAAAGAGAGGAGATTCTTAGCAAAAGGGGGGGCATCACACACAATAAAAGGAGTCTCTGAAGAGGTGCTGGGGGTGCAGCACCTTGTGTCCATACCTTGGAGGTTCTCTCTCCATTCCATTCCCATCCACCCTCTCTCTAAGTCCCTTTCTTCTTCTTCTCCCTTCTAATTCTTTAGACATAGGTTGAGAGCTCATGTTGAAAGAATGATGAAGCGAGGAGAATCTTAATTTTTTTGTATTTCAAGATCAAGGAATAAAGCTACTACTCGGATTGATTCTACGTGTTTATGTAAGTGGTTTAATTTTTTTTTCTGGTTCTTTTATGTGTTTTGATTGGAGACAATATTTCACATGATTAGATCTAGGATTTTGAAAATAAAATAAATTAATTAAAAGTCGGGAGACATAAAAAAATCACTTGCATAATCTTTTCCTACTCTGAGAAGAGAGGACATCATCATTGCATTGTCAATACTTGTAGGATTGTCTAGTTTCTAGATCTTTGGTACTACTTTTCCGTTTTTTATTTTCCACCCCTTTTGTTTTTATTTAAGTTAATATTATGATTATTTTTATTTATAAATTCTAGATTTAGAGATTACAACTTGCATCTTTCTATGTTTAGTTGAAACACTCTATTCTTGTTATTTGCATAACATATGGTTGGAAAGTGTCTTTTTGCATGCATCATATCTAGAAATTGCATTAGAAAAGGTTTTGTTGCTGAAATCACAATATTATCAACTGATAAGAAAGACTAAATTCGGACCTTGTATGTGACTAGTGAGAAATTATGCACAGTTTCAGCAAAATCGACCCAATTGTGTTATAAAAGTGCACAATTTAAAAACCAAGTAAACGTGAATATTTTGGTCCGAAAATAGCAGATTTAAAGTATGATAATAGGACTTTAAAACCCCAGAATTTCAGCCAAAAATAACCTCGGAAACCGTGTCAACCAGAGGCCCAAACAAAGGTAGTTGGACAGCCTGCGAACAGATTTCCAGCACAAAACAGTTCAAGTAAGCATCTTTAGGTGATCATATCTTTTCCTTTTTAAGTCCTTTTTCGATTCTTCTTTTTCTGTTGTGTTCATGCATCATTAGAGTATTGATCCCAGCCATTAGATTTAGGTTCACATCATCTTAGGCCAATCGTACAGTCCAGTGAAAAGAGGCCCGTGCACAGTTTTTTTCCAGACTTAGAAATTTTTAGCATTCATCAGATTTTTAGAAACTTGTATAAAATTGCATTGTTAGCATTTAAGGCATTATAGATCATTCATATTTGCATAAAAATTAATTTTGGTAAGTAGGACCTAATTTACGAAACTTTGTTTTGATTTCTCTTATATTAAATTGGTTGTTTTGATGAGTTTATTACTTTTGCAGGTTTTAGTTAGAATAGGCCTGAATAAACTTGGTTTCTTTTATTAGTTTAGGTTTTTTTTTATGTGGAAAGTTGTAATTGTCAATTTTCAGTTTTAGGAATTCTCTTGTAATTTGATTAGTTTCTTTATTAGGTTAGATTTAGTTTCCAAATTAGGACAGCTTAAAGTTGGAAGGTTTCTTAAAAGGCATTGTTCCCTGTGGATCGACCTGGACTCACCAGATTATTACTACATTCGCACCCTACACTTCGGGTCCGAACAAGTTTTTGGACGAGCTGAATAGCCACGGCTAAGCCATGTGGATAGAACGACAGAGCCTTGGGGGGTGGCCCCCACAAGGTATTTCGGTCACCTTGTGGTGTTTGTTGCAGAGTCTTTTCAACGGAGGAGAGGTTGTTGCAGCAACTTTTGTAGAAGTTTGTTAATTTTTTGGATTTTTTTCCGGCCTTCCTAGACCGATTGCGATTTTTCTGGACTGATTCCGATTTTTCTGAACCAATTCCAATTTTTCTGGACCTTGATTTCTGGATTCTGATCCCCCTTTTATAGGCTTTTGGTGGCCATTAGGAGGGTTTATGGGCATTGATTGCATTAATGCTCCATGATGGGAGGAGTTACATGTTTTTAATTCATGATTTTGTAACTCCTCTTGGCTTTTGATTGGCTGATGGAGAATAATGGACATTTAGTCGCCTTCAAACTCCATGATGAGAGGAGTTACATGATTTAATGCCATGATTGCTTGGACTTGTAACTCCTTTTTCTTCGCTTTTGATTGGGCCATCCAAAATAATGAGTTAATGAGTTAATTACCGCATTAACTTGTTATAAAATGGGTCATTTAACTGCATTAAGTGGTCGCCAGGGCTCTCAAAGAGTTGCAAGCCGCATCGTGTCTTTTGGAATTCTTCTTGCGATGTAGGGGGCTTGATTGTTGATAGATCTTCATGTTGTTTGATGACATATGACCATATAACTTCAAACACTAATTGCTATCAATAGGCCGGCAACATCTGTCATGTCGATTTCTCGATTGGTCAGACAGAAAGTGTGCTTTCTTGGTTGGCTGGTTGGCAATTTCGAAGTGTCTGATGATGATCCCATGCTTTTGACGGTGGATCCGAAATGTTTGACCAAGATTGGTCGATTTTGTGCCCCGAAAATCAGATTTTTAGAAAATCACAGGGGCCAAACATCTTGAAACGCGAAAAGGAACGAAAAAATGGCCCTTTCGGCGAAAATCCGGCGACTCAGATTTCCATGGTCGCTGGGGATTTTTCCCCTTTTGGTTGCCGATTTTCGGTTGTTTTTCGGTTTTTTTCATTTCTTTTTTCTTCGGTATTTTTTTTGACATTTCCGCACATGTATTGGTCTGATTTCCTTGGAGAAAACTCGACTAGAATCCTTGCATATCAGAGTGCAAAGTTTCCGATTCTCTAGAAAAGCCGAAGACTTGGTTGTGCAGAGCATTGCCGATTTTCCGTCAGAAGCCAAAACTAGGTCAAACGTTGTCAAAATGACCTGAAATTTGACGTGAAGCTTCCTTAGCAGTAGATAGGACCAACCATGGGCTTTTTTTTTGAGTTTTGAAGCCGTGTGGGGTCACATCACCAGTAGACTTGATTTCACCGCGAGGAGGATGTCGCGTTTTGATGTATGGTCAACCAATGTCTGATTGACTTGAAATTTGACAGGGAGCCTATTGGAGTTTTTTTAAGACGATCCATTAGCTCCGATTTGGATATCATGGTCCCAGGGAGCTTCACCGCAAGGAGGCTTGATTTTATTTCCAAGTGTCAAAGTTGGGTCAAATGTTGTCGAAATGACCTGAAACTTAACGAGTAGCCTTTTGGAAGCATGTTGAAGCCACCCATTTACTTTGTTTGATAAGTGATGGCCTTGGTGATTCTCGCCACCGAGAGGCTTGATTTTGCTACTCGAGGGTTAATTGATGGTCAAACGTTGTCGGTTTGACTTGAAATTTGACATGGAGCCTTTTGGAGGTATCCTGAGACCATCCATAGGCTTTATTGAAGATTTGAAGTCTTCGACACTACATCGCCGAGTGAGCTGACTATGCTACGACTATTTCCTTTCTGGGCCAAACAATGTCAGAATGGCTTGGAATTTGATCTAGAGTCTCTTAGTGACATTTTGAGGCCAACTGTGTGCTCTATTTTGTGTGTCAGGGTCTCTGGCTCCACCACTGCTGGGAGCTCCTACTTAGCTGTTTGAAGAGCGAAGTTAGGCCAAATGATGTTAAAATGTCCTGAAACTTCATGTGTACCCTTCTTTTGGCTGTTTTGAAGGATCTTGCAATTTTTGTTTGATTCTGACAAGATCTGATACTTGAAGTGATATTTGTCTATTTATGGTAGAATGCGGCTCTATATAGCTTTTTATGCTGAAGAGGCAAAGTGACATTCTTGGTGTCAACATAGCTATGTTCATGGAGACTATTGAAGACTGTGTTATGTTTCCTATGAGGAGTATGACAAGAAGAACATGCACAGCAAATGTGGTATCGCTAATTCAAGACTCTGATTCTGAGTCGACTCGGAGGAAGTTAACAGCGTATTCACAAATCCACCTCCAACAACAGGATATGAACCTCCTGTCTACTTGTATTCAGATCCATATCCAACATTCAAGGTTGAAGGGTCAACTTTCCTTATACCTTCGAAGAAACATTGGAAACATGACATGATATTCCATTGAGTGGAAGATGCCTCCACTTCATCTCCACCTAGGAATTTTGTCAGTGAAGGCAAACCAAATTTCAGACCCCAACATGATAAGAAACATGGGTTACAATCTAAAAAAGCCGATTGGATTAGGGATGACCGAAGAGATACTGGTACCTTATACCGGTATGACAAATAAGCAAAATGACAAATTCAATTGAAATCACCGGATAGAAGAATCTCAGTTGGGCATCAGATACGTTCCTTACCAAAGTATAGCCAGGGTTGCAAAAAACTTCAGGGCAAAAACGATGGTATAAACCAAAGAGTATGATTATGATTATTCCTTAGAAACAGATATACAAGATCCAACAGATTGGGCCATCTTCCAACACTCGAAAGGAGCAAGTGATAATGATGACGCGGCATCTCAGGCCACTGATCACTGGCGGCTGGAGCTTAATGAAAGCCAAAATTTGTACGATCCTTGTTCTTGAGGCCATTTGGTTCTAAATGTACAAGCCATTGAGCCTTCAAAACTGAATCCTTGGAAAGAGATCAGGCCTTTGTGTAAATCTCCAAATGATACTCCAGAGGGATTTGTGGAGTTGGAAGCTTCCAAAAATAATGTGGAAGTGCCTCCTCCCAACCCTCCAACTGAGGACCAAGTGCAAGAAGTAAACTTATGAACCCCGGACAATCCTCGTCCTACCTTTGTAAATGCTCATATTAAAGGAAATGAACTAGAGGACTTCGTGTATTTCTTGCATGAGTTTGTAGATTGTTTTGCATGGACTTATGTAGAAATGCATGGATTAGACCTGGAATTAGTTGTGCATAAATTGAATATCTCAAAAGATATTAAACCAATAAAACAAGATTAACGGTGTACAAAGCCAAAAATCATAGAAAAGATTGAAAAAGAAGTACAAAAGCTTTGAGATGCTCAATTTATCCAGGAAGAACAACATCCTAACTGGTTAGCCAATATTGTCCCTCTCACGAAAAAGATTGGACAAATCAGGGTTTGTATTGATTTTCGAGATCTAAATAAGGCATGTCCCAAAGACGATTTTCCACTGCCCATCCCTGAAATCATGATTGATAACACATTCGGATATGAAAGAATGTTATTCATGGATGGATTCTCAGGATATAACCACATCAAGATATCCTCAGAAGATGAAAACACACCTCATTTAGGCCCCTGTTTGGGGTATACTGTTATACAGTCATGCCTGTTGGCCTCAAGAATGCACGAGCCACATATCAAAGAGCCATAAATAAGATCTTCTCAGATATCCAGCATAAGACGGTCGAATGTTATGTAGATGATCTGGCCATTAAGAGCAAAAAGAAGAGCACTAATCTTGATGATTTACTCAAAGTCTTTGAACGGTTGCGAAAATTCAAACTACATATGAATCCACTCAAATGTTTCTTTGGAGTATCTTCAGGGAAATTCCTAGGATTTGTAGTACGCAAAGGACGGATCGAGCTTGATCCAGTAAAAGTTAAGGCAATATTAGAGATGCTTTCACCCAAAACTCTTAAAGAACTCAAAGGCATACAGGGCAGATTGGCCTACATCAGGAGATTCATCTTTAACTTATCCGGCAAGTGCAAACCCTTCTCTCGCCTGATAAAGAAAGGGGTTGATTTTGTCTGTGAAAAGAATGCGATGAAGCCTTCAAAGAGATCAAAATGTACTTAACCAATCCGCTTATACTGGCAGCTCCGATGTCAAATAAACTATTCATCCTGTCTACCAGGGTTCTAGATAATTCTTTGGGCGCCATGTTAGCTCAAAATAATGATGATGGCAAAGAAGTAGTTCTCTATTACCTATCTCGAATGTTAGTGGGAGTAGAACACAACTACAAATCGGTGGAAAAAGAATGCCTAGCTCTTATGTTCACAGTACAGAAACTCCGACACTATTTACTATCACATACAGTATATTTGGTGTCTCGAATTAATCTGCTCAAGGTATTGATGACAAAAGCTGGTTCTTTGAATGATCAGCTAGCCAAATGGTCTATATTATTATCATGTTATGATAAAAGATATACGCTGGCAAAAGCAATTAAGGGGCAAGCTTTGGCAGATTTTCTGGCTGAACATCCTTTATCTGAAGATTCAGAATTCAAAGATGACCTTCTGGATGAACCAATATTCTTCACCGAAAAGATCATTAAACATACTGTTGATCCTGATCTTCATTGGATCATGCACTTTGACGGAGCTACACGAACCATTGAATTTGGAGAAACAGTGTCAGGGGTGGGAATTATCTTCTGCAGTCTAGAAAGAGTATACATACCTCATTCCGTCTCACTACTGGAACGGTGCTCCAACAACGCAGCAGAATATACAACTCTAATCATGGGGTTGGAGGTAGCATTGGAATCTGGAATCGACATATTGGCGGTATATGGAGATTCCCAATTGATCATAAAACAATTGAATCTCGAATATGAAGTGAGGAAACCAAACTTGGTCCCTTACTTTAACAAAGCTCAAGAGCTCAAAAGCCGATTCACATTGATAGAGTTCCATCGTATACCATGGTACGAGAATTTCAAAGCAGAGTCTCTAGTAGGACTAGTTGCTTCAATGGCCTTACCAGAGAATGATACGGTAAAAATTATGGTCAGGGAACAGAAACTGCTACCACCTTTTGATACTCATCAAGCTGTAGCAGATTGCTTCCAAATCTCGAGAAGGAAAACCCTTTGTTATGAAAATCCATTTAGAGACTAGAGAGACCTCTTCATGGACTACATCCGACATGGCATTCTATCCGACAATGTCAAAGATCGAACTAGCATTCAGAGGTAGGTGCCCCATATTATTATGATCTTCCTTTTAAAACTTTATATCGAAGATCCTTTGATGGGGTTTTACTACAGTGTCTATCCTAAAAGGAAGTTGAAAATACACTAAAAGTTCATGCAGGGTTATGTGGCGCTCATCAAGCTGGACCGAAATTACATGACCAATACGAAGGCTGGGATATTACTGGCCTCCAATGATTGCGGACTTCATGCAGTTTGCCAAAAAGTGTAGAGAATGCCAAATTCATGGTAATTACATACATCAACCGCCTTATCTTCATCCCACAACGTGTCTCGGCCTTTCGAAGTTAGAGGTATGGACATCATTGGGAAAATTCATCCTCTGTTGGACAAGGGCCATCATTTCAGTCTGGCGGCCATGGATTATTCTCCAAATGGTCTGAGGCAGTTCTGTTAGCCGAAGTAAAAGCTGATACTGTAATCAACTTTTTCAAAAACCATATTATCTGTCGTTTTAGTGTGCCTAAACGCCTATACCATGATAATAGACCCCAATTCAGCAATGACAAGCTCTACAGATCCTGCGACAAGTATGGTATTTATTGTTGCCCTTCCATTGCATACAATCATGTGGCAAATGGTCTAGCAGAGGCTTTCAACAAAACTATCTGCAAAATTCTGAAGAAGATGGTATCTAACAACAAGAAATCATGGGGAACGAAACTTCAAGAATCTCTCTAGGCTCATCGAACAACGGTTAGAGGCCCAACTAAATCAACTCCATTCTCTCGTCTATGTGTGCGAAGCAGTAGTACCCATAGAAATCCAATTACCTTCACTCAGAGTAGCTATTGCAGAGAAAACCACAGATGATCGAAATGTTGAATTGAGACTTCAAGAATTAGAAAGTCTTGACGAAAAAAGGCTCGCAGCCATTCAAAGTATCGAAATTTATCAAACTTGGATGGCAGGATCTTTCGATAAAAAAGTGCAAGAAAGGGCTTTCAAAAAGGGAGACCTAGTCCCTACAATACGAAGACCTATGATCCTCACTCACAAATCTAAGGGAAAGTTTGAACCTAAGTGGGAAGGACCATACGTCATCGATAAAGTTTACTCGAACAGCGTATACGCTGTCCTTACCATTGAATGTGAAAGATGTGTGATGCCCATCAATAGAAAGTTTCTTAAACGGTATTATTCCTAATTCAGTTTCAGATTTGGTCTCATTGTTTTGATCTGGGTAGGCCTCTCGGTCCTCCTGATTAAAACACAAGTCATCTAGGTAATGTCCCTTTCTGTGGACCCTAATTGACTCCACTCTTGTCATTTGGCCAAAGTCTTCTAAAATAAAAGAAAAAGAGAGACCCCATATCACAGCCCCGCCTAACTCAACATGAAATTGTCCTTTTTGGCCCATGTGCATGAGCGAGGACTTCCCAAGATGTCATCCATCCTAGTACTGCTCTCGCCCAAGCACCGGTAATTTCGAAGTTCTTATGGTTTTCCGGGCTTCACAGTTTTAAAAGGTCTCGTGCTAAGTTAATACGGAGTTTGACTTATAAGTCCAGGGTCAGGACTTGGATATTTCTGATGCAGGCTAACGAAGACTCACCGTTTGAAGCCCGTTGTTGATACGCTACACCTCGTGGTTAAAGGTGCCGCCCAGACCAAGTTCTCACACCCCATTTGACCCCGATACACATCAAATTCCTTGATTCCAAATGACCAAGGCCGAACCCCGGCTAATGCCCTTACAAGGCCCCGGCTAATGTTCATTCGACTTGGTCAATTTTGGAGTCAAACTCATCAAGAAAGGAACCAAGTTAGGACCCTGGCTAATGTTTTCCTTACGACACTGACTAATGTCCATTCTCATGACCTCCTTTTATTTCACTATTCTTTTAAACAAAGACTGGTGAATTAATGAATCTGAAAACCAAAAACATACTTCTCATGAAGTGCAAAAGGAAAAAAAAAAAAAAAGGAAAGAGAAGAGAACTGTTGAGGATGAACATACAAAATATATCATTATTAATAGTCTGTTACAATCCATTACATTGGTGAACAAAAAGAAGAAGAAAGAAGGAAAAAACCTAAGTAGCATGAAAAGCTCGGTACTTAGTGTTAAATTCTTCTATATGTCTCTTCAACATCTGCTTTTTGGTTGCGACATATCTCTGTACTTGAAACGCCTCTTCCTACTGCTGCCATCTCCCGCCAGGACTCCTAAGCCGATAGTTCTTAGCTGCAGCACATGACATCCAGCAGGAAGAACCATTCTACATGGAGCCAGCATGTCAAATTTCATTACGGCAGAATCCTTAAAACCAGGGTCATCATAGTAGAAGATGCCCTTCTTGAAAGTGCGCTCACCAGTTCCCCAAGCGATCTTTCGTCATCCCTGGCTGGCATGGTTGGTTTGAGGCTCAAGGCAGAAGAACCTCTCTTGTAGGTGTGCTCTGTGGAAACCATGATGGTCTCTCTTGTAGAATGGACAAAAGATAAGGTGATGTGCTCAGTAGAGTGGCACAACTCTTTGCAATCACTGCTGTCACCACAGCTCCAAACAGCGTTTATTAAAATATCTCGATATAGTTGTTTGGTCCTAGTAGAAGTCAATAGCCTAGTCCTGAATCTCTCCATTTTAGCCTCGGCGATATTAGCCACATTGCAAAAAACGTGCTCCAGTTTGGCGCGACCCACTCGCATTATACTGCGGGGAGAAGGACGAGCTTGCGTGGTTTCAGCAGTTGGAACTTATGAGGTCTTAACAGCAGGCTGCTTACCCTTAGCGATAGCAGCATCATCAGCAGGAGATGAAAAGGAAGCGATGTTCTTGTCTGTTGAAAAGAAAAGAGAAGATATTAAGATCAGGAATCTGCAGAAATTTCGGCAGCATCTCCCCGTTATTTTGAAGATGGGCAAGAAATCCTAGAATGAAATAATATACTTGATTCTCAACTTCGACAGGGCAACAAAGTGCATGCTCAAAGGTTTTCGAATCAAGGTTTCCGGCTAAGTAGGGCAATAGAATGTGCGCTAAAACCATGAGGAGACATGCATGAATGAATGTAACAAGGATGTGCAATTAACAGCCAGCAGCTATAGTCCTGCAATCGAAGTCCAGCGGCTAAGGATATTTCAGCAAAAAAAAAAAAAAAAAGTCAACGGCTTCACTGTATACTACAGTAATCGGAGTCCAGTGGCTAAGAATACACATTAAAAAGTCAACGGCTAAGATTCCGCCACTTTAGTGCTCGGCGGCCAAAATTCGGATATTTTCGCCATTTCAGTGGTCAGTGGTTAAAGTTCGTTCAGCGGTCAACGCCCTGACTTCGAAGTTCTTACCGGCCACTATTCTGCTCAATAGCTAAAAAAAATAAAATTACCGCAGTCGACGGCCGCTCTTCTTTAGCACTCAGTAGGTAAACCCAAGAGCTTTTGTAGTAGACTCCAAAACCTAAACTCTTCAGCGGCCAAGGGTTCCCAATTACCATGGTTGGTCACCCAATACCCGAACAACTGTTACCAAACCTTCACCATGGAATCTGGCGGCCATTCTATCCGGCAATAAGCAACCATTATTCAAACGTGGCTGAAATCTATTTAGCCGCAACTGATAGCCACCTGTCAAATCTCTGTTTCATGAAAATTAAAAGGGCAAAACCTTAAAACCTTGTTTTCTATCTAAAAGAAAGAAGAAAGGGCCGGAGTTTATCCATCTTCAACATACTGAATGGGAGATTTCAAACCTACAATGAAGCAGAGAAAGAAATAAAAGAAAACAAAAAAAAAAAAAGAAAGAAAAAGAAAAGGAGAGAAGATACGAAGAAGAAAAGGGAAATTTCCATCGCTCTTCCATTCTCATTACCACGATTCAAAAAGAAGGCTCAATCACTAAATTTTGATCAAAATGGAGAAATTATCCAAATGGGCCTTCGGCCAAAACCCAGATCATCCTAACAGACGTCGAAGAAGAAGTGTCCAAGCATAGTGAAAGAAAGAAAAGAAAAATGAAGACATGTTTGTATGATAAAAAAAGAGCTTACCAGCCATTGTCTCGATGAGGAAGAAAGAAAATCACAGAAGAGAAACAGTAGGAAGCTGAAAAGGCAGAAGATCTTCGGACACAAAAGCTTTGGATTTCGAAAGCTCTGAAGTTTTGGAAACTCTAGAAATAAAAAAGGTAAGGGGAAGAAGAAAAGGAAACAATCACCTTTTTATGAAGAGACCGACGCCTCAAATTCCGCAAAGGCATTGGTTGCGGAATTAAATGCTTAGCGGTTACTCGGGAAATAGAACGACGTTCAACGGCCATCCCAAAACCACCGCAACGGCTAGTGAATACGCAAGAAAAAACCAGGAATTAGCCGGTCAGCGCACGGTTCAAGGAGACGCGCTGCTTTTTAAAATCCATGGAGCCACCAAAATTTAAAAGTGACGTCATCAAAACGGTCCATTTGAAAATATCTTTGAATAGACTGGTCATATGCCCAGTTTGGAGTCGATTTGCCTACGCAATCACCCAATTCTAACAAAAACACAATTAATGCCACAAATCTTAAACCCTTTTCATTCATTCATGACAAAATCATCACTTTTCCATCACCAAAGAGAAAATTCTTCAAAAAGAAGGTTGTTTTATGCCTCTGGGATTCTTCCTTAGGCCTTTTCCCATAATTCCTATAGAGATGCAAAGACTTGATATATACGAAAAGTAGAGCATGAGCAGCTTTTAAAACAAAGTTTTATACACCTTTCCATCAAAAATACATATTTGTGGAATTCCTGAGGCACAATTATTACCATGACATATTTCAATCATTGTACCTTGAAGAGGGCATTTGTTGACACACAAAAATCATTTGGCCAGGTATTATAACTTCTAGGACAAAGCATTCATTTTTCATAAAAGAGGTTATTTTCTGACCGCTGGAGTCTGGGTCGGCCACAATAAAGATCCCCCGTGGCCCCTGTTACAAGGCTCACCGGCCGCTGCAATCTTTAAAGCATCAGCCGCTCAATGCCATAAACCAATTGCTGATATTTGTCCGGAAGTCGATGACCGCTGGACGTTGCAACGCTTCATGCATTGGCCCCGAACTTCTTCTTTCCCGGCTACTTGTCACACGCGATCTCCTATGATTTCTTACCAATTACTTCTTCTGATGGCTGCGGGACCTATAAAGGGGAACAGTTACACTTCCCATTAATGGCAGTTTCAAAACTACCTCCACTCCCTTATGATTTTCGACAGTTATGGCTTCCCAAAGGTTATAAAAAGGGAGGACAGCAAGACAACTCCAATCTAGTACAAAGACTCCCAGAAACTCTCCCATTTTCAAAACTCTTTCATCTTTCATCCGCAAGGTGAGAATCAGGCAGTGGTGAACGCTTCTATTTGAACTTGGGTGATAGCTTTTGAAAGACAACCTTTGTTCCTCTCACCATGGAGGAAGGACAGAGATTGTCTCTGCTGTTTTGAAACAGAGTTCTCTGAATAATCTTTCTTCCGAAACAATGGTGATGAACTATAAAGACTGAAAGAAGAAGTTAAATTGTAGACTTCTCCAATTTCGTCTTCAGCAAACTCTTGAAACAGAAGACTTTTCTTCTCTTCTATCAATCTAAATCTCCATTATTTTTTATCTCCCAAGGCTGACGAGGGGGTTGTATAAAAATTGTAAACAACCTGCACTCGGAAGGTGAAGCAAAGAAGAACTGTAAATAAAAGTGGAAATGGCTCTTCCTGCGCGATCAAGCACATGTGCAAGTCATTTTCAAATATTTCTGTAATGTTCAAAGGATGAAATAAAAAGCTTCTTCACCAAACTTTCATCTTTTCCTCTTTTGGCCGAAATAATGATGAACATGGGTTCCAACAATAAAAAACATTCAAGAGGGAAAAGAGAGGCATACCTCTTAGAAGTAAAAAAAAAGAAAAAGGTGGTGGAAGAGAGGACTGCCATTGTTGGATTTGCACCGAAACATTCTATGTTGCATAGGGCATGATGAGGAGTTGATTGGCCGGCTGGATCTTGCAAGGGAAGCCTCCAAGAAGTTGTTCTTGAAGAAGCCATGGAAGGAGAGGAGAAGGAGAAGGAGAAAAGAAGAGAGGAGGAGAGAAAATTTTCTCTTGTGTAGCGGCCGGTGGAAATGTGGAGTTAAATGTGTTTGGTGATGGTAGATGGAGACATTAATGAGGTAGGTGAGGAATTGAATTTGGTTGGTGGGATATTTTTCAAAGCTTAGGTCGTGAGTTTGCCACATTCTAATCAATCTTGAGACGCATGAACGAAAGTCTTTGGGACCTCAGACAGACTTGGTCAAAGAAGAAGAATTATAGGTCTAGGGAAGGGCTTTCCAACAAGTCAGAAATCACAAATTTCTAAGATCGGTGACATAATCTGTGATTTTCCAAACTGCGGTAAATACCTCGAAAAGTGTACTGGGGGTCAAATTAGACTTTCTAAACCTCGAATGAGTTTGGACTGAACATGAAAGCTGTTGGGCAGGTTGACACCTAACTTTTGAGCTCAAGAAGAAATTTTTATAAAATTCCCAAGATACCCCTGAAAAACCTTGAAATTCTAACTTAACCCGAAAAAAGTCGATTTCTCACAAAACTCCACGAAATTGTCCATAACTAATCCCAACTCAGCTCTAATTCTAAGAAACTCTCGATTAACCTCTAATCAAGCGTCATGAGCCATTAAATAAAATTAATTAGTGTCAATCGCAGTAATTAAAAATCGGGTTCTTACTAGGAAGAGGTCGTTGCATCGATTGGAGAAGAATGATTTTCAAATCTATAAAACCCTAACCCTAGAAGAAGACTAGTGTAGGATATAAAAGCGCTTTTGGCCTTTACTATCCCTCGAAAAAAAAAAAAAGATGAATTGGGGCCAAAGGACCCCTCCTGTCTCCAAAGTCTTAGTGGATCCTCCTTTGTCCTATGACGTCCTATGGGATTTTTTCCTATAAACTTTTCTTAAAATAAAACTATCATTCACTTCTTTTATATTCTCCTCAGTTTTTTCATTTTCTTCACCAATATCCTCACAGTGATTGGGGACAACTGGCATTCCCACGACGATCGGTTGCATATAGTGGCAGCTGAAACAATTACATGAATTTAAATAAAGGGTAATTTGAATATTTTAAAAAATCAAAGGAAAAGGTCACCAAAAACACTCCTTTAAATGACGGAGAAATTTGTGTTTTTTTTAAATATAAGGCAAAAACCTAAGTCCTTAATTAAAAATTTCTCAGAATTGAAATATCCATCGATCCGGATTCGAGAACGTCCTCCCGAATTGCCGAGTTTAAAACCCGAGTCGTTTTCTATCAGATATCAGAAAGGACACTTTTGTGAAAGTGCTCATTACTTCTTCTATGGAATTCTCTGCTCGTCTTCCACCATTTCCACACTTCTTCTTCCCCCTCTCCCTGCTCTCCCCCACCTTCCTCCTCTCATGGGCTGCTCAGAATTCAACATCAGAGATCGAAGCTTTCTCTCGGGAGCTTTTGAAGTCCGCGAGAGAACCCCAGTTCTTCGATTGGTTGAAGAACGTAAGGAGAACAATACACGAGTATCCAGAGCTTGGCTTTGAGGAGCACAAGACGAGCGAGCTCATCAGATCAGAGCTTGATTTCCTTGGAATCGATTATTCATGGCCGTTCGCCAAAACTGGGGTTGTTGGTCAGTTGGGTCTGGTGGATTCCCTTGGTTTGCCCTTAGAGCTGACATGGATGCTCTTCCTATCCAGGTATACCTTTTTTTCCCCTCTTGTAGCAATTTTATGAATGTATGATTTTGAGTATAGACATCTAGGAAAAATCTGTGTGAGAAGAATTCTGCAACTGTCTAACTAGTATGACACATGCTCATCAATCCTAACTGTTCAATCAATGGGCCATAGCCAAGAAGGATTGTCACCCATTAATAGATAGCCTGGAAAGATGATTAGGCTGCTGAATTGATCATTACTTAAGTCAATTTATGCTGTCCTCGTTGATAATACGACCAGCACTGTATATATCAATTAGTGGGGCCCACCTACACTCGAGTGGGAGATATGCCCAACATCATCAGATTGATCTTGTGTGAAACATGTGATTTGCCATTTTTTGTGTGTAAATAATGTATTATGAATGTGATCAATCTGATGGTGCCCTCTATGATTAGAGTACAATTTGGCCTGGTACCAATAAGGGGAATCTTGATTTTGAGCAGTTTGGGTTATTGTTAACGGAGGGGAAATGAGGGTCCAGGGCATGTGTTTTATGGGTTAATACTTAGGGATGCATTCACCGGGCCTTTTTTTTTAGTGACCGTGCGCAAAGTGCAGGGCATGGGTGTTTAGAGATGGTTTATGCTCTGAGTTTCCCTCTTTTACTCATACACAAGGATATTTTTCATTTTTCTTTTTGAGTATTTTTCATTTTCCCTTTTTAGATTGAGGTATTAAATTTCCTCCTTTAACCATTTATACCAAAACCTCAAGGTGTTACTAGAGGCAGCATAGATAGTTTTCAATACTCTCCTTCAGGTAGAACCTCGTAGGTGCACATTTTGCAACGCACATTTTTCTTCATCTTCAGGACATTTCTCATGGGATTCGAATTGACGACGGGTTGGGTTTGATACCACACTAAATCTCCTCCATTAACCATTTATACCACAACCTCGAGGCTTTAATAGAGGCAGGACAATTGCACAAATACTTGTCAACATGAGGGCCATTCTTGAGTATGATTAGAACATGCTGAGTAAAATACGCTTGGGGATTAGTCCTGTCGGGTCAGATACCTCAGAGAAACCCTCTTTAGTGACAAGAAATGTTGCTAGTATACTGTTGTAGATTGTAAATACTAGTTCTTCTTTATACAAAATCAGAAGAAATAAAAGCCCAAGGAAGGGAGAATATGAGGATTGTTACACGAGATTGCTCATTGGATGGTTCTCTATCAGATCTCTAAAGATGAATTATTAAGTTATAATCAAGGTTGAAAATAGCTGGCCGTTACGCTGCATTATCGGTCGTAGAGGTTGAGGCCGCTATGCTATTTTGAAAATAGTGACACAATGGTCTAAAACCTTGTAGAGCCAAGCATTTTTAGTTTAAAACACTATTCCTATTTCTTCTCCTTAGTAGCTTTCCTAAAGTTGTCTTTACCCATATATAGTTTCAAATAACTAAAAAAATACAATATTTTTTGCTACACAAGATTCACGTTTTTTTATCATTTAAGAATTTCAAACCATTACACACGGGTACGTTGCATTTTGGCCACTGGCCGCTACACCCACTGCAACTACTATTTTGATCCTTGGTTATAACAACTCCCCTAATCATCTATATTTTTAGGTAATTTGGCACATTTCACATGGAGTACATTTGATCATCAATAGTTCTGATAAGATATTTCCTCTTCAAAAAAAGGCGATTACTCAACAATTCTAATCAAAATATCTTCATAATTCTTTAGCCAAAGACAAATTCATGAAGGTATTATTAACTCATCCATCGGTTACTTTAATTAAAAAGGTGGGATGAGATTATGGTTCAAAATAATGGCCGTTATGTAACGGTAACGGCTGTTACCATTACATTATATTCATTATAATGGTTGCGATACGTTACCGCAGCAGAAATCACCAAAAAAAGGTCCATATCGGCCGTTATTTCGTGATAACGTTTGACAGGATTTTTTTTTAATTTATAAAACATGCCTTTTGGCCTTCTTCTTTCACTTCTTTCATTGTCTGTCTTCTCTGAGAGCTTCCTAAGGACTGCTACATCTTCTAAGGCATGGAGGAGCACCTAAAAGCTTATATCTAAGCTACTTTTGGGTAGATTTGTCCGTGGGGAAATCTAATCAAACTCCAGGGACCTCATTGGTAAGCTTTTTTTTTTTTTTTTTTTTAGTTCTTTTCAAGATTCAACATCAAAATAACTTAGAGATGTTTGAGGTGTGTTAGATCTATACTTTTGGAGCAAAAAATTACAAGTTTTAGCACTTTTTGTAATATTTTTTATGTTTTCATTTTTCAAATCCGAATTATTTTATTTATTTATTTATTTTTTTCAAAAGATTGTGTAATACACTAAAACATGAACCTTATATTGAGTTAGATTTGTTGTTACTCACTTATTTTTCCCAAGCTCTAGTTATTTAAAGTTAGCAAGGACACCGCTCCTTCTGGCATTCGGCTATCAAGCAGAGGTAAGTTGCAATTGTCAAACACCAAACTCCACAACTTTAAGTTAGCAAGTTAATTCATTTTGATGTGGTGAATGTTGCTTTAAATTTTAAACTTGAAGGTGGGGCTGGTGAGCACACCTTGATGACTAAGTTATTGAGTTGAGTCTTGACTCTTGAGTATTGGCACTGCACATGCACTAAATCTATTAGTATTTATTACTAGATTGTAGACTTTAAATGTTTAAACACTATTAGTTTGCCCAAAATTATGGTTGCATGGTGTCAAATTTATGAAATTTCAGCTTATTTAAGTATATACATTGATACAGCAATGATACAGGATGTTATAACTTGAGAGGACCGTATTTTGCTTTTAAAGTGTGCATTAACGGAAAAAAAATATTATTTTCTATCATTTTATAATATTATGGATTTTTTGGATATTTTTTTGGATTTTTTTGGGGTCAAATAAAAATTTGCTCCGCAATGGGCCGCGATGTAATGACTGCGAACCGCGATTTTGAACCATGGATGAGATACATAGTTGTCTAATTTTAGGCCAATAAGTCTATTAGTTTGCTTTGATTATAGACGAGTTAACTACTGATATTTTAAGAGGAGCTACCTTAATGTATGTTGTTTATATATGATATAGTGTTTGTGGATGAATTAAAAGATGACATGAATGTGAAATTTGAGAGGTGACAGGTGGTCTTAGAATCCAACGGCTTTAAAGCAAGTCATACAAAGACAAAATATATGCATTGCAACTTCAATGGGGATGTGCAAAGAGCTGAAAGTGAAACTTGTACTAGAATTGAATATCAAGAGATAACATAAAGAGATTTATTCTGATACCTTGGCTCAAAATTAGTAAGTATGGAGAGATTGAGGAAGATATTGAGCATAGCATAAGAGCGCAATGGTTGAAGTGGATTCTTTCTTTTGGAGTGCTTTGTGATCCGTGCATACCAACAAGATTGAAGGAAAACTTTTGGACAACGGTTATACCAACTATGCCCTATGGAACTGAATATTGGTAAATTAAGAAGCAACACATGCGCAAACTGAGTATTGTTGATATGGGAATATTGAGAAGGATGTGTGGTATAACTAGGAAGATAGAATAAGAGATGAGCACTTTCAAAAACATTTAGGGTTAGCATCATTAGGTGCTAATTTGAGTATCTCTAAAACCCCAAAAAGTGATTGCACTTATATGGAGGTAAAAGAACATTACAAGTGTATCCAAATGTATGTAACATGTGATAATTAGATTGAGGTTTGAACAGACAAAAATGAGGAGCTTGATTTTGTTAGAGAGGAGTAAACTAACAATCAATCAAATAAAGTGTCGTGTGAACATATGGTGCACCTATATTGTATGCTAAATTTTACATTAAGGCACTCTTACTCTTGCAATACGTATGGATATATGATCTGTAACAAGTATCACCAAGGTGAGTATTCATATCAAGAGTAAAGTTGGCACTCATCGATCAGGCTTGATAAACCGAGGAATTCTTTTAAATGTCTAGTTTGAATATTTGGTGAAATTGGATGGAGATGTTGGGAGACTTCTATAGGTTAATTTCTCATAGGCATCCCAATATTAACCCTTAAGTGGAAGGTTTCAAGTTAATTGTACTTGGGAACTCAAAAAGTAAAACGAGCCCATCTGGAATTTGGGGAATGACTAAAAACAAAACTGGGAACCTAGTGTTTTCCTTCTTCCTGCCAACTAGATAGACCTGTGATTTTGACCATAAAAGAAGCACTCCTCCCAGCAAACTCACATCTTCAAGGACCGTTGTTAGTTGTGGTTGGGGATGTTGGTTTAGTGGTGTAGCATAAATGCATAATCCCGCTAGAGGTATTTAATAATTAATATTATTATCATAAAAAATACAAAGGAGCTGTCAAGAATTACTTCTTCCACTGTCAGCCACATCTCCAAAAAGCTCGATGAAGAGACTAGTAGTCTGGCAAAATCTTATCTGATAGGGCGAGTACTTTGATTATACATGGTTTGATTTCTCAAGTACATTATTTTTGGCCTGTTGTTGCCTCTCTCATCCAGGGGTGTAAAATGGGCTGAGCCTCCTAGGCCCTGCATGGCCCGACCCATCAAATGCACGGCCACGCTAGGCTAGGGTGCCATGGACAGTGGCATGGCATGGCATGGCCCGCGCTTAACACAAGCACTTGGCCTAGCATAGCCTGGCCTGCCCACCTAGGCCTAGGAAATATTCCCCCACCCAAACACCACAACGAAACAACCAAAAAAGGGTAAAATAAGGGGCATTTTGGTACATTTAACCTCTTCCCCTCATCTTCTCAAAACTCACCTACACTCTCTCTCTCTCTCTCTCTCTCTCTCTCTCTCTCTCCAAGGTATTTATTTATCTTCAAGGTATTTATTTATTTAAACTATAGATTTTAAAAAGGTCGCTGCTTTCTGTTATAAAAAAAGAAGGGTCATTGCTTTGGTGCAATGGTAAAAGTCTTGGGTGCCATGCGTGATAACACGTTCGAGACCTTCAAGCAACTACTTTGCTCAAAATTTCCGAAGGTTAGGTCTATCTCTGGTCTAGACCCTCCTAGGACCTTGCTTCGGCGGGACCCGCACTGGGTAATGACCTTTATAGTGATTGTATATAATAAGTCTCATCTTCTCCTCTTATATAAATTATCACAACAAATACATATTTATTTATTTTTTTTATAAACTTTTTTTTTGAAAAATGGTTGGACCATCACAACAATTCAACTATGACTTAGTTTAAATGATTCAAATGTTGCAAATTTGGGCCTAGATCAAGATCTAGAGGTAAAAAAACAATCCTGAATCCGTTACCCAACGTCAAACCTCAACTAAAAAGAAAAGAAAATTGACTTCTAAAGTTTGGAAATATTTTGACTTAATTGAGATTAAAGTCCCACTGAAAATACAATGGAGAAGGCACAATGCATATTCTGTAAAAAAATGTTACAGTTGTAAGTCATCAGGCGGCACTGGCTACTGTAATCGACACATGCAAGTGTGTATGGCCAAACTTGCTGGAGGGAATGTCAATCCGGCGGCAGAGGGTAGTGGCACGCAGACTCTACTATCTCAAAGTTCTTCATCTGGTAGTTTAGAAGTTTTTAATTATAATCCTTCTGTTGCTAGATACCAACCTGTAAAAATTATTGTAATTAATCAATTACCATTTTTAATTGCTGAGAATGAATCATTAGAAGAATTATTGAATGAAGCCTTCACCCGTTTATTTAAAAAGATTTCTAGAAACACTACCAGAAATGATGTAGTAAAAATGTTTACAAAAGAAAGAGAGAATTTAAAAATTGTTCTTCAAAACATACCCAAAAAAGTATGATTAACTTTGGATTTATGGACCTCCGAACAAAATGTTGAGTATATTTTAATAACTGCACATTATATTTATAAGGACTGGATTATGCAGAAAAGAATGATTTCATTCTCTTTACTTGAGCACCTACGTATTGGTGCTAGGATAGGGTCCATTATCGTAGAAAAAAAATCAGAGAGTATAATATTAAAAATAAAATGATTTCTATGACTTTAGATAATGTAAGCTCCAACAATAAAGCTGTTGAAATACTAAAAACTGCACTCCCACTTAATTTAAATGGGGTTATTTTTCACAATAGATGTGCATGTCACATCTTATATCTTATAGTACAAGATGAAGTAGAATTTATTAACCCTATAATAGAAGTGATTAAATGCATTGTAGGTTACATTCATCTCCTTCAAGGAAACAAAATTGGAAGGAAATATGTAGAAGTCTTCATAAAAATCCCACAAAACTACAACCAGATGTAAAGTATAGGTGGGATTTTACTTATCAATGTTAAGAGAAACTTGCAATTATAAAGGTGTAATTAAACAATATTGTGCTTTTATTTAACACATGCATATATTTCTATAGGTGAAGAAAATTGGGCAGTTCTTAAAATAATAAGGGATCTTTTAGAAGTTTTTTTATGATGCAACCTTATTTTTTTCCGTGGAATATTATACTACCTCAACTCAAGTTTTGAACCACTTTTATGTAATTAGTCTTACTTTTGTAAAATATAGAAATATAGTGGATATGTGTACAACAATGGAAATGACGTTTTCACTATGCCGGAGAAATGCTCCATTAACATTTTGTTTAGCCTTTATATTAGATCCTAGGTTAAAATTAGTAGGTGTAGAATCTTTATTTAAAGAAATAAATGATAATATGAATGCCACTAATGTAAATAATATTTCTATCATCAAATCTTATTTAGATGAACTTTTTATTTCGTATTCTACCCAATTGGGTAGATCGGAAACAACCTATACCCCTCCCCAATGGGCCCAACCACAGGCAAGGAAAAAGAAAGCCCCATGGAATATTCTTAGGAGCTCTTGAGACAACCGTTTCTCTAGATCTAGTCAAATTGTGAACCAATTAACAGTGTATCTACAGACTAGTTTCGTTGATGTTGTAGATGTTGACACCAGTTTCAACCTTTTGGCTTGGTGGAAAGCAAGTGAAAGTAGATTTCGTGTGCTCTCTGCCATGGCCCATGATTTACCAAACAACCCTAGTGTCTACAGTTGCATCGGAGCAAGCTTTTAGTACAGGTGGGTGACTTATCGACAACAGGAGGACGATGCTATCAAAAGAAACGATGGAAACGTGCATGTACCTACGAGATTGGTTTTTGGCAGAGAAGAGTAAGCAAAACTTGATGCTAGAAGAAGAAAAAAGAAGACGACTTTTCAGCATTAGAAATATCATAGTATTAAAAAATTATCATAGTTGTAATTTATAAGATTTATTTCAAGTTGGACATTATCATCATAGTTAGTCATACTTGTAATTTTTATTTTTTAATTATAATTTTTTTAAAGTTGGAATTATCATCAAACTTGTAAATCTTATTTGAAGCTAAAAATTATCATCAAAGTTGTTGTAAACTTTATTTCAAGGAATATAAAATAATTAAATTTTTATTTTTCTTTTGTAAATTAGGATCAATGTTTGTGCATTTATTTTATTAATTTCAACTTTATTTCAAATTGAAAACCCTAAAGTCCATAAAGTCCCTTCCAATTTTTATAAAAAAAAAATATTAGGAGGGGCCTATGGGCCAGCTCGACCCAGCCCAGACTGTGGCACAACCTAGTCTAGCACGTGGGCTGGCACAACCTAGCACGGCATTACAAAAGTTGTTCCAGTGGGCTGTGCTGGGCCGACCCCTTGCTAGCCTGGGCACAAGCCGTGACTTTTCACAAGTCGGCACAGGGTTGGGCCGACTAAACTATCGGCCGTCTCGTGCATTTTACACCCCTACTCTCATCTCTCAGTGAAAGCTTCTATATTTGTGTTTACCGTTTCTTAAATAAAATTCAGTTGATTTTCAAGAAAAAAAGGAAAAAGAAAAGGTAGTATCAAAGAGTTGCAAAATTGTTGGTGAGAAATATTGCATTGGCAGTTTGGCACATATCCAAAATTGATGCAGGCCTATTGAGCCCCGCTTGAAGGTTTATACCAAAAGGCCTAAGTCCCACAAGGCCCAACAACGAGGGATTCTCCAACAGCCTTTTCCAATAGCTTTCCTAGATTTTAGTAATTACTATGATTTAATAGTAATTAGGTACTTTCTAATTCCATTATGGCTTGTTGTCCAAGTTAGTCCTTAGGCTAAAACTATATAAGGATGTAATCCCTTCTCTTTGGGACAGATTACAATTGAATGAAAGTTAATTTTCTCTATCGCGGGTTCTTCTCGTCTTTAGTGGAGACCTAGACATCCTACCCTAAGCCCTTTGGCTTGGAGATTAGCCCTTTGGCTATATCTCCCTACTTACGCTGCATCAATTGGTATAAGAGCGAAGACTCGTTCTCAGATCGCCATTCTGAACACCGATCAAGGTATAACTTGTGCACTCATCTCTAATTTGAATTCCCTGTTACTCTATTCTTACTGTTAATCATCATCGACCATCATCACCTTAATTATAATCATTATCATCACCATCATCACTATCGATCATCATCACCATCCACCCACCACCCAGCCACATCCAACAAACCTAACTAGTCACTGATCCTCATCATTCCCTCATCACAGCTGGATCCCTGTTGTCTGAAACCTAATCCCTAACCTAACTCCATCCAACCAGCCAGCCCCATCACCTAACTCCATCCATCCAGCCCCTTTCCTAACTCATAGAAACTCGAACGACCCCAATCAACCTAGCCTAATCCCAAATCCAACATCCCATCCAACACAGCAACCAATCCCGAACCTATATCCGCAAATCCCAAACCCTAGCCAAACCTCTTCCCACTTCATCGATGCCCTAACCCAACCCCATCCTCATTCCATCCTCGGCCAAACTAAAACCCTAGTCTCCATTGCCCCAAACGTAGATAAAAAAAAGGAGAAAGAGAAACGGAAAGAGAAGAAAGGAATCAAGCAATAGCTTTTCACTGCCGTCCTCGACACCACATCTATATCTTCGCTGAGCACCATTGCAATCGGCATCATCTTCGTTGACCATATGCACCAACAACCCATCACCTTCCCCGCTTTCTGCCCCAGCGAGGTCGTCTGAGCCATAGCCTTCGTCTGCTTTCCTTCTCACAGAAACGAAAGGAGCAAACCCCCTTTTCTTCTCTTCTTTGCATTGACCCTAAGGAGAAACCCCCACGTGCCCACTTCACGTGACACCAAGCAAGCCCAACACTTGGGCTTAAGTTCGGGTTATTCCAACCCAACAATAGGTAACAAAAAATTAAAAAAAAAAACAATCACTTTGCAGACCAGCAACATGTCTACCTGCATCGGAGCAACCTTCAGAGGCAAATTTACAGACTGCGAACATGATACTTATAGTATGGAATTGATGGACGGAATGAATGGACATGGTTGAAAGACGCCTTCGAGACATGCCTCAGACTCCAGGTCCTCAAGGCGCCCGGAACAATGGCAATCTGGGACCTTCTAACAACAATGGTGGCAACAATGGATAGGGAGGAAAAGACCATCATGCAGAGCATATCCCACATGTGGAACATTCCGTCAATGGTGAACCACAGGAAACTTGTCGGTAGTTTATGCAGCTCATATTTGAAGAGACCGATCACGATGAATATTAGGGCTGGCAAGATGACATCACCAAAAAGGTGCGTGTTGATGTTCCTGATTTCTGTGGGCGCATGGATGTGAAAGTCTTCACCGACCGGATTACAACACTCTGAAGATTATTTTAAATGGTACAACATGGATGGAGACAAGTGTATTCCCTTCGTACATATGAAGATGAAGGTTGTAGTATGTTTTTGGTGGTGGAGTATTGATGAAAGGAATGCCAATCATAGGAGACCTATTAGCACATGGGAGGAGATGAAAGAAAAACCAGAAGACAGGTACTTGCCAGTCTATGATGCACGGATACTTCAAAATAGGCAACATAGCTTGTCGTATTGGATCCGATGCTTTACTTTTTACATGTAAAATCTGTGTCCCTTCCATATCCATGCCGTGTCCCTTTCATGTCCATGTCGTATCCGGGCATCATAGTTGCCAGTTGACTGTTGATTCTCTCTTTGATCAACTAGTTGACTGTAGACAAAGGGCCTCCGCCGTGGATGGTTTCACAAAAAGGTTCCATGATCTTATGGTACAATGCAAGGTGTCTGGGATTGATCGCCAAGCTATTTCCAGATACAAGCGAGGGTTGCGTCAAGAGATTCAAAGAGAATTGACTACACTCAATTTTCATAGCATCGAAGAAGTTCATCGCATGGCACTTCGCATCGAGGATCAGTTGAGGTATCCATATTTATGGCGTTTCGGAGAACCTCTTAAAAGGAAAAACTCCAATACAATTTATCAGCCTATTAGCCCTTCACAAAATTCCATCCGACAAGCTCCACCATAAAATCTCAACAAGCAAGCCCCTCCTCATAATCAAGCAAGGCCGCCTCCAAATTATGCAAATAATAAAAAGAAAGTTGTCAATTCTTTGCGCGAAAAGTAAGACACAAGTGGTTTTCGATGCAAAGGCAAAGGACATTATGCTTCTGAATGCCCGGGTACAAAGAATCTTCATTATGCCTGCAGTGAAAAAGTTGCCAATGATTCGGAGTATGTTGATAAAAAGTATGAAGTTGAAACTCCATATGAAAAGCAAGAACCTGCACTCGAGCAGGAAGATTGTTCCTTCTATCATGCTGAAACAGAATGAAGGACATTATTCAGTCATCTATTCATCACTATTGAAGGGGAAGCTGAAAATTGGAGGCGAACCACCATATTTCGCTCCATGGAAAAATACCGTGACAGACTGTCCAATCTCGTCATTGATGGAGGAAGCGAGATGAATGTGGTGTCCCAAGAAGTAATTGACAAATTAAAGCTTCCAACGGAGAAACACCCGAAGCCTTACAAAGTCTCTTGGGTGTAACATTTAAAATTGGTGGTTATGAAGATTTAATTTGGTGTGATATCATTCCCATGAATGTTACTCACATTCTATTAGGAAGACCTTGGTTCTTTGATAACAAGGTCCAAAGTGATGGAGAAGCAAATACCCATACTTTTAAGTATAAGGGTTGTAAATTATTAACTGCCCTGGCAAAACAATCAGCATCAGTCCCATCAAAGCAAGCTGCATCCAAGCCAGATTCTCGCATTCTTTCAATGCAGAAATTTGAAGAAGAAAGCAAAGAGCAAGGAGTTGTCTATGCTCTTGTCCCACAAGTAATCAAAGAAGCAGGAGATAAGACAGTTTCTTCACCACCAGAAATCAAGTCCTTGTTGCATGATTTTAGATCCTCCAAAAGAGCTAATGCCTATGAGGGACATTCAACATGCTATTGATCTAGTCCCCGGTTCCTCACTCCCAAATTTACCTGCTTATTACATGAGCCCTACAGAACATGTAGAATTGAGAAGGAAAGTTGAAGAACTCCTCTAGAAGGTTTACATTCATGAAAGCATGAGTCCTTGTGCGGTACCCGCCCTCCTAACGCCAAAAAAAAAAAAAGGTTCTTGGCGAATGTGTGTCGATGGCCAAGTGAACAACAAGATCACTATCAAGTACTGGTTTCCAATACCTTGAGTGGATGGCATGCTTGATATGATGGCCGGATCATCATTCTTATCAAAGATAGATCTTAGAAGCGGATATCTCCAAATCGGTATTCGGCTAGGAGATGAATGGAAAACAATAGTCAAGACTAAAGATGGATTGTATGAATGGTTGGTCATGCCGTTCGGATTATCCAATGCTCCCAGCACTTTTATGAGGGTGATGACACAACTTCTACAACCCTTCCTTAGCAAATTTGTCGTTGTGTATTTCGACAACATACTGATTATCAGCAAATCAAAGGAGGCACATCTTGATAATCTACGGTATGTGATGTGTGCACTTCGCAAAGAAAATATTTACTTTAATTTAAAGAAGTGTACATTCTTGAGTTCCAAAGTTATATTTTTGGGATTTGTTATATCGGCCCAAGGAGTAGAAGCTGATCCGGAAAAGATCAAAGCAATCATAGATTGGCCCCTTCCCAAAACTATCCATGAAGTTCGGGATTGGCACTTTTCATAGGAGATTTATTTGTAGTTCCAGCACCATTACTACTATAACTGATTGCATGAAGAAGGGAGAATTCAATTGGACCAAGGCAGCCAGCCACTCGGGCATTTTAACAAATCAAGCAGAATATGACCGAGGCATCCATTTTGAAACTTCCAGACTTTGACAAGGTCTTTGAAGTTAGTTGTGATGCTCTGCAAGTAGGAATTGGCAGAGTCTCAAGTCAAGATGGGCATCTAGTTGCTTACTTTAGCGAAAAGTTGGATGACTCTCGCAAGAAGTATTCACCATATGACCTGAAATTTTATGTAGTAGTACAATCTCTTCGTCATTGGCGTCACTATTTGATTCAAAAGGAATTTGTTCTGTGTTCTCCAATCATGAAACTTTGCAACATATGCACTCATAGAAGAAGATGAGCTCCAATCGTTTCAAATGGAGTGCATGTCTACAGGAATTCGCTTTTGCCTTACATCATAAGTCAGGCACAGAAAATAAGGTAGCAGATACTCTAAGTCGTCGATCTCACCTTTTAACTTCAAATTTATGTCGCAGTACCAAGCTTTGAAGAAATTTGCAGAGAATATCCTGATGATCATGACTTTGGATGCATTTACAAAGATCTTCTCAATGTTGAGTTTTTAGAACCTCCAAAGTTTACCATACATGATGGCTATCTCGCTCAAGGGAATCAGTTGTGCTTACCAGCTACATCTATCTGCGAGTATGTCCTACGAGAGTTACATGGAGGAGGATGCAGTGGACATCTAGGACGTGATAAAATATTGGCAATTGTGGAAGATTGCTTCTTTTGGCCCCTCCCGAAGACAGTTGTTGCCAAAATTTGTGAACTATTTAGAGTATGCTAGCTTGCAAAGGGTGAAAAGAAGAACACCGGATTATATCACCCCCTTCCTGTTCCACGTGAGCCTTGGAAAGATCTAAGTATGGATTTTGTCATGGGCTTACTAAAACAGCACAGAAAGTGGTCTACTTTTGTTGTGGTGGATAGGTTTTCCAAGATGGCACACTTTAGACCATGTTCTTGTTGGAACTAGGTGGGCGCCGTGGATAGGTTTACAAAAGTTTTGACGCGCTTAATGCAAGGATCAAGTATCCATAAGGCTTCAAAACCCAATCCAGGATACATGGCCTCTTTCTCATGACCATGTATAGTAGAAAACTCTATCTAGAAGATAGAAACAGCAGCAAACAAGCAACCACGAAATCCACAACAAACAAGGAAGTAGATTATACCTTGGGAGGTCGGTTGTGCTCTAATGGAGAAGTTGATTTTCTACAAATCAAATCAGAATTTCCAAGACCTCTTGGCCTTCCACGCTATGACCCGCTTCAGATCTTTTTCCTCAAGGAGAATGGTGGGATCTTCAAGAGAAAAACCAACTAGAACTTCTAGGGAAAAACCCAGAATAGAAACTAGAAGAGAGAAACGAGGAGAGGAGTGCAAGACTTGCACAAGGGGGCTCGGGCTTGTATTCTTATATTTTTTTTCTCCTTATTTATAGCCCTAGGCAACCTCTCTTACTAAGTAGAATTAGATTTCCAACTTCCATAATAATTAGCAACCTTCTCTTCTTACTATTACCACTATTAGAAGTCTCACCTCAAATAGAAATAGTAACTTTCTAATTCCTTTCCTTTTGAGTTCAAATAGAATTAGTAATGATCCAATATTGGGCTAGCGTGGGGACCACTATGGATTCTATAGAAAGTTGGCTCTAACTGGGACACTGCAACCCCATATTTCATGTGCAATTCGGGCCCACAGTTAATTGCAAATAACTCCACTATATAAATGCAATTGAACTCCAGTCTTAGGAATAAATTACAAGAAGACTCTTTACTTCCCTATCACCACAAGTAGGCCCATTTATCAATATCCATTGATCAATTGGACTAAACCTGTCACAACAATTTAGATCCACATCTTATTATCCTTGAGACCCAATCAATCACAGTGATAATCAGTTCCATCCAATTAACTCTTAATTGAGATGGTTGCGCACTTACTAATGATAAATCTATTAATTGGCATAAGGGGATAATAGAGATAGATTCCATCTTGACCATTAAATGTTCCCACAGTCCTACTACCACCCACCTAAGACACTGAGGTGTTGACCTACAGTTGGCCCCACTCATTGGTGACTCAAAACAAATGAATAGATAGAAACTTGAGTTCATCAATGTCTCAGGATTGAGAGCCTATTGCTAGGGAATTGTGAGAGCATACCTTAAAGTAAAGACAGTATTTCATAAGGTGCTTCTTATGGTCCTTCAATACATCCAATGTACCAGTATGATGATCTAGAGTCTTACTCTTCGATAATCGAGACAGTTCACACTATCTCATAGTGATCATAATACTGCAACCTTATCAGATGAGATGCCCAATCTCATCACTGGTTGTGAAGTTATTTAAGTGTAAGATTTGTGATACATGTCTCTTGTATGTGGATCTCATCCACACATGTATTACATCTAATATACTTGTGGACTCTGGTTCATCTCATGAACCTATATGTCATTCGTATTGGTTGTGTGCAAACAAGTAATAAAACACCATTCATCTCATGAATAAGAAGGATGATCATATTGATATGAATCAATTTATTACATCATCTACTAGATTGAGACCACACAATCTAACAATCTAACAATCTAACAATCTAACAGTACTGAAAATAAAAGCTGAAATTAAAACAATGGTACCAGATTGTAGATTGTGAAGAGCGCTGTATAGACAGAAATCGATTGAGATTGGGCCCGAGGCACGTCTGGCGACGCTTTCTTTAGAAAGAGTTCCGCCCTTCCGGGATGAACCCAGATGCGAACAGAATCTCTGCAGGAACTGCCCCCAGGATACACTGGCCTTCACAGATGATCAGGCCTGGTCGCACACCAAGTCCAGATCAAGCTCCAAGAACCACAGAATGCTCAGGAGAGAAAAGAAGAACAGAGTAGTTCTTTTTTTTCCTTTTCTTCTGTTTCCGGACAAACTATTTTATATCCAAAAATACTGTCGTTGGGCTTTAAGATCAGCGATTAATCACAACATTAATGCATTAATAAAAAAAATTAAAACGCAGTTTTGAATTTCAATTTTGAAACTGTTTTAAAATTGAAATTTCTGCAAGGTTTAAGTGTTTGAACGTTGGTAATTAAAACGTTAATAATTAGAATTAAAACAGTAATAAAACACGTTTTTTAGTAAAAAGAATATTAGAAATTTTTTGCAAAAGTGAGCCATTTCTATATCAGAATATGGGTCCCTCTAGGCCAGGTGGCCTGGATTTGCACCCCTCATGCACGCAGGATGCGCGTCGCGGACGCATGCCCGGTTAAACGTTTTCCGGATCGGCCACCCCGGGTCAAGCCCGACTTGCGCGCGCGCATAAGCCCCATGACAAAATGTTCCAAAACTCTTTAAGGTATATGGAAGTGAAACCACATATAAAGGCATCTCAAGAGTTGAGTTTTAGCAATGTGGGATGTTAAGAATTCTAATAGTATACACTACCCACAAAAAGCAAAAGCACAAAGGACAAAACACCATTTCAAAAACTTTCAAAAAACACCTTATGAATTTTTTGAAACACCCAAAAAACCCAACAATCTCCCCTCTGTTTCAAAATATTCACTGAGCATCTTACTGGTATGGTGATAGAGCTTGAACCTCACCGTCATGACATAATTTCAAACCTTTAGTAGTTGGAGTAAACAAAGTCTTGAACTTCAACTTTTTATATCAGTTCAAAATTACGTCAAGTTTAATCTTAGAGACATTAGGTCAGCACTTTACAGCCATGTGCTTAATCCCGGATTTCATGAGTGCTCTAGAGAATCTGCCCAAATTCTCATAGGAAGCGGCCCCACTTCCACACTCATATAGGTGAGTCTATCAAGAGTGCTCCTGCAGCTATGCACCCCACCATAGAGGCTATAGATCTCATTAAGGATTTTAATCCAACCTCATTCGCTACAGGTTATGTACCAACTATCAAGTAATCTCACACAACAGGGATGAGTACTGAGTAATCATACTCTATATGTCAGTACTTCATATCATCGAAATAGCTTGTTTTTCCCATTGAACCTATTTCTCGGGATCTCCGGTCATTAGGTTGGGTTCCCGCTATTGATGATTTATGGGCTTAAGACCCATCCCTTTTGTTGTTTCCTTTATTTTTTCTCTTGCAAGTCCTTTTGTCAAAGGATCTGCTAAGTTGTCCTTTGATTTCACATAATCAATAGCAATCACTCCTCCAATGAGTAATTGTCTCACATAGCTATGTTGTAATCTTACTTGTCTAGACTTTCCATTGTATGTGGCATTGTGTGCATTTATGATTGCTGCAGTGTTATCACAATGAATAATAATAGGAGGAATTGGTTTAGTCCACAAAGGAATATCATATAATGAATTTCTAATCCATTCGGCTTCGGTTGCGGCAGCTCCCAAAGCCAAGAATTCCGAATCCTTAGTGGATTGAGTAATGGTAGTTTGTTTCTTGGATTTTCAAGAGATTGCAGCACCTCCCAAAGTGAAAATGTAGCCACTGGTAGACTTAGAATCGTCTAAGTCTGTGTTCCAATCAGCATCGCTGTAACATTCAACTACAGCTGGAAAACTAGAGTAACACAATGCATATTCTATAGTATGCTTTAAATATTTAAACACTCTGAATACAACATTCCAATGTTCAACACTAGGATTACCAGTGTATCTACTTAATTTGCTTACAGCATAAGCTCAGGGCGAGTATAGTTCATAGCATACATTAAACTACCAATCACACTAGCATAATCAAGTTGTGCTACACTATCACCATTATTCTTTACTAATTTAATACTAGGATCAAAAGGAGTGGACACTAGTTTACAGTTAAAGTGGTCAAATTTTCTCAACACTTTTTCAATGTAATGTGATTGGGATAATTTAATACCAGTATCATCTCTAATAATTTTGATTCCCAATATTACACTTGCTTCTCCCAAGTCTTTCATATCAAAATTATTGGAGAGAAGTAACTTTGTTTCTTTTACACAATCCAAGTTTGTTCCAAAGATCAATAAATCATCACCATATAGGCATAAAATTATTGTTGAATCACCATCAGATTTATAGTAAATACATTTTTTAGCCTCATTTAATTTGAAGCCATTTGAAAGAATAACTTCATCAAACTTCATATGCCATTGTTTTGGTGCTTGTTTTAGTCCATATAAGGACTTTAACAACCTACACACCTTATACTCTTGTCCTTTTATTACATAACCCTCTGGTTGATCCATATAAATTTCCTCCTCTAAATCACCATTTAAAGAAGCAGTTTTGACATCCATCTGATGAATATATAAATTATACACAGCAGCTATAGCAATCAAAGTCCTAATAGAACTTATTCTTGATACAGGTGAAAAGGTATCAAAGAAGTCTACCCCCTCTTTTTGCCTAAAGGCTTTGGCTACTAGCCTGGCTTTGTATTTATCTATTGTCCCATCAGGTCTTAATTTTTTCTTAAGAACCCATTTGCATCCTAAAGGCTTGGTACCTAGAGGTAAATCAGCTAGTTCCCAAGTATGGTTTGCTAAAATGGATTCTATTTCATCATCTAATGCTTATTTCCAAAATGTAGCATCATGAGCGCACATTGCCTCATTATAAGTAGATGGGTCCTTTTCTATTATAGAGGTCTCAAAGTCAGGGCCAAAACTAGTGGATGTCCTTACTCTCTTACTTCTCCTAAGTTGGGGTTCCACTTCTTCTGGAATTTCCAAAATTCTTTTAGATGAGGAAGGTTTAGATGCAATCCTAGTTTTAAAAGGAAAAACATCTTCGAAGAAGTCTGCATCTCTAGACTCAACTAGAGTTAGGTCTTCAATTTTTAGGAACCAATAGGCAGCACTATCTTGTGCGTATCCTATAAACACACATTCCCATGAATGGGGTCCTAACTTCGGTCTTTTAGGATCAACTATCCTAACAAGGGCTAGACAACCCCAAACTTTAAAATATCTAAGGTTAGGCTTTCTCCCCTCCCAAATTTCAAAGGGTGAACTATTAGTTTTAGAATGTAAAATTCTATTTAAGATATAACAAGCAGTCAATAAAGCTTCACCCCACAAATTTTTTGGACTACCGGATGAAATCAACATGCTATTCACCATTTCAATTAAAGTCCTATTTTTTCTTTCTGCTATCCTATTTTGTTGAGGTGTGTATGGAGCAGTACTTGTTCTTTTAATTCCTTTAGATTCACAGAAGTCCAAGAAATCTTTTGAAGTGTATTCACCACCTCTGTCACTTCTAAACTTAATTAATTTTCTATTTAATTTATTTTCAACTTCAGACAAATAAATTTTAAATTTAGATAAAGCTTCATCTTTAGTTCTAAGTAAATATACATAGGTATATCTAGAGCAATCATCAATAAAAGTAATGAAATAATATTTTCCACCTCTAGTCATAGTGTTACTTAAATCACATATATCAGAATGCACTAACTGGAGTAACTCAGTTTCTCTTTCCACTTGATGAAAAGGCTTTCGAGTAATCTTGGATTGAGAACATATTTCACATTTCTTGTATTCATCTTTATATTTATCAATCAATCCATCATTACTCAATTTTTTCATTTTTCTAAAATTAATATGACCTAGTCTTCCATGCCAGTCATAAACAGAAGCAACTATATAAGCAGAAGAAGAGGCATTATTATTGATTACATTCAATTTAAATATTCCATCAGAAGCATAACCTTTACCAACAAAAATACCTTTCTTTGTAATTACAAATTGATCAGACTCTATTACCTGCTTGAAGCCTGCCTTGTTGAGAAGAAAATCAGAAACTAGATTTTTTCTCATCTCTGGAGCATGAAGCACATTCAGCAGAGTCACAGTTTTTCCAGAAGTGAACTGAAGTTCAACCTTCCCTTTACTAATTACCTGTGTAGTAACGGTAGTTCCCAGAGCGAGTTTACAGTCTTGCTTGACCTTCTCATAGGTCTTAAACAGACATCTATCAAATGCAATATGAGTGGTTGCGCTTGTGTCAATCCACCATCCTTCGCTCTTTCCTGTGCTGAGTGTGTTTACTTCAGAGATAACAGCCACGAAGTGTTCTTCTTCAGTGATATTAGCTTGAGGCTTATTGGATTGGGACTATTGTAGGAACTTCTTTCGGTGGCGACATTCTCTTGCAAAGTGGCCTGGTTTCCCACAAACAAAACACTGTGGCTTGTTTGACCCTTGGTTCTGATTTTTGTTTGAACCTTTTTTATAATTCTGGTTATGCTTCTTGTTTTTGAAGGAAGGATTACTTTTCTTGTTTCTGCCCAGATGTTGATCAAACTTGATCTTCTTTTCACCATCACCTTTTGGTTCAACAACATTTATTTTTCCACTGTTTTCATGTGTGTTAGTCTGATCACTCATCCGAGCTTCTTCTACAATTCTCAGGTAGCGCTGAAGGCGCTCTAGTGAGTAATCCCTCCGTTTATGCCTCAGAGTCTTTTGAACATCCTTCCAAGTTGATGGCAATTTCTCAATTATTGTTGCAACTTGAAACTGTTCATCAACTCGGATCCCTTCTTTGACAATTTCATTCAACAAAGTCTGTAACTCATGTACTTGTGGAAGAAAGGGTTTATCATCTATTATTTTGAAATTTAGGTACCGACCCATTGCATATTTTTTAGCCCCAGATTCCTCTGTCTTATACTTTTTATCAAGAGCTTTCCAAAGCTCTCTGGCAGTTCATGCATCAGAGTACAGACTGTAGATGTTGTCTGCAACTAGGTTGAGTTTATGGCCTTTGCACAAATAGTCATCTTCTTTCATTTTTTTCGTGCATATGAGCCCCCTGGTTTATCTTCACGATCAGGACATGGTTCAGTTAAAACATATGCAACTTTCAGAGACGTTAACAGAAATAATACTTTCTGTTGCCATCGTCGGAAGTTGGATCCGTCAAAACTATCCAACCGAACCAAGTCCTGATGCATGAACTTAACAGTACAGGTAGCCATTGCAGAGAAATTCGTCCTAAAATTGTTGGAAATAGGGCTACAGTACTGAAAAGAAAAGCTGAAATTAAAACAATGGTACCAGATTGCAGATTGTGAAGAGTGCTGTATAGGCAGAAATCGATCGAGATTGGGGCTGAGGCACGTCTGGCGACGTTTTCTTTAGAAAGAGTTCCGCCCTTCCGGGATGAACCCAGATGCGAACAGAATCTCTGCAGGAACTGCCCCCAGGATACACTGGCCTTCACAGATGATCAGGCCTGGTCGCACACCAAGTCCAGATCAAGCTCCAAGAACCACAGAATGCTCAGGAGAGAAAAGAAGAACAGAGTAGTTCTTTTTTTTCCTTTTCTTCTGTTTCCGGACAAGCTATTTTATATCCAAAAATACTGTCGTTGGGCTTTAAGATCAGCGATTAATCACAACATTAATGCATTAATAAAAATAATTAAAACGCAGTTTTGAATTTCAATTTTGAAACTGTTTTAAAATTGAAATTTCTGCAACGTTAAGTGTTTGAACGTTGGTAATTAAAACGTTAATAATTAGAATTAAAACAGTAATAAAACACGTTTTTTAGTAAAAAAAATATTATAATTTTTTTGCAAAAGTGAGCAATTTCTATATCAGAATATGGGTCCGGACCGGCCACCCCGGGTCAAGCCAGACTCACGTGGCCCATGACAAAATGTTCCAAAACTCTTTAAGGTATATGGAAGTGAAACCACATATAAAGGCATCTCAAGAGTTGAGTTTTAGCAATGTGGGATGTTAAGAATTCTAGTAGTATACACTACCCACAAAAAGCAAAAGCACAAAGGACAAAACACCTTTTCAAAAACTTCCAAAAAACACCTTATGAATTTTTTGAAACACCCAAAAAACCCAACATGGAAACCATATCCGGCAACTGTTAATGATGAAGCAGTGTATGAGTTTGCAGAGAGGGTTGGGGAAGGCCTTCTTGGAGAAGCTAATGTACATTTGATCCCAATGAGCATGGGAGCAGGAGACTTCAGCTTCTATTCACAAAAGATGCCAAGTGCATTCTTCTGGATAGGAATAAAAACTGAGACCGATGAATCCATCCATTCATTGCATTCTCCATACTTCACCCTTAATGAGGATGCTCTCCCCATTGGAGTGGCTCTGCATGCTGCTGTTGCAATCACTTACTTGAATAGCCATGTCTCTGAGTTTTAGCAGCATCTCACCTTAGGCTTCCCATTATGTAAGTAGAACAATTTGGTAGATAGTCTTGCTATGGTATTAGCCACTCTTCCGTTTTGAATAATGCCATTAACCCCAATTTGTTGAAACAAATTGAGGTTAATTGTATTTTTGAAAATTTTGTTATGTCTTCAAATTGCTTGGGGCCACGATCTTCTCTCGATGGTGGACTGGCTTCCTATCGTTCTGATCCAACATTAATTAGTTCAGTGCGTGGCGTTGTCTTCTATGTTTCTCTACTATGTGGTTTGTAGATACTTCGTAGTGTGTGCAATTGTGTGGGTAAGTAACTAGAAAAAAAATTGTCCTAAACCCAGCCTGAATGTTTACCATGGATATAACACCCCAAGATGTCCAGCCATAGGAGGATGAGACAAGCCCACAACCTGGGCCAACATCTGCCCGCAACCCAGGCGCAAGATAGAGACCCACAAACTAGGAACAAGACACAAAAACAATCATCGTAAAGAAGCTAGATCCGCAGCAGAAAATGAGATGGAACACTACATGTCTTTTAATCTCTTTTTGGAATGTTTTATTTATTTATTTATTTTGGAATATATGTCTTTTAATCTTACTGCTCAAATGGATGAAAGATGTTGTTGATAAAGGAGTTAAACGCTGAAGGTTGAAGCGCAAAAGATGAGGAAGCAACTTTATTTTGAAGGATCCAATTTAATACATAAGGAGGTAATATGTTTTGAAATTAATTCTAGCAAGAGTAGAAGGTAGATGTTTCTATGTGAGATATCTCTCATCTTACTATGAGAGATAAGGTGGGGGCTCTCACATGCTTATTTCTCATTGTAAGGTGAGAGCATTTCTCATAGAAGCATCTCCCAGAATAGAATATCCCTATAATATTCATTTTGGATAGAGATGGATGCTCTCAATTCAGCATCACCATTAGGATTCCAAGACAATGACATCAAAAGACTATAAATTGTTGAAATTCATTAAATCCAATCTCTCAAACTATTAGTTTTGCTCCTAAAAGTAAAAAACAAACGCAAAGCAATAATAGATGTTGAACATTTGAACCCTAGAATCTGAACGCATCCATCTATTCAAAACTATAATAAAAATAATTCATGAGTAGAAAATTCTCAAATTCTATTTTGAATTCATCTAAAACACTGCAAACTTTCCGATCCTAAACTCAAGTACTTGATCCAACCAATGCATATACTAGTAGCCATCTTGTACTTTGGTTCGTAAATTGTATGAATATCTGAAATAGAATTGTTTTATACTGCGTTGAATTAGGGCTTTGTGCTGATGTGAGTTTTCCATCTCTTAATTTTGTATTTGGTTAATAGCATAAAATTCTTATAGCTTTGAAGATTGGGAAAAAAATTCCTCCTATTTGATAACAGTATAATAAGGATATAACATGGATTTCAATAGAAATTTTCAATTTCTATGCCAAACGAGAGTGCTATTTCATTCCATCCCATTCTTCCGATTCCTCAACAAGGGACCCCAACTTAAACACTTCAATTAGTTTATTTTAAACAAAAGTAAGATTATAAAAGTGTCCGATTCTGTTTGGGTACATGGTGGTCCACCCCTTTTGTTTTTATTTTCAGGATCACAAGATGTGTTTGACATGTGTGGGGGCCCCATTTGCTTGATTTAAGCCATTATCATATCACCTTTGCCCTAAAAATGAATGAGTAGGAAAGCAAGATCAACTATTGATTTGAATTCTCAAATGTCATTAATTGATAAATCCAATAGTGTATATTATGTACAGAGTGAAAATTAAAAATCTATTATAAATAAATTGGATCAAGCAAAGGTGGTCCAATTTAGTCAAACAAGATGGTACATTGGAAGGGTCATGTAAGCATTGGATCATTTCTCCTTTAAATAACATAAATTATTAAATAAAGAAGATCTTAGACAGTAATTAATACGAAATTATCATATGTGAAACCTACATTTGTTTGGTCCAACTTGTATATGTCACATCTATTTATACATGAATATTAGCTCAAAATTCACTTCAACTGATGTATGTCTGTGTGTCATTTTTGCTATTACATTGCAAGAATTGTAAACTATTGTAGTCTTAAACTAGCCTAATCTAGTCCAAGGATCATCTCTAGGGTGTTCTATACCTTAACTTTGCTCCATTACCACCATAGTGGTCCATGCTCAACCATCAGACACGTTCCAACTATGTGCTTATTGTTGCTCTGGCACATAACGTGAGTTGGGATGCCCTTTACTGCTAGGCTATCCTACAGTTCTTTGGTATTTACCATTTGGTTGATTGGTATGTGCGAAGTATGCATAATCTATTCAACGGTTTGTATGAGAGAATATTGACAACAATCTATTTGATAGGGTCTATACACATGAGTGGTTTTGAGAGGAAGGCGGTCTTAGGGCCTATTTCTTTAGAGGTATTTCTTACAAGAATTTCTCATGTTGGGGATTTCTAACATTGATACAATACTTATCCCTTGGAATTTTGAATTTCAACCCCCTTGAAAAGTCATAAATAGCCTTTAGAATTCTCAATTTTTCAACATTTTAAATGTTGGATGGATCATGAGGATTTAGAATTCCATGTGAAGGACAACAATTGGAGAATTTTAAATTCTCACTATAAGAATTCTCAGAACTCTTGGAAAAGAATAGGACCTTACAAAGTGTTTTTTTTTTCTTTTTAGTCCTTGGACAATTAGTGGAACATAGTGTGACCATGGGCAATTTTTCCTTGTGGGGTGGCTACAATGTAAAATAAGAAAAATCTTAGAGGGACCATGAAAGTTTAGTTACTAAAATGGAATGAGTAAGCTAGTCAAAATACCAATGCACAGTGGAAGCAATCAATCAAACCAAAGACAACTAGCAAAACTATCTACCAAATAATCAGCACAAGAAGGCAATCACAAATTTAATGTGAAAACCATATCCAGGGAGAAAAACCACAATCAGAAAAAGCAATCACTATTGAATGGTTGCAAGATATACTCACAGCTCCTTTATCCCAGTAAGTACGTCGACCTAAGGATTATAGTTCTTCTTGCACAACTTGACTCAGCCACGACTACTCGCCGCACACCGCTCCCCATGATTGATCATCCTTTAATCACCTTAAGAACCAAGATGAACCAATCTTCTACAAAGAAGCAGAAGCTTCAAACCTTCTAGAGCAAAGCTTCAGTCCAATCTCTTAATTGATTGCTCTAGAGAACAAGTGAATCTCTTTTAGGGTTTTCCCACCTTAAAACAAGAGAGAGCAACTTTTTGTGTTTTTTTTTTTCTTTTTTCAATTAAGAGAATCACTCAATATATAGCCCGAAATACGTGCAAGAGACTTCTAATTAAACCCGAATCAAAATATCAATCAATCTCAAATTCGAACTAAGAGTTCGGAACAAACTAAGCATCTTCCATCAGGCTTGCTGTAGAGAGCTAGATCGTCACTATAGCGAGGTCACTCTTTGAATTTTAGGACAATATGCCTGCTCACTATAGCGAGCATGTCCCAACAGACCATATATAAAAACATGCTTAAACTTACCTAAAATGTAATTGTGATACATTTCTCTTAAAGGTTTTCTTTTTAAAACCATCCCATTACCCAAAAACAAATAAGGAAGAAGACAAAAATCAGTGGTGAGATCTGGACCGTCCTGATTAACTTATGGACATGGAACTTCGGTGATTCCAAGTTGCTCGTACTGAACCTGTAAGTGCCAAAATCGATTCGGACTCACTAGTGTGGATGTATAATTTTTCGGGAACGATCGCTTGCCTGAGACCTGAAAGGGAAGGAAATGATGGAATGTCAGAAACCCTGACTGCTATCAGCCAAGGCACTCCGATGGCTAAGTTAGTTCTGCAACTAAGTAAAGGATGAGAGTGAAGGAGGAAGACAGAGTTTGGAGTGTGTATACGCATGTATGTGTCTATGTATGCCTACCTCTTTTGGGACCAGCCTTTGCATATATGTAGATGGAGGTCCCATCAGACTTTCCTGAGTGGAGGTAGGTGGGGGTAAAGTCCCATCGAACCTTACCTTGGCTTCTGCACCTTCTGGCGTGGTCGCCAGATAAAGTCAACTATTTCGCTCTATCAGGTGGCTATCCTGTCTGACAGCACGTTCTATAATGCGTCCGTACTTGTACAGGACCATGATTGACTGACCCTTAGAAATAGCTTGAGGGGACGCGTCCTAGCGCTGCTGCCAAGCTGAGCGTCCGAGCTGGCACTGCTGCCGAGCTGCCAGGCTGGCATTATTACCGAACCTGCTGAGCTGGCACTCTTACCGAGCTGTCGGGCTGGCACCATTGCCGAGTCTGCTGAGCTAGCACTCTTGCTTAGCTGCCGAGCTGCATATGTCTGAGACTGGCACAAGCCCAGCCGGTACTCTTACCGAAGCTGGCTCAATCTCGGCATTACGGAAACGCCCCCACACAATTGCCCCCTAGTTTCTGACCTCTTAGAGTTCTCTAACGCTTTGATGTCGGAAGCTAAGTATTATGATGGAGGAGTCTTCTGAGTTTGGATGCTATCATCCGTAAGTTGATGGGGAAAGCGGACAGGAACACCGGCACTGTTGCCGAGTTAGAAGTTGGCACTGCTGCTGAGCTGCAAATAGCCGGTATTGTTAACGACCTTGTGGCTTAGCTTGACAAGCTGGCCCCATTGCCGCGCTGCCGAACTGGCACTGTTGCCAAGCTGTCGAGCTGACACCGTTGCCAAGCTGATGAGCTGCAAATAACCGAGACCAGGACAGAGCCAGTTGATGCTTTCACCGAAGCTAGCACAGTCCCGGTGCTGCGGAAATGAGAATAAGGATTTCCAAGCAGCCTTGGATGCTGTCATCCGTGAGCTGATGGAGAAAGTGGAGAGGAACAACGGCCTTGTTGCTTAGCTTGCCGAGGTGGCTCCATTGCCGCGCTGCCGAGTTGGCACTGACTGAGACCAAGACAGAGTCAGCTGGTGCTTTCACCGAAGCTAGCACAGTCCTGGTGCTGCGGAAATGAGAAGAAGGATTTCCAAGTAGCCTTGGATGCTGTCATCCGTGAGCTGATGGAGGAAATGGACAGGAACTCCGGCCTTGTTGCTTAGCTTGCCGAGCTAGCTCCATTGCCATGCTGCCGAGTTGGCACTGTTGCTGAGCTGACGAGCTGACACCGTCGCCGAGCTGACGAGCTGCAAATAACTGAGACCAAGAAAGAGCCAGCTGGTGCTTTCACCGAAGCTAGCACAGTCCTGGTGTTGCGGAAATACCCCAGCTCCGTCCCCTGAATCCGAGGCTTACCCAGATGTTGCCGTAATCGAAGCTGCGCAGGCCGAGATCGATGCCAATGTCGAGGCCATTGTAGTTGCATTTCTTTCTTTTTGTGCTGCCCCTAGAATCCGTTGAACATTGCAGTCAGTACTTTGATGACGAGGTCCTATTGGACTCCGATGTGGGAACTGAGACTTCCTCTGAGCTTGTTGGAGCCTCTTCTTTCTTCCGGGACGCTTTTTTGTCTCTCTTGGAGGATCTGTCGTCCTGCCAGTGGCCGAAGCTTTCCCGTGCTCGGGCCTCGTCTTCTTCTTGCTCGATAAATTGGTTTACCGTGGCCATCAGTGCTTTCACCATGACTACGGGGAAACGCACGAGATTTTCTCGAAGCTCGTTGCTTGGCAACAGGGCCTGTTTGAAGGTCCTGATGACCACCTTATCAGAGGCATTTTCGGCCTGGCTGTAGATCGTCCAGAATCTCTTGGCGAACTGTGTGATGTTCTTGGCCTTCCGTATTCTGATCGCCATCAGGTCGTCGCCCGCCTTAAGGATGACCCTATGAGCTTGGAACTTTTCCACGAAGGAATTCCGGAGCTGCTGCCAACTTGAAATTGATCCCTCTAGAAGTGCACAGAACCATTTCAGGGGGAGGTCTCCTAAATTGGAAGAGAAGACTTTACAGTTCAGGTGGCCTATGTCGCCCAACACCGACATCCTTTGAGTATAGTGTCAGAGGTGTGCTGCAGGATCCGAGGCCCCATCATAAAGGACGAACTTCGGGACACTGAACTCTTCGGGAAGAGCAAAGTTCCTTATCTCCTGAGAGAATGGAGATGTGCTGAGCTCCACTGTGTCATAGGTGTTCAGCCGACCTCGGGTGATGCCGGCTATCTCCATATTCTGTCGGACCGCCTGCTTGATTTGTCGGTTGAGTAACTCTTTTAGGTCGTTGTTGTCCTCTGGCCTTTGGCACAGGTGGCTGCCACTCGAACTCGGTCGCGCCTCTCATTATTTAGGATTTGCCTCAAACCCTGTGCATCCGAAGGAGTCTGGCAGTGTCTAGGGGGCGGAACCAGAGCTTTCTTCTTCTCCTCGAGCTGCCGCCGGAATTGACGAATCAGCTCATCTTTCTCTTGGATAACAAGGTTTCGGGCCCTGATATCCGCAATGAGTGGGTGGCTATCATCGTCGGTGTCTTGCCAGAGAGGTGCCATCAGGGGGCCATTGTAATGACCCTGACCCGGATTCACCTTTGGGCCCAACCCTAGACCCACTAGAGACCTATGACTAGGGTGTTTTTCAATTTATTTCATAGTAGTTATTTTAATAGAAATTTAATTATTATTATGATTATTACATGTATTTAATTCATTGTTTGCATGCATTTAATTTTGACTTCATACCTTTTATTTAATTGTCCATGCACTTCTTTTTCTTCATTTTCATCAATTATTATTCATTCTTTTGTTGCTAATTAAAGTGTCATTTTAATTAGATTAGAGAGTTTTATAATTAATGCTTAAATCTAATTTAGTGGACCCACACACATTATAAAAAATATATATATTTATAATAATAACAATTAATGCTAAATTCGGAAAGTTCTTGTAGATGGTGAGTGTTTAGGGCCCCACTTTGATTTGTCCCAAGTGGAGGGTGATGTGGCACTTTGTTTCCCTCCTCTTTACTTTCCATTTTATTTCAAATTTCAAACTTAATTGGAAACCCCATTAATTAATTGATAATCATTAATCTAATTGAGGAATTAGGGCACTAAATTATCCCTAATTGGTTTGACCTAACTATAATTGAGAGAATGGAGATTTCTCTCCAAATTGGACACCCCTTGGTTAGTTGCAAATGGAGATGATTAGGGATCTATGATGACTAATATAGGGCTAGGATCTTTAGAGAATTTAAATGGAGGGGTATGATAGTCTACATATCTAACCAATGGATGTAATTAGATTTAGTTCCATAAAGGGAGGGAGTGGTTAGGCTTTCATTTAGTTAGGAAAACCTCCATCGTGTGTGTGTTTTAGAACTAGAGAGAGAATTGGACGTGTGGCTTAAGGGAAGAAAGGAAAAGGAAGAAAGAGAGAGAGAAGGGAGAAGAGAGAAGGAAGAAGCTTGGCTTGGAGGTGGACTTCTTTGAGGTAGGTTTTCTTTTCATTTTCTTACATATTTTATTATTTAATTTCTTTCACCATTTTCTTCTCTAATGCTTGCCCTCTTCCATATTTATTGATGGCCATTAATGGTGTTTTTAGCACCATGATGAAGCAGTGATCCTTAATAAATAAATAAATAAAAATAAACAACCCCTGTCATTTTCTTTAATGAGATTGGCCAAAGGAAGAGGGGATCCAAGTTCATGGTTTCGATTATTGATTAGGCTTGGATCATCACCAATGTTTGGATAGGAAAATGGCGAAATCTGAATTTGATGGTTTAGATGTATTTTGGGGACTAGATTTTTGAAGATTGGATTTATTTTGTTTTATTTTTAATAAACCATTAGAGTTAGATTTATTGGTTTTAATGATCACAGGGTTTAATAATTATCGTATTTCATCTTTTCTAAAATCTATATTTTTTTTTATAAAAGAAATTGTTATGCTTTTAGCCATTGTATTATAAGCTAGTTTATTTTAAAGATCCATATCATGGGGAAAAAAAAATGTGTTTTGGACTTGACAAATCAACGGTCAGATCGGACCCAAAAAATTCTAGGAATGTTCTCACTGATATATGTAAAGTTTTTAATAGTTTGGATCTTTGAAATAACTAGAAATCAAGGGTTTTAATTAAACTTTTAGTTTCCGTTTTAATCATGATTTTAGGTGTTGAATCATTGGGACCCTTTTTGGGTTAACCAATTTGACTCTATTTGATCTCTTGGTGCACCGTTTGTTGATCTCGGATTAAATATTAATTTTGGTATGGATATGATTAGATTCCAGCAACTATAAGGTTCTGTTTTAATGGTTTTAGGGTGCTGGAATGGTGGACTTAAATATAAATGAGTCTTGGTTTAATGGGCTAAGCCCAAAACCTAACCCTAGTACACCAGTTGATCACATATGGACAAATTGTATTGTTTTTCTTTTCTGATATTTATATGTTAAATTTAATTAAAGGACCAAATTAAATTGTTAATAGTTGTTTAAATGAAATAGGAAGTGTGGCCACACCCTTGGCTAAGTTAGAAGCCATTTTGGCTAGACTAGTGGACTAGTCTAGTTGGTTATGCTAGGTCATGCATTGTAGTGGCTAAAATGAGTTTTTATGAATTAAATGGGGCCATAATCAGTAGTTATACACTTTAATTAAGTCGCTGGTCAGTAGGTTAAATCCCTTTATTAGTGGAGATTAAGAAGCCAGAATACCTAGACTAGGCATCATTGGCTAGTGGTTGGTAAGTCTAGGTGTGGTTTAGTGACTGATGTATTATACTTAATTCCTCTTTATGATACTGTTAAGTGTTGTTATGGACCTTAGGACACTTTATAAATCATATGAACCCCACCTTAAATTATAAGATTTAATAATTAGTAAGTTTAGAATGTTAAATGGCTAGACTAGGTTCCCTAGTGGACCTTGGTGGATTAGTCCTCACTTAGATGATTAATTGGTTAAGAAATTGGACTTAATTGATTCTAAAATATGGTTAATAACTAAGATTTAAATAATTAGTGTTTAATAATTATAACTTATTTCTGCAGCATAATTCACATTTTAACGCCTTTTCTCAAGTGGTTAGTAAAGCTCCATAAAAGGCAAGTTTCAATTACTTTCTAAAAATGTATATACGTAATTGGTGATATGGTAATGGTGTTATGGACATCATGGTATGCTGCCTAGCATTCTAATTATGAAAATTTCTATATGTTGTCATTTATTTGCAGGTTTTGCATAACATGCTATTTATGGAAAGTTTGTATGGCATTCTCTTAGCATTGAAAAATGTATAATGATACCCTCATGTGTTGATGATAAATGATTGTAACACCCACTCCATAAAATATTAATTAATAATATTGATCGAAAGGGATGAACCATAAGAGTGCATATGGAAGCCAAGTGACATGGGACGCTTGAGGATAAGTATGCATATAATATGCTTTATTCTAATTAGGTCTAAACTAATTAAAATAAATGACATGTTAGAAAACAAACGAAAGTAGGGACCCCAGTTCCACAGTCCCACTACGTTGCATAACCCCCACGGGAGGACGTCTTACTGTGTGGTGGTCCAGTGCAGTGTAGTGATTAGTGATCGGTTACCTATAGCGGGTATTCCGAAAATGACCTTTGTCTTGGAGGGGTTAAATTCTAAGACACTTCGCAGATGGGTGCACTGTTGGACTGGTCAGTGACACAAAGACCCAACCTAGTGTAAGGATTGATATTTTGTAATGATTGTTATGTGAGTGATTGACCAATATGGAAGGGAAGGTCTCGAAGTATTAAAATGGCTAAGTGACAAGTGAATAGTGCTAAATGTAGTGTATTGTCACATGAGTTCTAATGAATGGTTCAAATGTAGTGTTGGGACCCTATATTCCATATCGGGAAGTGACTTATATTATATGACATTTCAAGAAATGTTGGTGCCCCAATATTTATTTTATGAAAAATTGTCATTATAGTAATGTCATGTCATTTATTGTTTATCAGATGTGCATCATTATTATCTTATACCTTTTATAATATATGTTTTGGTTTGTAATTGTTATCTTGCGGAGTACCGTTGTGCTCATTTATTCCACCACTACAGATGATGTGCAGGAGAGTGAGGATGTACAGGACCCAGGGATTGAGGGTGAAGAGGAATATGAGACTGTGCCACAGTATGACTATGATGATGTCATTCTGGATGGTTAAAATGAATATATTTAAATTATGAGAATTCAAGACATTAAGTTTAAGACTTTATTAGTTTATGTCGGGATTGATGTATTTAGATAATATGCGTGTTTGGTTTATTGATGTAATAATTGTTGGATTGTTATTTATGGTTATGATTTTGGCTTACCTGATATATGAATGGGCAATGTGCTTTACGTATGATTATAATTAAAAAAAAAAAAAAATGGCCCACTATTGGAACAATTGAGTGGCCTTAGATGACTGGGTCATCTGGCATCACGTTCGGATCCATGTTATCAGATCTTGGGGCGTGACAGCCATCTTGCTAGGGGGGTGCTGTCACCCCCCTGGACGATGAGCCTAACTGAGTGACAGGCCTCTCCGCGCTTTCTACACCAGATCTCCTTGACGATCCTGCGCCTTTTCTAGTCTTTGGAGGCATGGCGTTAGTGAATCTTGCTCAATCATTTCCCACAGACGGTGCCAATTGTAAGTGCCAAAATCGATTCGGACTCACTAGTGTGGATGTATAATTTTTCGGAAACGATCGCCTGCTTGAGACCTGAAAGGGAAGGGAAGAGACCTTGGCTGCTATTAGCCAAGGCACTTCGATCACTAAGTTAGTTCTGTAACTAAGCAAAGGATGAGAGTGAAGGAGGAAGACAGAGTTTGGAGTGTGTATACGCATGTATGTGTGCATGTATGCCTACCTCTTCTTGGACCAGCCTTTGCATATATGTAGATGGAGGTCCCATTAGACTTTCCTAAGTGGAGGTTGGTGGGGGTAAAGTCCCATCGAACCTTACCTTGGCTTCTGCTCCTTCTGGCGTGGTCGCCAGATAAAGTCAACTATTTCGCTCTATCAGGTGGCTATCCTGTCTGACAGCACGTTCTACAATGCGTCTGTACTTGTACAGGACCATGATTGATTGACCCCTAGAAATAGCTTGAGGGGAAGTGTCGTGGCACTGTTGCCGAGCTGAGCGTCCGAGCTGGCACTGTTGCCGAGCTGCCGGGCTGGCATCATTACCAATCTTGCCGAGCTGGCATTCTTGCCGAGCTACCGGGCTGGCACCATCGCCGAGTTTGCCGAGCTAGCACTCTTGCTAAGTTGCCGAGCTGCATATGTCTGAGACCGACACAAGCCCATCCGGTACTCTTACCGAAGCTGGCTCGATCTCGGTATTGCGGAAATGCCCCCACACCGAACCCCTACCAGGTTTAGTTGCAGAGTTCTCTAGGCCTTTTCGAGTCTCGACACAGTAGTCATTCTGTGTAAGACAAGCGTAGAAGTCCACCGTAACGGGCCGGTAGTTGAAGATCCTCTACAGTTATGATATGATGTACAATTACCATAACTTTTTTGCTTGTCGTAGACTATGATAACCGGCCGGCAGCTGAAGATCCTCTTCAGTTTATGAGTATGATGTACAATTGCCATAACTTTTTTGCTTGCTGTAGACTACGATAACTGGCCGGCAGTTGAAAGTTGAGTACAGATCCATTGCATCCACTACATCTTTTGATTTACACTGACCAGGTTAATACATCTTTTCCTTTTGCCTTTTTCCTTTTTCATTTTTGTAATCTAGCTCTGCATCTTCTACATCTTTTGAATAACACCCGATAAGGTTAATACATCTTTGCATTTTTTCTTCTTCTTTTTTGTAATGGACGGGTGAGTAAGGTCTCCTTGGGTTGGCAAAGAGCTGGGCCGGTTTAACAAGTCCTCAAAGCCCTAGACAAATCTACAATATCTAGGTCCTTACCCTATCTTCAAGAGCCGGGCCGAATGAAAATTATATATATATATATATATATACATGGGATATTCATGTGCATCATTCCCTCCCCATAGGGTGAGGGACAAACTTAATGGGGCCTGCCTAGGGACCAACTGATCATGAGGCTTGTGTGGGATGGAAAGAGACATTTTGAATGAGCCCATATATTAAGTTTGGGGTCAATCCAATGCCTCTAACCCCTTCATCCATGGCCCATAAGTTTAACAACTTTACATTAAAGGAAAAAACTTTGACCCTCGATCCAACGGTTTAATCCATTCGAATAATTGAGAATTCAATAGATCTAGTGTATAAAAGGGGGTCCCATATGTGGACGGTTCAAATGTATCATAAAGTCAGCCCTACTATATTGTCCCTCACCATAACATGGTGAGGGATGGATGTACATGAATATTTCCCATATATATATATGGGAGGCAGTCCTGTAAGGACCATCCTTATGGTCCGCACCATTCAGAAAGCCCATTGGGGCCCACTTTATGACCCATCTAAATTGACCACTCATTCATAAACCCCTTATAAGCACTAAATCCTATGAATTTGTATAGATTCAGATGAACTGGACTGTTGGATTGAATGCCAATTTTTCTTCTTTGATATAAAACTATTAAACTTGTGGACCTCTGACGAAGGAGTTAGAGCTATTAGATTGACTTCAAATTTGATATGTAAGTTGGCCCCACTTAGATCTTTCAGTCTCCCTTGTCCCTTGACCAGCGGGGTCTTACGGTGACCCTCAATTGACAGTCTGCATCATAAACCGTAAGGATACAGGACCGCCTCCCTATATATAAATATATATACATACACCTTCATGTCATTTTATTAGGTTGAGTAGTGTTAGGGCTCGTTGAATATATTCGTGTTGTAATTGAGTAATAGGTAACCTCAATATAGGCGACACATTCAAATTGTTGAATTTTTTTTCCTCTTTAACAAGGATGATTGCACTAATTTATAAAAACTATTTATAATTCATTTAAATATTTATAAAAATCTCAATTTAAAATTCCAGTTATTTTTTACAAGGGCCCGTTGCACTAGTTTTAAAAAAAGTGCATGGGGACTTGAATATTTAAAAAAAATATAAAGTTTTTTCACAATTCTTTCAATCAAGTCCTTTTCGGAAGAAAATTTTGAGAAATAATAAAAACACCATCATGTTATTTTTCAAAACCTTTTTCTTTAATAAATCATTTAAGAGTAATGATCAAGTCTAAACCAAATGACCTAGTGTGGCTCACTTTAACTACCTTTTAGGCATGGATGGTTAAAAAAGGGATTTTAAGTGGTTAAAAAACTAGCTTCATTAAATGGTTATGATCGTAAAAATAAAAAATAGTCAGCTTTTAAAGACATAAGAGGTTATGAGTAGGCTTGTCAATGGGCTGGGCCGGGCTTGAGCTTGGGTTGTCCAATCTCGTCCCAAAAATAGGACGGGCCTGTTGGGTGTTGCCCAATCCCGGCTCTAAATTGAACGGGCCTACATCAAATCCTGTCCCGTACGAGCCTGGGCTGGGACAGGGCCGGGCCTGGGCTTAGCCCGATTCTGAACATAAGTAAAACATTCTCTAATTATTTTTACTATCACCAGACAGCTGGTGTAAACCGGACTTTAAACCCTCCTCCTTTTTTCCGGACTTGGGACCGGCAATGTAATGCAACAGCTACAAGCAACATGGTGGAGTTAAAAAATTTCTTTTTTTTTTTCCCGATGATAGTAGAAAATCAATAGAAATGAATGAGTATCCTATAACCTATATGGTTTAAGTAATGTAGGAGCAGTTAAAACCTTTTTTGTTTTTTTTTTTTTTTTGCCGGTGAAAGTAGAAAATCAGAAAATCAATAAAATGAATGAGTATGAGTATCCTATATGGGTCAATTAATGTAAAAAAGAAATCAATTGACTTTGTAGCAGGCCTGAACGGGCTGAGTTGTTTCTACCCAGTCCCAGTCCCATTTTGGGCGGGCTTTAAAATGTATTGTCCAAGCCCAGCCTACTGTACTCGAAGTTTTTTAAAAGCCTTATTTTTTCGGGCTTGGGACGGGCCGGGCCGGGCTTTCTACCCATCTCAATGCGTCCCATTGACAAGCCTAATTACGAGAACACAAAAACTGTTATAAAAGAAGGGTGTCATTTCTGAAAAGAGTTATATGAAGAGGACTTGATTTAAAGAATTATGAAAGCCTTTTATACTTTTTTAAAAATATTTAAATCTTTATGTACTGTTTTGTAAAATCTTTTTATAAAAATTAACTCGATTTGGGATCTTCCACAGCTTCTCGCCTTCTCCTGAAATTGTCTCGTTTTAGCAGGGACAATGCTTTCGCGAAAGGTTCCTTTCATGGAATTCTCTTCTCGTCTTCCACCATTTCCACACTTCTTCTTCCTTCTCTCTCTGCTCTCCTCCACCTTCCTTCTCTCATGGGCTTCTCAGAATTCAACACCAGAGATCGAAGCTCTGTCTCGGGAGCTTTTGAAGTCCGCGAGAGAACCCCAGTTCTTCGATTGGTTGAAGAAAGTAAGGAGAAGAATACACGAGTATCCAGAGCTTGGTTTTGAGGAGCACAAGACGAGCGAGCTCATCAGATCAGAGCTTGATTTGCTTGGAATCAATTATTCATGGCCGTTCGCTACAACTGGGGTTGTTGGGTCTATTGGGTCTGGTGGGTTCCCTTGGTTTGGCCTTAGAGCGGATATGGATGCTCTTCTTATGCAGGTATACATTTTTTTTTTTCTTTTTAGCAAGTTTATTAAGGAATGAATGAATGAATGATCTTTGAGCATGGATATCTATCAAAGGTCTGTGGATGAAGAATTCTGCAACTGTCTAACTAGAATAACACATGCCCATTGATCATGACTGTTCGATCGATGGGCTTGTCACCCATTAATAGATAACTTGGAAAGCTGCTTAGACTGTTGAATTGCTAATTACTTCAGTCAATTGATGCGGAATTAGAATTCCCTACTAGTGGAGGTGGGCCAAGTTTCATCCAAGTGGGAGATACGACCAACTTCAGATTGATCTTGTGTGAAACACGTGATACGAAGAAAAAGGTGTGTTGATGTGGGTGGTGGGGGGATCATCAATTTGATGGTGGATCCATCTCTGATTTTAGTGCAATTTGGCCTGGTGCCGGCAGAGGAGAACAATGATTTTAGAGCGGTTGGGATTTTGTAACCAGGCTCGTTTAACCTCTAATCGAGCTTAGTTAACTAAAAATACAATTAACCAACACTAATAGTTTGGTAAAATTACTTGTGCCACTTTCAGCGACATCTCTAGAAAGCTCAATGAAGAGACTCATAGTTTGGCAAAAATTTATCTGATGGGGAGAATATTTTGATGGTACTTGGTTTGACATCTTAGGTATATTATTTTTGGCCTGTTCTTGTCTGTCTCTCATCTCTCAACAGAGGCTTCTGTATTTTTATTTATCTTTTCTTAAATAAATTTCAGTTGATTTTCTGAAAAAAGAGGTAAAAGCAAAGTAAGCTCAAAGAGTTGCAAAGTTGTTGGTGAAAAATATTGTGATGGTACATATCCAAATACTTGGTGAAAACAACGAGTAAAAGAGATTAGATGCCCAATACATGATTGTGAAAGAAATTTCATACTCTCAATTCTACGGATATCAATTTGAGATTTTTTTTTCTAAGGAGAATTATCTATGACATTGGGTTTCCATTTGAATCGAATTAATTGTGAACTCAAATACTAGCATTCACATAAATCTATTTTTCTGCTTTATAGGAATAAACTTTCTCAGTTCATTTCACATGCTAATTTGATACCATACTTCAGCTCTGATAACATGCTATGTAAAGAATATCTTGAATTTTGAGTGTTTCTACCTTTGAATTGATCATTTGAAGGAGCTGGTGGATTGGGAGCATAAGAGCAAGTACAACGGTAAGATGCATGCTTGTGGTCATGATGCTCATGTAACAATGGTACTTGGTGCAGCTAAATTGCTTCAACTTCGAAAGGATGAATTGAAGGTAAGCAAATCCATGATTTGTATCTATAAAGCTCTGAAGCTTACTTCTGAATATGCTTTGATAGTAGGAAAGTTATATATCTCACTTATACTCTCTCAATCATGAACTTGAAACATGCACCTCCAATGGATAGCTATATGCATATTTTGACACAAGGTATGGTTATTGGTGCTGTAAACAGAACTTATCAAGTTTCATACTGTTTTATTCCCTTTTCCACCCAAAATTACTTTGAGTACTGATGGCTGATATTGCTTTCATGCAGAAGTCAGAAAACCATTTACACAACTAGCGAAGATTCTATCATTTAAAAAAGAAAGAAAAAAGTTAAAATTTTCTGGTTGTTCAATCACCCCAAAAATCGCGGTTTATTGGGCAAGCGGCATCCATGCTGCCAAAATGAAAATGCAAATGTGAAGAACCTCAAAAAAATGAAATTGCATTTTTGGGGTACCTTGATATCAACCGTTGTAAAACTTCATTCCACTTAAATAAGTCATAATAAGATGGCGCAAGGTTAACTTTTAAACTTCATTTCCTTTTTTTTTTTCTTTTTCTTTGTCTTTATTACTTCTTCCTTTTGTGGTTGCTTTCAAGGGCACAGTAAAGCTCATTTTCCAACCCGCAGAAGAGGGCAAAGCAGGTGCCTACCATATGTTACAAGAGGGTGCTCTTGAGAAGGTTCAGGCAATCTTCGGGTTACATGTCAATCCTCATCTACAGACTGGTGCTATTTCTTCAAGACCTGGTCCTATTTTGGCTGCATCCGGTCGCTTTCTAGCTGTAATTCAAGGTAAAGGTGGGCATGCAGCAGACCCACATCAAAGCACAGACCCTGTTCTTGCTGCATCCTCTGCTATCCTTTCACTCCAACCGCTTGTATCAAGAGAAGCAGATCCTCTAGATGCTAGAGTAAGATTGTTCTCTAGTTTGTTAGTTTCTTGTTCTATTGGTGATTTGGTTGTTAGATTTTCCCTATTGCATATATATGTGACTCCAAGTTTATTGTATATGTGTATTGACTGGAGACTCAATCATATGGATAAACCCAAGTCACATTCAGTTTGAATGTTTTTGGCATAACAGATGTTTGCTGATTCCACTTTGTGCTTGGGGCAGTATGGAATTTAGAAAGCACATAGAGCCACCTCTGTGAAATGTCAAGGATTCTGCAATGCTGTGTGGAAAACACTCGGATTTTCTGTGGAATTTAGAAAGCACATAGAGCCACCTCTGTGAAATGTCAAAGATTCTGCAATGCTGTGTGGCTGTGTGAAAAACACTCGGATTTTCTGTGTGGGCAAGTCTTCCATGGTTTTGTGCAGCACTTTTCCTTACAGAAAGAGATAAATTTTGAACTAATTTGCTTAGGTTCTACTGAAAACCCTTCTGTGTGCGCCTTTGCAGGGTATTCTGCACCAGTTTTTTGCACCCACATGAAAACAGATTTCTGTGGATCGCAAAATCACAGCATTACACAAGCATCCTTAAATAGGATACAGTTTCCTACATTTTCTGCCTTAGTGTGGGAACAAATTGGTAATTTTGATTTATGGAGTAAAAGTCTGAAGAAATATCCTACTTTTCATGGAATGGAAAATTTATAACAGATGCAATTTGAGATTACATTCTTGCTCACTCTCAATTACTAAACTTCACACCAAACTTGTAAAAGTTGACTAGTAAGTAGCAACCTTTGTGACCTCTGCTTTTTCCATTTACAGGTGGTATCTATTGGGTTCATAAGGGCTGGGCAAGCACACAATGTCATTCCAGATTCTGTGGAGTTTGGTGGAACTTTTAGGAGCATGACATCTGAAGGTCTCTATGATCTTTTGAAAAGGATCAAACAGGTACTAGTATTCATCTGCTCATAAGTTGGTTATCTTTCAGAGCTTTTCACTTGTTTGAAAAAAATGCTTACTGTGAAATTGGCGTCTCTCACCGTCTCACGTTTGGTGCAACAGTTTCTTAGAATAACCACTTCCAGCTATCTGATTTTCCCTCGTATGGGCTTCCTTTTCATGGTGGGGACAAGGAGAACCATTTTAATGGAAAAACTTGTCACCCATTTCTTGAAGATGGCATTGCTTGGACCAGACCTTAGCTTTATTTTTCTTATCAACATAGTCCACCCTGTTGGTGCCAGGATGCTGTCAAAAAACCCATGTGCGGAGCTCATTACAATGATTAATCAGTTGATTCAGACTTGTTCTTGCCATCTGGCCATTTGGTGTTAATAGTGAAAAATAATGGTAACCTGGTAGGGTAATGATCTATAATGATAAGAACAGAATGAGGTTATCATGGGATAATGTGGATCTATTGAGATCCCTAATTAGATTGGGATAGTTATTTGATTATGCCTCGTTTCCTTTCACTGTAGTGTATATATGTGATATAAATCCCCCTGTGGAAATTATGTGTTGCTTAACAGATGGACACATCAATGTAAAGTGTGCGTAAAACTTATATCTGCATGAACTGTTCTCAAATATCACCATTTACATGAGGAGGGACGTGCTAACAGTCAAGTAAATTTGAGTTGGTGAAAGTTCATGCATATGGGAATCAACTGATAGGTTTGTATTCCCAATATGAATAGGCAATATTTTTCAACAATGATTGTTGTTGTGTAGTTTTACCTTAAGGATTCTTATGTGTTACATAAGGCATCTGCAGGATGATATATCCATATTGATGTTACTGTGTTTATCCTGATAGGTCATAGAGTCGCAGTCGGCTGTGCATCGTTGTTCTGCCACCGTGGACTTCATGGAGAAGGAACGGATGCCATATCCGTCAACTATTAATGATGAAGCAATGTACGAGCATGGGAAGAGGGTTGGGGAAGGCCTTCTTGGAGAAGCTAATGTACATTTGGGCCCAGCGAGCATGGGAGCAGAAGACTTTGGCTTCTATTCACAAAAGATGCCGAGTGCATTCTTCTCGATAGGGACAAAACCTGAGAGTGACAAGTTGATCCATCCATTGCATTCTCCATTCTTTGTCATTAATGAGCACACTCTCCCCATTGGAGCAGCTTTGCATGCTGCTGTTGCTGTCACTTACTTGAATAACCATGCTGCTGAATTGTAGCAGCATCCCACAAGTTCGTCTTCCCATTATGTAAGTGGAACAATTGGATGGGTATTTGCTACTCTTCTGTTTTGAGTAAAACCATTAACCCCAGTTTGTTTCAACAAATTGAGGTTAATGATATTATTCAATACTTTGTATGTCTTCAAATGGCTCGAGTCCATGATCTTCTCTCGACTGTGGACTGCTCCCTATTGTTCTGATCAAACATTCATCAGTTGAGTGGATGTTGTTTTCTTCTATATTTTGTTGCCTTCATTTCTCTACGGTTTATAGATACCGTTTGGGGTTGGTATCTGTACTCATTTCAAACCAACCTTATTCAATTGAAAACCAACTGCATCATTCCAGTGATCCACATGATTTCTTTCCTAAAAATTGAAGAAATATTATCTATTCCAACACACCCAGGGTTTTTCCTTCATTTTTTGAGTCCCTGATATTGTGGAACTTGTGAAGTTTCTTTATATTATGAACTGAGCCAATAATTATAATTTTATTTTATTTTTAATCTGAACCATGATTGTCCTATAAAATGTGTGAATTCGTGGAATACAGACGTAGAACACAGGCATGCATTAGGCCTGGAATGAGATAACCCAGAATTTTGATTAGAGAAAATTCCAGGAATGTAAAAATGGTGAACACTTTGTATTAGGAAACTATTCATCATAACATGAACAAGTTTCCACAATATCTGGTAGCACTATTGTTATTGACATAACCGACCAAAGTAAATTAAAAAAAAGTACTGTAATTGGCATATCGGATGCCAAATCCATAATGATTCACATGCAATACAAGAAAATGGTTATATCCCCAAGTGAATGCAGTAAATTCAAGTAACTTTACCCAGCTCAATAGAATGCTCAACGCCAATGTCATTTGAGCTCAAATTGAATCAGCTCGAGGCTTGAGCCCAAGCTCTCAATCTCTCTCCCATTTTTCTCTAATTTGTTTTTGTGTTTCTAACTTTTGGTATCAGCAGACAATGCCTGATAATCAGATATGGACTTCCATTGCCCACCTAGTAAAAGCTAAAAAATTTGTAACTAGGAGAAATGTTCTACGTGCAACATCATATTCAGTCCATCTCCACGGGGCTCTCCTGGACCCACCTTTGACCAGTGCAGGCCCTTTGACACTCGCGTCTCTCATTGGTCTGGCCAATTTCACTCTCATCAAACATTTATTGACTGTTGGATTGAATCGTAAAGAAATCTATGGTCAAAAGACCACTGAACTTTAAAGCTATTGAATCAAGGGCTAGGAAGATCTGATGGGGCTTCTTTCTTTTCTTTTTTTTTTTTCGTTTGAACCCTATGCATAGGAGACCTTTCTATGTACTTTACCCATCATTGATGAGTAGGTATCTAAGTGGGCCCCATGAGCTAGACTGCTTATAAGCAATATGCCACTGAGCATTATTATTATTATTATTTATTTTGCTTTCAAGGAGAAAAATGGGATGAGCGCATGCTTCTTTGTTCTTGCCATATTGCATCCCATTGGGGTGGTTGTCTCAATATGGATGTGTTTTGAAGTACATTTGAACTTGTACAGGAATATGAGTATATGACTCCTCCAACGTATTAACACTGCAGAACCAGAGAAGACAATCAACCTTATGTTGAATTCTTTAACTAGTGATGCAATATATTATGATTTTTTTTTTAATATTTCAAGTGCATTACAGTTGATCGATGTTGCGGTGGGCTCAGAACATATTAGAGCGAAATTTGGCCATATCATACGGAAAAATGGACCATTCATTTCGAGTGATCTAGATTTTAGATAGGTGGACCCCCCTATGAAGCCGCATGAATTTGTCATGAGTTAGAAGTTGAGTCTCTAGGTCTGGACTACAGTATGAGAGAAGGGAAAGGATTATGAGCTCCAAAAGTTCTTCCTATTGTTTCTATATTTATTTGAAATGAGGGCTTTTGTTTCTAAGAGAAAGCCCTAAGGTTGGTCTTAGACATTTTTTTCCTTCTTTCAAAGGCCCTGAAATTTGAGGGTTAAGCCTGACCTGGGGCGCGCACACACACATATATATGAGTAATGGTCCTATAAGAATTGTCCTTACAACTTACAGTGAAAAGTAGAGGAGTTTGATGGTCATTTGGGTGGGGGATGGGTTTTCATTTCCATTTTAGATTTTGAGAGAATCCTTACCCTAAGCGTGGGGGGGGGGGGGGGGTGGGGGGTTGTTACCCTAAGCTGTGAGGACGACCATTGCACCGGGATTTCTTCTTTCCCCACTGCACTACAAGAGAAAAAAAATTCCTAAACTACCCATCCTCCCTCCCCTTCTATTTTCTCTCTCTCTCTCTCTCTCTCTCTCTCTCTCTCTCTCCCTTCCTCTCTTCCTCCCTCTCCCTTCCCCTGCTAGTCGCTGGGGGGAGGGAGATCGGGCGGTAGCTAAGGAGAGAGAAGAACGAGATGGGAGAGAGGGAGGCCAATTATGGGCTACCAGCCGTTCTCCCTCCCCGCCGCAGACTTTGGGGGGGCGGGGGGGGGGGGGGGAAGAGGCCGAGGGAAGAGTGTGGAGGGAGGGAGAGAGGGAGGAAGGGGAAGGGGTAGTTTAGGATTTTTTTTTTCGGTGGGGAAAGAAGAAAGTGCGGTGCCAATAGAAGCTCTCTTACTCTAATGGATACACACACAGTCACTTAAGAGTAATTAAATGGAGAAATGAAGGTAATTTTATACCCTCATATCCCATTACAAAATGCACGGAAAGACCATACACACATACTTGGCTCATTTCATCTTAATTTAATTTTTCAAGTCATAATGTTTAATGCATAAGCAATAAATGGTACACGGTTGCTTCTAATCCCTTCCTTATAGCTTTATTTCTTCTTATTTAAGCTTTTTATATTACTTTTATATATTCTTGGTAGTACAAAAGGGGGTGTACACCTCTTAATGAGGATACACTTTTTCCTAGGTAGATAAGGGCGTTTATGGACCAGGTTGTCCCAAGCCCGACCTGGCCCCGCTCACTTTAGACCAAGCTTAAGCCATAGGTTTTGCTACACGGGCTGGGCTTGGACCTGAAATCTAGGCCTATTTAATATACAGGCTGGGATTGGACTCAATGGTAAAGAATCTGAAGCCTGCCCGGTCTGAATGAGAGACACAATTTAAAGGAAAAACAATATCTATATACCTTTATCTAAAAGCGAAGAAGTGTCACCTGCTTATGTCTACACTTGAAAACACTACACTGCCACCTGCTTATGTCTACACATGAAAATGCTACACTCTCTGGGTTCCCTTGGATGACACATGGAAAGTGCATTTCTCATTAAACAAAACAAAACTCCCTCTTTCGTTCTTCCCTTTCTTACTCCTCAATGAAATTTCATTTCCTGTTCTTCCCGCCATTTCTCCCCATTCCACCCTTTCTCTGCCCTCTATATTATTCTGCTTGAAGGTTTTAGGGTTTTGCCTCTCATCTTCTTCTACAGCTTATCCAAGTAAATCCTTTCTCTAACTGGAATCTTTTTTTAATTTTGCCTTTCCTCTGGTCCCCTGATTTCTGATGCTCTCTCTAAAACAAAATCTTAGTTTGTTGTCTCCGTTTACAGGAATTATAGTTTTCTATTGGTACAAAGTTGGAGTCTTTTTTTATTTTCTTTCTTCAATTGTAAATTAGGTTTCTTGTTAGCATTCCATGGATTGGGGTTGATTTCCACATGTGTTGTTTAGAAATTTGGATTTACAACAATTATGGTTTTGGAATGTCACAAAGATGGAGCCTTTTGATTTCCTTTCTTCAATTTGTTTTAAATTTGGGTTCTGGCTTCCAGTCCAATTTACTGCAGTTGAAGAATGCCCATTTCGGTTTCATGTTATCTTTTTTGTCATTTGATTTTTGATCCCTACATCAATTTGTTGTAAATGAGGATCGCCGCATCTCTATGTGGAAAGTGATAAGTGGAAACATTGAAATTAACATTTTGCATCCCTTTTTTTTTTTTTTTTTTTTGTTGTGGGTGGGGTTTCTTATGTAGTTAACTATGTAGCTCACGCTTCCCACTTCAAAGTTGCAGTTTTTTTCCCAAGTGCAATAACCATTGGGGGCTGTTTGTTTGTATTGATTGGTGTATATAAATGATGCACATAGGTATCAGTTACATGTTACTACAGTTGTCCACTCCAAAGTTGCAGTTTTGTTTCCAAGTGCAATGGCCATTAGGGAGTGTTTGTTTGCACTCATTGGTATATGTAGATAATGCACAGAGGCAACAGTTACATGTTACCAAATCTGTCTAATAAAGGGTCAGGGACTAGAGAGAATATGGTTTCACCAAGAGAGATAGACAAAATTAGGAAGATTTCTACACAGTGAAGTGCTGGTTGATGGTGAAAATACTGACATTTAAAGTGGCAATGACATTCATATAAATAAAACTTATCAGGAGAGTCAGACAAATGAGGAACACTTCTACACATTATAGTGCAGGTTGATGGTGAAAATATTGACATTTAACGTAGCAATGACATTCATATAATTGAACCGTTATATGAAAATCATAAATTTTTATCATAGAGGTTATTGCTTTATTAGTGATTTCTAAATTATCATTTGTTCATTCTCCATTATCGAGATGTTCTTCCTATACTCTAAATCTTGATCCATAGTTAGCTATGGCATTTCATTCTGTACTTTCTCATTAATTTACTCAAAAGAACCAAATTCCTAAAAGCAGAGACAAAAAACTGCTGTAATTTGAGCCCGCTTGAGATGGGTGATTTTGACTTGGAATGAAAATAAGTATTGTTCTTTCTATTTAACTTGCAAATGAATTGGAAAACACATCTCAGTGCAAAATTTCTGTTACCTAAAAATTAAGAGTGGAGCAATGGCAATAGGCATGTAGCTTTGCTTGCCAACCCAAAAGCTTATCCCCTTAACATTTAATTTATATTCTAATATGACCTACTCGGCTATTCAAATGAAGTTGGCAAGTTTTTTTCCCTTTACACATGAAAGCGGGCCGGTTAGAGGCGATCAAAAGGTTAAAGTTGGCAGAAGTTAGATCCAACTTTCCTACTTTTGATGGGTTCCTTATCATCAAAAATGCCTTCCATCATGTTTGGGAAAACTCTATGGTCTTTACTTATGCCATACTCTACCATAAAAAATACATTCAATCGCGTTTGGAGATATTCTATGGTCATAAAAAAAATACCCCAATAATACAATTGGAATCTCAATACCACCAAGAGGTTTAAGTGAACATAGGAAGTGACAACAACTTCTTTTTAATCAAAAAGAGAGTTAAGGGCTCCTAATTGAGGCAAAAATCCAAACCAAAATCCAGATACTAGCTCCCAAACCAAATTCCCTGCATGTAATATAGTCAATATAAACCTAGAAGATAATGAGAAAGAGATAATAACAATCTGTAACAATTAATTAGCAAATGCGTAGTTGGTTACACCTAATAACAGAATAGCATGAATATAAATAAAAAATATACAAATACTTGTCAATTAGCAGATGCTTCATTAATCATATTTTTTCACAAAATATAAAAAAGTATAATTAAGAAATATTTATATTGAAATGAAAATAAGATCTTTTCACACCACAATTATATATATATATATATTATCGCTGACAGTACAGAGAGTTTAAGTATGGCATGAATTAGTTGTTGCTTGCTACAACAAAACTAAAGGAAAAACAAGCACATTTCTAAATTATCTAAAAGATAATGACAAAGAGACAAGAAGAATCTTTAACAAATAATTAGCAAATGCATAGTTGGTTACACTTAATAACAGAATAACATGTATATAAATTAAAATTATGTAAGTATTTGTCAATCGGTAGATACTTGATTAATCATATTTGTTCACAGAATATAAACAATTATAATTAAGAAATATGAATATTGAAATGAAAGTAAGATATTTTCATACCAGGAATATATATTGTCGCGAGTAGGAAATAGCTATATTAAACTATGTTAGATTAACCATAATATTTACAAAATAATCCACAATCCACATTTTATTTTGAGTTTGGATTTAGTTTAGCTTGTGGTATGATGGCTTTGTGAATTTTTTTTTGTGTTTATATGGTCTTGCATTGTTTACCTTCTCCATTTCATGACATTCATCATGCAGTTGGGGTCGAACTGGTAGGTCTTGTTTGAATTTGGTTTGGGAGCTACTATCTGGATTTTGGTTTGGATTTTGGCCTCAATTAGGAGCCCTAAACTTTCTTTTTGATTAAAAAGAAGTTGCTGTCACTTCCTATGCTCACTTAAACCTCTTGGTGGTATTGAGATTCCAATTGTATTATTGGGGTATTTTTTTTATGACCATAGAATAACTCCAAATGCGATTGAATGTATTTTTTATGGTAGAGTATGGCATAAGTAAAGACCATAGAGTTTTTCCAAACATGATGGAATGAACTTTTTATGATAAGGAACCCATCAAAAGTAGGAAAGTTGGATCTAACTTCTGCCAACTTTAACCTTTTGATCGCCTCTAACCAGCCCGCTTTCATGTGTAAAGGGAAAAAAACTTGCCAACTTCATTTGAATAGCCGAGTAGGTCAAATTAGAATATAAATTAAATGTTAAGGAGATAAGGCCATAGGCTTTTGGGTTGGCAAGCAAAGTTACATGCCTATTGCCATTGCTCCACTCTTAATTTTTAGGTAATAGAAATTTTGCATTGAGATGTGTTTTCCAATACATTTGCAAGTTAAATAGAAAGCACAGTGCTTTTTTTCATTCCAAATCAAAATCATCCAACCAAAGCGGGGCTCAGATTACAACAGTTTTTTTTGTCTCTGCTTTTAGGCACCTGTAAGTGGAAATTGGTTCTTTTGAGTAGATTGATGAGAAACTGCAGAAGGAAATATCATAGCTAACTATGGATCAAGATTTAGAGTATAGGAAGAACATCTCGATAATGGAGAATGAGCAAATGATAATTTAGAAATCACTAATAAAGCAATAACATCTATGATAAAAAATTATGAATTTCATATAACAGTTCAATTATATGAATGTCATTGCTACTTTAAATGTCAATATTTTCCCCATCAACCTGCAGTACAATGTGCAGAACTGTTCCTAATTGTGTCTCACTCTCTTGGTAAGTTTCATTTATATGAATGTCATTGCTACTTTAAATGTCAGTATTTTCATCATCAACCAACACTTCACTGTGTAGAAGTCTTCCTAATTTTGTTTATCTCTCCTGGTGAAACCATATTCTCTCTAGTCCCTGGCCCTTTACTAGACAGATTTGGTAACATGTTACTGTTGCCTTTGGCCATTATCTACATATATCAATGAGTGCAAACAAACACCTCCTAATGGCCATTGCACTTGAAACAAAACTGCAACTTTGGAGTGGACAAATGTAGTAACATGTAACTATTACCAGTGTGCATCATTTATATACACCAATCAACACAAACAAACAGCCCCCAATGGTTACTGCACTTGGGAAAAAAACTGCAACTTTGAAGTGGGAAGCGTGAGCTACATCAAAAGTTAACTACATAAGAACCCCTGCAAGGACCCAACCTCTCAACCCAAGGGTTAGCACTAGTGATTATGTGGTTAGGATTGCTGAGTAGGGATTAGAGCCCATTTGTGGTGTTTTCTGTGTTAGGATAGTCTCTGATCAGCTTTGAGGAGTTTTGAGAGTCTCTGAGTCTAATTTGACACTCTTTTGGAACCCGTCTGTGTTTTCGATTGAGACTAAGAGATTATTTTTAAATTCTAAAAAAATGTTATCCTAAGCTCTTTTGATCGAGATTATCATTCCAGACCACCTTTGTATTCAACTCGAATTTATTTGATACCATGAAACCCTAAATAATTCACCATTTCCGTCATAACTCATAATTGATAGACTTTGACCAGACATTTGACTTTTTCATTGGAACCCTGAATTGAGTGACTCTTGAGCTCAAAATTTATATCTCGACCTACCTAACAACTTTCATGTTCAACCCGAACTTATTCGAGTCCTAGAAAGCCCAATTTGACCCTTGGCACTTTTTTCGAGGCAAATACTACAGCTTGAAAAATATCAGCTTCTGTCCCTGATCTCAGAAAATTATGATTCTAGGCTCGTTGGAAAGCCCTTCTCTAGACCTGCAATTCTTCTTCTTTGACCTGATCCGTCCGAGGTCCCGAAGAGCTTTGTTATCTAGTCTCAAGTTCGTCTAAGGTGGTAGCAAACTCACACCATAGGTCCTTGTGCAAAATATCTCACCTACCTCCACTAAGCATTGAATGCTCCCACCTACCCCCACTAACCTTTACTACTCTCATTTCTTGCTCATTTGCAATCGGCCGGCAAACATGAGAGAGTTTTCTCTCTTCTCTCATTTCTTCTCTTCTCCTCTCCTTCCATGCCATGGTGAAGAACTACTCCGTGGAGGCACCCTTGCAAGATCGGACCGGCCAATCAACTCCCCGTCGTCTCCATCGCATCGTACTCCGTTTTAGTGTGAATTTGAAGGTGCAACCCCCTCATGAAGCCACTTCTTCTTCCTCTTCTTCCTTGATCTACAAAGAGGTAGGCCTTGATCGTTCTCCTTGGCTAGAACCCATCTTCTTTTGCTTCACTGTGTACTATTTTTGGTGAGCTTTTAGTGTGTTTGGGTTTTCCTTTTTAGGATGGATTTTGTTTAGAAGAGAGAAAGCTCCCGGTTAAAGCTTGGCTTGACTGAGGTTTGGATTAGCTTCCGATTAGAGGTAAGTATTTAATTTAAAATGCATACTTTGGATGGTTAATCTTGCTTTGATTTGATTTTGCATGTTAACCTTGTTTCAGGAAATGAAATCTGTTTTTGTTAACCCCATTCCATGGTTGGATCTATTTGGGGAAAAATCTGATTTCTAATGGTTTAGATTTAATCTGGATGGGCCTTAATAATGGGAAAATGGATTTCCCTTAGATCTGTTAAGCAAGCCCTTACCCATGTTAGTTTTATGGTCTCAATCCATTAAGATTGATATAATAAATTGATTAATTTCTTTATTTATCAATATGTTCATGTTTTCCTTTTATGAGATGAATGGTGTTTTATTTACTTAGTTGTACATAACCAATACAAATGACATGATGGTTCATGAGATGAACCGGAGTCCACAAGTGTATTAGATGTAACATATGTGTGTGGATGAGATCCACATACAGGAGACATGTGTCACAAATCTTATACTTAAATTGATTCACAACCGGTGATGAGATTGGGCATCTCATCTGACAAGGTTGCAGTATTATGATCACTATGAGATAGTGTGATATGTCTCGATCAACGGAATGTAAGATTCCGGATCATCATACTAGTACATTGGATGTATTGAGGACCATGAGAAGCACCTTAGGAACACTGTCACCTCGGTGTCTTCGGTACGTGGTAGTAGGACTGTGAGAACATTTAATGATCAAGATGGAATCTATCCCTAATTATCCTCTTGTGCCAATTAATGGATTTATCATTGGTAAGTATACACCCATCTCAATTAAGAGTTAATTGGATGGTACTAATGATCACTGTGATTAATTGGGTCTCAAGGATAATAAGATATGGATTTAAATTGGTGGGATAGTTGATCCAATTGATCCGTGGATATTGATGGATGGGCCTACTTGTGGTGATAGGGAAGTTTAGAGTATTCATGTAATTTATTCCTAAGACTGGAGTTCAATTGCATTTATTTAGTGGAGTTATTTGTAATTAACTGTGGGCCCAGATTGCACATGAGATGTGGGGTCCCGGTTGATGGACCCAGCTTTGTCTTCTCCCTCCGCCCTCCGGGGGGGGGGGGGGGGGGGGGGGGTGGGGGGGTTGGGGGTGTGTCGAGAAAAAAGAAGAAAGCGAGCATTAACAATTTTTTGTACGGGTATGCCGGATTTTCTATTCTACTTGGAATTTGAAATGGTGATCCAGAGATTCACCTTCACAAGTAGAAAAGGAAATCAACTTTTTTTCTAACTTTCCATTGCACATATATTTTAAAGAAAGAGACAAGATTTTTTAATGTCGTGAAAGGCGATTTTCATTTGTTTGCCGTGAAATGCGGTTTTGTGCCGTAGAAGGCGATTTTGCCATGAAAGGCTATTTTTGTCATGAAAGGCGATTACAAATCTCATCAATAATGAAGACAAGAATTGTGATTTTTTTTGTCTCTTTAATAAAATACAACATACAATAGAAAAGTAAGAAAAGGAATTTGACTTCTCAGGAGATTGTGAGAACTTGTTCAGATCGACGGTCGTGAGTCATGTATGGGCTCCGTCATCGTCCTTCAGATGAGAACACGTGATGCTTTTGATTCACTTGGCTTGGCTTGGACCTCAGATTTTTAGAGGACAAAGACCAAGGGAAGGTCCTATATCCAATAAAAAACCGTGTAGACGGGCTGAAAAGCCACATCTAGACCATGTTGAATAGGAGAGGGGACCTTCGGGGTGTGGCCCCCTAAGGGACTTCAATCACCTTGTGGTGTTTCTTGCCGTAGAATTTCTTCAAAGTAAGAGAGCTTCTTTGAGCAAGGATTTCTTCGGGAATTTTCTTGTATTTTTCTTGACAATTTCGGACGATTTTTCCGGACCCTTTCTCCTTGGAATGACCGCCTATTTATAGGCTTTTGGTGGCCATTTAGGAGAGTTTATGAGCATTGATTGCATTAATGCTCCATGATGGGAGGAGTTACAAGTATTTAATTCTTGATTTTGTAACTCCTTTACCTTGGCTTCTGATTGGCCGGTGAAGAGTTAAGAGCATTTAATTGCTTTTATTCTCCATTATGGGAGGAGTTTTATGGTTTAAATGCCATGAATTCTTTGACTTGTAACTCCCATTTGCTTGCTTCTGATTGGGCCATCCAAAATAATGAGTTAATGACCGTCATAAACGGGTCAATTAACAGCATTAATTGGTCACCAAGTCGCTTGAAGAGTCGCAAGCGCGCTGTGCATTTTGGAATTCTTCTGGCGATGATCATCAATGGATTTTCATGTTGATCGACATCGGATGACCATGAAATTTCAGACATTGATTGGTACCAATGGGCCAGCAACATCTGTCTAGTCGATTTCATGATTGGTCGAGCAGAAAGTGTACTTTTTTGATTGGCCGGTTGGCGATTCCGAAGCGTCGGATGATGATGTTATGATTTTGGCGGCAGATCCGTGATGTTGATGAAGATCGACGGGTTTCATGCTCCAAAAATCAGAATTTGAGAAAATCATAGGGGCCAAACATCATGAAACGTCAAAAAAGTCGGAAAAACAGCCCTTTTGACGGAAATTGGGCGACCCAGATTTCCAGGGTCGCCGCCGACCATGGGCCAAGGTCGCTGCCAGTGACCATGGGGTTTTTTCCCCTTTCGGTCTCCGTTTTTTGGCCGTTTCTTGGGCTTTTTTGCTGCTTCTTTCTTCTGTATTTTTCTTGACATTTCTCCTCATTTATTGGCTTGATCCCCCTGAAGAAAACCTGTCGAGAAGCTGTGCAAATCAGAGCACAAAGTTTCCTATTTTTGGAAAAGCCGAAGACTTTGTAGCCGATTTTCTGTCAAGAGTCGAAACTAGGTCAAATGATGTTGGAATGACCTGAAATTTGACGTGAAGCTTTTTGAGCAATAGGTAGGACCAACCATGGGATTTTGTTTGAGTTTTGAAGCTGTTTGGGGTCTCGTCGATGCTAGACTTGATTTTACCGCGCGAAAGATGTCGAGCTTTGATGTATAGTCAACCGATGTCCGATTGACCTGAATTTTGATAGGGAGACTATTGGAGTCATTTTGAGACGATCCATTAGCTTTGATTTGGATGCTATGGTCCCCGTGAGCTCCGCCGCCGGTAGGCTTGATTTTATTTTCGAGCGTCAAAGTTAGGTCAAACGTTGTTGGAATGACCTGAAATTTGACGTATAGCCCCTTGGAAGCATGTAGAAGCTACCCAAGTGCTTTGTTTGATGAGTGGCGGCATCGGTGGTTTCCACCGCCAAGAGGCTTAATTTCTCCATTTGAGAGTTGATGGAGGCTCAAACGGTGTCGGTTTGACTTGGAATTTGACGTAGAGCCTTTTGGAGGTATTTTGAGACCATCCATAGGCTCTAATCAAAGATTTGATATCTTTGACACTGTCGCCGCTGGGAGCTCCTGCTCAGCTGTTGGAGGATTGAAGTTAGGCCAAACGGTGTCGAAATGGCCCGAAACTTCATGTGTACCCTTCATTTGGCTATTTTGAAGGACCTTGCAGTTTTTGTTTGATTCTGACAAGATCTGATGCTTGAAGCGGCTCTGCCTACTTGTCGTAGGGTGCGGCTCCTTGTAGGTTTTGATGTTGAAAGGGCAAAGTGATATTTTTGGTGTTAACAAATGCCCCCTCGAGGTACAGTGACGAATTGCATAACTTTTGTAGTCGATGTGTCTCGAAGAAAACTTTGAAAGAGAGCTTTTGACTTGACCAAGAGTCTCTGAGCATTTTTCTTTTGATAGAGTAGCCTTTTGAGTTTCCAAGGGGATTTTATGGCAGTGAGAGAGATCACGTACCTTCTCAAGACAAAATTTTGAATAGGACATTTGGATTGGGTTTTTGGGTTTTGGATTTTTCTTTTTGACCTTGTGACCCTAAAGGCTTTATGTGGCGCATCAGGCGGTCAAGAAGGTTTTTGGTTTTTGACCTTGTGACCTAACAAGCTGTATGTGGCAGGTCAGGGGGTCGGTTTTTAGATTTTGATTTTGGCCTTGTGACCTAACAAGCTGTATGTGGAAAGTTAGGGGCCGGGATTTGGTTTTGGCCTTGTGACCTAACAAGCTGTATATGGCAAGTTAGGGGACCATGATTTGGTTTTTGGTCACTCTTTGGGACAATTTTGGGTCCATTGGAGTGGTTTGGGTTTTTGTGGAATGTCAATTTCAAGGTTTTGGCTTAATTTGGTTCATGAGGTGGGATGGTTTGGATTTTTTGAAACTCATGAGGCTTTGATTTTTTTTTGTATGGTCCAATCAACTCAAAGGAGGCATGGAACCATTTTTGTATGCTCTTGGTAAGAGGAATTTTGACTAAAAGCCACTTTTAGTGCCTAGGTGGTCAAACCTGGCTCATGTGGGCTAGCCCATGGGACCTTAAGCTTTAAAGATGGCTTAGATCTCATGTGGTGTCATTTTTGTGGAGAATATCTAAAAATATCTCTTTTGGGTAGAGAATATCTAAAAACATTCTTACTTGGAGAGAATCTCTCAGGTTTCCTTGATTTTGGGAGAGATTTTCTCAAAGTATCTTTTTTTTGGGAGAGAATATCTCACATTCCCTTTCTTTTTCGAGAGAATTTATCAAAGGATCTCCTCCTTGGGAAAGAATATCTCAAGATCCTTTTCTTTTAGGAAGGTTGCTAATTTGTAGCACTTACCTCCTTTCTTTTCTCCTTGTTTCCTCTTTTGGTTTGCTCTCTTCTATAAAAGCAAGGAGGTTGGATCTCTTGTTGCTATTGCTCTTTTTTTGCAAAAGTCTTCGAGAGTGCTCCAAGATCAAGAACCCTTCTTCTTCAAGGATCTTCAAGTTCTTCCTCTTCCTCCATGGCTTCAAGTAAGTTTTCTTCTTCCTTAAGAAACTCAATGTAGAAATAGGAAAAAGGTTTCTTTCTTTTCTTTTCTTTTCCTTTTCTTCTTTTTTTTTTTTCCTTTTTTCACGTGTTTTCTTTTCTTTTCTTTTTTTCGCATGTTTTTTTTTTGTCTTTTTTTTTTTGTGCTTCTCTCTTTTTTTTCTTTCTTTTTTCTTTCTCTCTTCACTCTTCTTTTTTTTCTCTCACGGTTTTCTCTTTTTCACCTTTTTTTTTCTTGTTTCTCTTTTTTTTTCTTGGCTGTACGGACAGGTCCATACGGACCTAGCCGTACTGCCACGTGGCAGTGGGCCAAGGCCTGTGGGCCAGCTTAGATTTTTTCTTTTTTTGGAAAGAGGTTCTCTTCTTCTCTTTTTTATTTCTTTGCCCCTCTTTTTTATGGATTTCAAGATGCCCATGCATGACAACTTTCCTTCTATGCATTTCTTTTTTTTGTAAATGGAATTGGAAGTATGATAATGCACACCTGGAAATCTTTTGCAAGTCTTAGGATTTATAGCTCGCAGCAATGTTGAGCCCTTTCTTAGTCTTGTGGGGATTTTGAGGAACTTTGCAAGTTTTGGAATCTGTAGCTCGCAGCAATGTTGAGCCCTTTTTCCAATCTTGCGGAGATTTGAGAAGATTGGCTTGATCTCGCAGCAATATTTGAGTTTGAGCCTTCTTTGAGAATTCTCCATTGATTATGAGCTCGCAACAATGTTGAGCTCATCTTTAAGCTTCCTTTCTTTTTCGGGGTGTTTCCTTTTTCTTCAGAATTACCCCGGAATCATGCCAAAATTTCGCTAGGAGTTTTTTTAGCAAACTTTTGTCATTTTGATTATTGATTTTTTCTTTTCCATCCTTTGCAGGTAGTTCCTCCAGAACGAACAAGGGTAAGGAGCCTGCTACCGATGCGCCTCGCCGTTCTACCAGATCTTCTAATGTGGCTGTACAGCAGGCCTGGGAGAAGGTCCAGTATGTTGAGAAGAACTTGGAAGAGTGTGATTCTCTCAACCGAGATAAGGCGAGACAGCAGTTGATCGCTCTCAAGGATGAGGAATTTTACAAGATTATGGTAAGCAGTCGTCCTTGGGTCACGGACGATCAGAGCATTGTGCCCAAGCCTACCTTCTTCTTTGGTGATGCAGTCCTTGACGATTCAACATACCAAAGGAGATGTTTTCAGTTCCTTTACACAGCTGATGGTGAGGAGAGAACTATTTCTACCCGGTCGACCTTCGATCGCACTATCTCGATCATGAACCTTTCCCCCACATGATCAAAGAGGGAAGATCCTCCAAGCTGGGTGAAGAGGACTAATGTGATCAAGACCGGGGTTTTTGTTGGCGGTCCTTCTGGTTATACAGAGAAGTTGCCTGCCCGTATGGACATTTTGATGCCGGCCAGCCGCTGCCAAGGTTCAGATCATCCTTCGGTCGATTTGAGACCGGTGGGCCTTGGTATTTTTAAAGGCGATGGCAGCAATTGGGTGAAGCCTTTTTGAATTCCTGGCCGTTTCAGCACTGACTCAAACTGGAAGTCGTGGACTGATCATATCCTGCAGGTCGGCGGTGCCATTCTGAAGGAGACCGAAATCTTTGACGCGGTTCACGCTTTTCAGCAAACCGTGGTTTTCTCCAATGAAGCCTTCATGGCCATGTTGGAGTCATTCCTTCCACAAACCAACACCTTTATTGTTACGAATGGTGAGATTGGTTTTTCTTTAAAGGAACTGAGCGCCATCACCGGGTTGCCTATCCTCGGCAAACTCTATGAGGAGTTTATGCCTATTGACAGTGTCCTTGAGGAGCAGTTCGAGGAGTTCAAGCTTTTGTACTTTCAGCTCGTTGCCTTCTACGATTCTTTGAAGGAGAAGGAGGGCTTGAAAGTTCGGTGCAACTGTTGGAAGAGTGGTAGCTTTTTGTCTTCCAACTTCTTTGACAGCAGGGAGTCTTCAGAAAGTATAACCCAGGAAGGCAGGGCTAAGAACCCGGGTTCGAAGAAGATCTTTGCCATGCGAGAAAATTTAAAGGAATTCTTCGCAAACACAGACGCCATTCATTCTGACATTGTGCTGCGGAGAGATCTCGCTGTTTACCTCACTTATTGGCTGGGTGAGGCTGTTTTTGCCGGAGGAGATGGAACGCACATCAGGCCGCACTGCATTTTTCCGGCTTATAAGATGGCATTTGGAGAGCGGCTTGCTTTGGTACCTGCTCTTTACTCTTATCTGTGTATCGAACTGCAGGTTAGTGCTTTTCTGGTTCGGCTTGGGTTCCCTATGAACAGGGTATTTTCAGCCCATATTTTATATTCGTGGTATGTATATCACTGTCTTGGTTTCCACCAATTGGGTGCTGCACAGGACGATGACCCGTTTATGATTCGATTAGCTAGAGGGAAGCCTGTTTCTGAATCTCTTTTATCCGCCTGTTTGAGGATCCGACGACTTAGGGACATCGAGATGGGGCAATCTTCAGTAAAGCTTTCTCTGGGTTTGCGGAAGAAGGCTTTTGATTTTGGTGTCTCCCGAGATTCCACCAGAGCTGGGTCGGGGAGATACTATTCTTTGACAAATGCAGAGAGGAGTTGGCTTTTTAACATACGTGTTGGTACAATGGTGTACTGTAGACATATTTTCGTCGACATCCAACCGTATGTCCCCTTACGCTTTGCACTGCAGTTGGGCTTTTCCTAAGGTGAAGCGCTTTGGAGGTTTGCAGGACGGGAGGAATGCATGGGACTTTTATAGCACTGAAGACACTACCGCCATGATTTCCTATCTTGAGTTGCCCACTTTCCGGACTGCCGGCTTCACAAAATGGTTTGTGGAGAGCTTTTCAGTGCATCGGGGACTTTCCAAAAAGGAGCTCAATGTAAAGCAGTCTTCTGGGAAGGGTCTTGGGAAATAAGATGGCGTCCGCCGAGAGGAAGTTCTGGCTTTCCTTTCTGGAGAAAAGCACAAAATAGGCTTTCTCGATGATCGGGACGTCATCAGATTAGGAGTTGTACAAGAGATAACTGGTGAGGTCTTGGAACAACTCGCAGAGGAGGAGGCTGAGGTTGACGCTTGGATACAAGTGGAACGAATGAAGGCTCCCATGGAGTCTACTGGCAAGAGTAGATCATCAAGTGAGGAGTCAAGTGAGAGGCCTGACTCTGAAGGTGGGGCGATTTCTTCAGACAGACCGACCCATAGAAGCAAGAGGAGGAGAGGGCAGCGCTGTAATAAGAGACGTCATGAAGACTCTCCTGATCTGGAAATCCTTCTCACCATTGCTGCGGAGGCATCAGGGGATGACGATGACCCTCCAGAGAAGAGGAGCCGAAAAGAAAAAATCAATAGTGATGGTATGCCCCTCCTTATCTCTTTTTCCGCTTCTTTCTTTTTATGAAGATTTTTTTTTTGATCCATTGCTTTCTTTCTTTTGGCAGAAGATGATGATTTGGTGATGCCTGAGGTTCCGACCAATGAGGCGATGACGGACCCGGTTGTGGCATTTGTGGAAGAACCAAGGGACTTTGGAGTAGATCCAGAATCTTTATCTGGTATGATTTCTTTGTCTTTTTTTGCCTTTTTGTTTTTCTTTGCTGCCACTCGCTGACACATTTTCGGTTTCCTTGCTAGCCAACTTGCCACAAGATTCTGACGACTTTGAACCATCCATGGACACAACTTTTGACGATGCTTTGGATGAGTTTATGGAGGCAAAAAGCATTTCGCCGGTCATCGAAAAAGGTATATAGTAATAGTCTTGATATTGATTTTTGACAAGATCATATTCATACCTTTTTCACCTTTCATGGGCATGTTGTGAAGCGACAGGAGAAGTTCCTCTATCCTTCTCAGGGCCAGAGAAGGGGCTGCCCACGGACGATCCAAGAGTAGGGGCTTCTTCCACTAGTTTTGATGAGGCAGAGGAGAGTTCGCGTGCTGATATTCCTTCTCCAGCGGCTCCGATTGGAAAGAGCTTCTTGATTACTCTTTCGATGGTGCATGATATGGGCAGTCGACCAACGGAGCATGGCAAATCTTCATCTGAGCCATCCCTTCAGTTTGCGAATAAGGTGTTGAAGAGAGTCTTGAGCTCATGGGTCGAGATTCTCTCTTCTGGCCATTTGGAAGCTGGCTTCGGCATGATTAAACATGTGCAGTACATTCTTGCTGATAGCGAAGAGGTCGGTCTGGACATTACAAATGCCAAGGCTTTTGTTGATGAAGTGATAGCTTTGGGCAATAAGTGGACTGAGAACCAGATCTTCCCAAATGGTGACTTCTTTAATGAAATATTTGTCAAGCCTTCTAGCGAAGTCAAATATGAAGTTGATTAGATTTCGCAGACTCGGAAGCTGTTCGTTCGGGATAGGAACGTCACCGAGTTGGCTATCTTCGAGCTAACACAAGACCTGCACCGTCTTGATAGGGAGGTCATTGAGGCCAGGCAGCGCCTTGAGCTTTTGGAAGAACAAGCCGCTGCCAAGTGGACTGCTATTGGGGAAGCTCGGGCTAGAGAGGGGACTCTCATTTGCCAAGTTGAGGAGGCTGAAAGCAATCTCCGGAGGAAGACTCTGGAATATGAGCGATGGCAAATTCTCTGGGAAGAGCTTCCTCGTGCGGAAGATGGATCGCAACAGCCTGCCGCATTTTATGAGAAAATTCTGAAGAAACGTGGCCTGGACGCTTTGGAGGCTAAGGCCAAGAGTCTGCTTGAGGAGTTATGTATTTGGCTGAAGACCATGTCGAACTAATCTCCTAATTTGTAACAAACTTTTTCTTCTTTTCTTTTGGTACCTCCATGTATAAACATTTTTTTGGCACCCTCTTTTTTGTATTCCCTCGTTTCACTTAAATCCTTTTTGATGAAAATAAGCAAAAATTGAATGGGAATGGTTTGTTTGAAAATTTGATCAAAAGGTTGTCATTTTGTGAAAATCTTTTGTCAAATGGTTGTTTTTGGCATGAAAGCCAGATTTTGTGGCAAAAAGCCTGGTTATTTGATGGCTTGAAAGCCAAATTTTGAGATGGCATGAGAGCCGAATTTTGAGATGGCATGAAAGACGAATTTTGGAATGGCATAGGAGCCAAAATTTTATGGCATGGAAGCCGTTTTTGTTTGTGGCATGGGAGCCAAGATTTTGTTTTATGGCATGAGAGCCCAAAATTTTGTTTTTGGCATGAAAGCCAGATTTGGCGGCATGGGAGCCGAAATTTTGTGGCACGGGAGGCGATTTTTTGATTTTTTGGCATGAAAGCCGAATTTTGCGGTGTGAAATCCAAGTTTTGGTTTTATGGCACGAGAGCCAAAATTTTGTTTTTGGCATGAAAGCCTGATTTTGTGGCATGAAAGCCGAGTTTTTTGAAAACCAAGTCTTGTTTTGTTGGCGTGGAAGCCAGATTTTTGATTTTTTGGCGTGAAAACCAGGTTCTTGGCATGAAAGCCGAGTTTGGCGTGAAAGCCGGGTTTTTAGCATGAAAGCCGAGTTTTGGCGTGAAAGCCGGGTTTTGGTTTTTGGCATAAAAGCCGAGTTTTTTGGTTTTCAAAATGCAAGTATCGACTAAGAGTCGCCTCCCTGCTGAATGGTATTGCAAGTATCGATGGAATGTCGCTTCCTTGCTTATTCGGTTGCGAGTAATGATGGAATATCACTTCCTTGCTCATTCGGTTGTGAGTAACGATGGAATGTCGCCTCCTTGCGGGTTTTGGTGTAAGGATCAACTGAATGTTGCTTCCTTGCTTTTTTTTCAAAAATTTTATTTTGAGGTATCGATGGAATGTCGTCGCCTCCCCACGATTTTTGAAATTTGAGGTTTTTTTGAACCATTGTTTTTGTTTTGGAATTTGGGTTGTGGATATCAACTGAAACGTTGTGTCTCCACGATTCTTGAAATTTGAGGTTTTTTCGAACCTTTGTTTTTGTTTTGAAATTCGGATTGTGGATATCAACTGAAACATTGTGTCTCCACGATTTTTGAAATTTAGGTTGTGAATATCAACTGGAATGTTGCGTCTCCACGATTTTTGAAAATTTGCAAGTATTGACGAGGTGTCGCTTCCTTGCGATTTTGATGTTTTGGAAGTATCGAATGGGGTTCGCATCCTTCCGATTTTTGGGTTTTGCGAGTATTGACTAAGCGTCGCTCCCCGTGGTTTTTTGAAAAACCATTTTTGTTTAAAGACACGAGGGTCGTAAATTTTAACTCAAAACCATTTTTGGTGATAAAAGTCGGGGTGGACTGGGGTAGAAATCCCTGAGTCCTGATTTTTGTTTCAAACCATGAATTTTGGGTTCAAGGATCGAAAGTTTTGGTCAAGTTAGGGAAGAGGCTCCTAAACTTGGATTTTGGGGTTTTTTTTTTTTTTTTTGAACAATGAGACATTGAAAGTAAGCATTGTTTTGAGGTTTCTTTTAGGAACTTTAACATAAAGATGAAAATTCCAAAAGGAGTGGGTTGGACGAGCAAGTACCTAGGAATAGGCTTTGGCCATGCAGGCATCGCTCTGACCAGATAGAAGAAGTCTTCAAGGGTAGTACCGCTTCAAGAACTTGCCGTTGATGGGCAGCATACATCTGTTGCCCTCCATATTTAGAAGAGCGTATCACCATTGGAGAAGACTTTGTCAATGACGAAAGGTCCCTCCCATTTTGGTTCGAATTTGCCTTTAGATTTGTGGGCAAAACCATTAGCCTTTTCACAGCAAGGACCAAGTCACCTTTTTTGTGGGCGCGTTGCCTGACCTTCTTGTCGAAAGATCCTGCCATGCGTGCTTGGTAAAGCTCAACGCTTTGTAGAGCTTCGAGCCGTCTTTCATCGAGATTATCCAGTTCTTGGAGTCTTAATGTGACATTGCTTTCTTGCGTCATGTAATTTTGCAGAGATACTCTTAAAGAAGGAATTTGTACCTCTAGAGGGACAATTGCTTCACATCCATAAACCAAGGAGAATGGTGTGCTATGGGTTGGTCCTCGAACGGTGGTCCGATAGGCCCATAAAGCTTCATGTACTTTGCCGCCCCAGTCTCTTTTGTGAGTAGAGACCATTTTCTTAAGAATTTTGCAGAGTGTCTTGTTGAAAGCTTCTGCTAGTCCATTCGCTGCCGGGTTATACGGAGTAGAAGGACAACTTTGGATTTTGTATTTGTCGCAGAACCTGTAGAATCTGTGATCCCAAAATTGTGGTCCGTTATCATGGACGAATGTTTTAGGTATGCCAAAGTGACAAATGATGTTGGTTCGCAAGAATTGAAGGACTGATGAGGTCTTCATTTCGTTGAGCGCGAATACTTCTGACCACTTGGAAAAATAATCCGTAGCGGCGAAAATGAAGCAATGAACTTTGCTTGACGGGGGAGAGATAGGACCTATGATATCCATACCTCAGGCTTCAAAAGGCCACAAGATTGTTGTAGGGTGTAGCCATTCTGGAGGCATGTGGACATAATCTCCATGAACTTGGCATTGTTGGCAACGTTTAGCAAATTGCATCGCGTCAGTTACCATGGTAGGCCAAAAGTAACCTAACCTTTTTATCTGATCGTAGAGCTTAGGACCAACCTGATGGGCTCCACAAAGACCAGCATGAACTTCTTTTAGAGTTTCTTCCACCTCTTGTTGTGACAAGCAGCGTAGAAGTACTCCGTTGAAGGATTTTCTATAAAGCATTTTCGAGAGAATATCCAAATGAAAGTTTGGGGCTCGTCTTTGGATACTTACCCGCTCTTTTGGATCTTCTGGCAGGACTTTGAACATAACGTAGTCAATGAATGGATCCCTCCAGTCGCCGATCGGAGGTTTAAGGATGGAAATCCGACTTCCAACCACTCGGTGGCATTTAGCAACTGCTTGGTGTGTGTTGAGAGGAGGGATAATCCTTTTTTGACACACTGTAATTTGCATGTCTTCCCTTTCTTGGATCGCCATAGATGCAGCAAGTCCAGCCAGGGCATCTGCACAGATGTTTTCACCTCCGCGGATGTGGGTGATGTGACAGACATCAAACTTTTGTCGAAGTGATTGTGCCTTGTTGTAGTAAGGCAATAGATCATGCTTCTCGATTTCATATTTTTGATTCATCTGGTTGACGATCAGTTGGGAGTCCCCAAAGGCTTCTAGCATGGTGATACCGGATTCGAGGGCGAGTTCCAATCCTACGATCAGGGCTTGGTACTCAGCTGCATTGTTTGAACATGGTTCCAGTAGCGAGAATGCATGTGGAATCATGTACTTGTTGGGACTAACAAAGAGAATGCCAATTCCCGATATCGGCTTTCCTTTTTCATTTGTCCTCGTTGCACCATCGAAGTACATGTCCCAAGAGGCATTTGATAAGGAGGTCTCCATGCTGTAGACAGGCTCGTCTGGGAGATCATCCCTGAGTGGAGAATCCTTAGGCAATGGATGCTCTGCGAGAAAGTCTGCCAGAGCTTGGCCTTTGATTGCTTTCTGTGGTACATACCTAATATCGAATTGTGACAGAAGGATAGACCATTTTACTAGTCGAGCATTGAGAGAACCTGCTTTCGTTACAAGGACCTTTAAGAGATTGATCCTCGAAATCAGGTATACTGTGTTGGATAGTAGGTAGTGACGTAGCTTTTGTACGATGAACATCACTGCCAGGCATTCCTTTTCGACTAGAGAGTAGCGATGCTCTGCGCCTACCAACATGCGACTGAGGTAGTATAGAGCAACTTCTTTTCCTCCGTCATTTTCCTGTGCAAGTAGAGCTCCCAAAGAATGGTCGAAGGCTTTTGCGTCCAAGATGAAGGGTTTTCCAATCGTGGGAGCAGCCAATACTAGAGGTTTTGTTAGGTATGACTTGATGTCTTAAAATGTCGTTTCACATTTAGCATCCCAAACAAAGTCTACACCTTTCTTCATTAAGCGAGAAAATGGACGGCATTTTCCTGATAGATTGGAAATGAACCATCGGATGTACGCCAACCTCCCTTGAAGCCCTTTTAGTTCTCTTAGGGTTCTTGGAGATAGCATTTTTAGAATTGCCTTGACTTTGATGGGGTCAAGTTCTATTCCAGCTTTCCGAACTATGAATCTGAGGAACTTACCCAATGAAACACCGAAGAAGCATTTGAGGGGATTCATCAGCAGTTTGTGTTTGCGAAGTCGGAGGAAGACTTCTTGAATATCTTTGAGATGGTCTTCTTTTCTTTGGCTTTTGACGGCAAGGTCATCAACATAACATTCGACCGTCTTGTGCTGCATATCTTGGAATATTTTAATCATAGCCCTTTGATATGTCGCATCAGCATTCTTCAGACCAAATGGCATGACAGTGTAGCAATACACACCAAATGGGGTCCGAAATGATGTGTGCCTTTCATCTTCGGGAAGCATCTTTATCTGATTGTAGCCAGAGAAGCCATCCATGAAAGTCATTCACTCAAATCAGCAGGTGTTGTCAATCATCACTTTAGGTGTGGGGAGCGGGAATTCATCTTTGGGGTATGCATTATTTAGGTCTCTATGGTCAATACAGACTCTGATTTGCCCATTTTTCTTTGTCATGGGGATAATGTTGGCCAACCATTCAGGATACTCTTCCTCGCGGATGAAGCCAACGCTTTTGAGTTTCTGAACTTCTTGTTCAATTTTATCCATCACGTCAGGACGGAATCTTCTTTGGCCTTGTTTGACAGGCTTGATATCTTTTTGCAGATTGAGTTTGTGGATTGCTATTTTGGGGTCTAGACTAGGCATTTAAGCGTAAGACCATGCAAAACAATCAACAAACTCATAAAGAAAAGCGATATACTTGGGTAACTCATCATCCTTTATATTCTTACTTATGAATACAGGACGTGGGTTATCAGGTGTCCCCAAGTCTATCTTTTGAATAGAATCTTCCGTTGGAAGGTTTAAGGGTGGTTCCTCCACAATATCTTCGGAGGCTTCCAACCCAACAAGACCTTCTGGACTTCCAAGGGCATTTTCAAACCAAGGTTCTGCTTCCGTCCACGAATCTTCTTGACCGGTACTCTTCTCAAGACTTGCTATGAGATGATCCCAATCACCTGCTAAAACTTGGCCGAAGTAAGGCACTTCTTTTGGAGACGATGGTTCTTCTAAGTTAGAATACCGTGTGTCTGTGTCATTGGACAATTCCTTTTCATCATAAGAGAAATCGTACCAATTTGATAAGTCTTTTGGATCCTTGTTGGGTAACTCTTCAAAGAGATATCCAGGGAGATCGATGTCTTCATCGACACGAGATGCTGAGGCCTGATTGGCAAAATGACTTTGCAGCCTTTGTGTCAACTGTCTCAAGGGAGTGTCTGGATCATATCCCAACCCGTATGAAGACTTGTCTATATGACGGTGGAGTTTCCAATCCTCCAGTTGACTTTTGGTTAGGGTGGGTTCCAATGGTATGAGAATACCACGGCCACATCCCAAACCAATTGGATTTTGAGCGTCATAGCTTGTTTTCTTCATGATAGCTTGTGCCATTGGACTGTACAAGGATAGTTGAGGCATAGCTTCATTTTGGAAAGGTTCAAGCGAGGAATTTGATGACGAAGCTTCCGATCAATGGAAGAAGATTGGTTTTTCTTCTATCGAGGCTACCGGAACAATGAGGAAAGCAGACACAGGATCTTCTATGCCAGTAGGAGTCTCCAATGGAGTGAGGGCGGGCTGAACTTGTTGAGTATCAGCTTGGCTTGACGATTTGTCGTCTTCTGGCTCTGAATTTGTCTCAGAATCCGAATCCGTATCATGCATGATAGACACGAAGGAAACGACAAACTTGCCCCCAGGCTTTTGTTTTGTCTTCTTCGCTTTGGTTGTGATTACCAAAGGTTTCGAAGGTTTAAGGGAGACAACGAAGGGAGATTGATTGCTCTCTTCGGACTCACCGGAAGGTTTGTTTTCTTCTGGTGATTGTTGAGGAGCTTTGCCTTTATCTTTCTGGAGATTTTTGGCAAAGGATGCTATTTTCTCCTCTTTTTCTTCTTTTCCGTCCTTGTAGATCTGAAAGTCTGCGAAATGAAATTCTTTGCCTTTGAAGGGCTTTTTGTCTGCAAACACTCAATGTATCAAGCAGTCGTCGCCAACAAACCTGATGCACAGATGTAAAGTTGAAGGGACGACACCGTTCTTGTGTATCCAAGGGCGTCCGAGAAGGATGTTATAGCATAAAGGGATTTTTATTGCATACACGGTGACCTCAAAGATAAGATCATCGATTTGCAATTTGAACCTAATTTTGCCGATAGGCCTTTGAGCACTCCCATCGTATCCAAAGATAGATATAGATGTGTGACTCAACTTGCTAGGTGGAATACCCAGCTCTTTGAGTGTCGTAGTAGAGATGAGGTTGAGTGTAGAACCTGGGTCAATCTGAACTCTGTGTATTGGCATCTCTTTGATGTACTCTGTGAAGTACAGGGGCCGATTGTGCTTTGTCTCGCCCAGCAGGAGGTCTTCCTTATTGAAGGGGATGGTCGCACTTGCTGCTTTTTGGACCAAAAGGCATTGAATGCAAGACCCCTCAGTTTTCTTCGTTTCTTCTTTTGAGGAAGTGTTTGATTTTTTGACCCTATAGTCCATTTCAATTTGAAGGACTTGTGGGGCATGTTTGTTGACTTCCGCATTTAGCCTTTGCAGTTCTGAAATGAGACTATCACGAGTTTGTGGTGACATTCGTAATAAGTCTAGGATGTGCAGTCGTGCAGGTATGTGTTTGAAGTGCTCAATCAAGTCATACTTGAAAGCCTCCTTGGGGCCTGCATTTTTATTATCATTGCCGCTTGGGGCATTTACAACTCACTTTCCTGAAGGATTTACATAAGAAGAAGAAGATGGCTGGTTGTAGTTTTTCTGGTAATCCTGATCAGAGCGAGCACCGTTACCAACTTCGAGAGCTTCTAGAAAAGGTTCTTCGTTTGGAAGATCACCCTCTGGATCAAGGGGTTGATCCTTCTCATTTGCTGAAAATGTTTCTACAACAGCATTGCCATCTTTAGTGATTGCATTGCATGGAGCATTTTCCGGGAACAAGTCTTGAACAGTATCCAGCAACTTTTCTTCTTTGTTGAGTATTTCATCGGTCCAGACATCTCCTATGAGGTTGGGGATTTGAGACAAATTGACTGAGTTTTCTTTGAAGAGGACTTCATCGGCCAGAGCTTTTTCATGGCGATCAGTCGGAAGGAGCTTGAATTCCGAAGTCACCGTTTCAGGAGATGAAGCCTGAGAAGGGGCTATCTCGGTGGAAGTCACATGAGAAGATGTAGTTCCAGAAGATATGCTACCAGATGCATTTTGAGAGTCTGCGGCCTCAGCAGATGAAGCTTCAGAGTCACTATCATCCTGAACTATCACATTGCAAGCCACTTCGATAGAAGATGCCTCTATAATGGACTGTTGGGAATCAGACTCATCCTCTGATGTAAAGGATCATCAACCCAGCAATCTTCTTCATTTTCTGGAATTACTGAAGGAGATGCTTGTAGATTCTCCTGGACTTCCGGTTCTAGATTTTGATGGAGCTGATTGATGCGATCCTACTCTTGCTCTATGGCAAGACGCTGCAAGATCCTCGCATATTCTTCGAGATCTGGCATAGGAGCTAAATCTTCTTCTTCATCTGCTCCTTGTGGTTCAACATCGTTGGGTTCCACTGGAGCATTCGTTTAACTGGAGCATTCGTTTATGCTGGGTCAACAGCACTTTGTTGAACAACCTCTTGGTCTTCATCATCATTAGACCAAAATCCTTGTGGGTGGAAGGGGTTATATTAGATTACTGGCATAAGGTGAGATTCTGGGATCCATTCTTCATCAGAGAGATATTCTTTGTTTTCAAGGGATTCCTCCCACTCATCGATATCACTGGCAGTGTCACCGGACTCGTGTCCATCCATGGAGAATCCAACTACCGAGTTGCAAGAGTATGATGCTCCCTGCGTAGTCTTATTTCTGCGCTGTGGTGGCATGAAATCACCGAGAGTGAATTTTCTTACCACTCTTGAAGTCTTGGGAAGGGACTCCTTTGTTGCCCCCAGTGAAGCCGTAGAGGAGGTTTCTGCCTTTTCAGGGACTTCTTGCTTAGGTTGAGCCTCTCCTACTATTTGAGCTTGCGGAGTTGTCCATATAACACCATGTTAATGGAGGCAGACCTGTAGTTTTTGTCAAAGGTTATGACTCTATTTTCCCACATCCCGTTGATCTTCTCTCTCACAACGAAACATTGATTGAGAGGATGTGAGACCATTTGGTGGTATGGACAATATCGGGGATCATTGGTTTTGCCAATATCTCCAGGTCTTTTGGGGTCTGGCAAGGTAAGTTTGCCATTTGCTAAGAGAGCCCCAAAGATTTCTTAAACATCTTCATCGAACGGGTATTTCTTCTCTACTCATTCTTTGAAGGCAAAAAAGAGTTCAGGCCTCTTACCTGCAGTCTTGTTTTTAGCTTTCTTTGGTGGCTGAGGAGCTGACTTGGTTTGCACATTGAGAACCTCCTTTTTCTTCGGCTTGGAGGTTGGAATGGCGGTCGGTTCTTTCTTTGATGACTTCTGACCATTGAGGTCTTTGATCACTGTTATAGCCTCCATAGATGCTTCTAGGAGTTCTCCCAGATTCTTTGATTTGTTGCCGATGATCATGGAGCGGATCCTTGCTTTCATGTTATTACGGCAGATGTCGACTAGCGACGCTTGTGGCAGTACGTCTGAGCATTTGTATGCCATCGCCTTCCACTTGTGAATGAAGTCTTATGTTGACTCATTCTCTCCCTATTTTAGGCTGCAAAGCTGAGCCATAGTAACAGGATGATCCTCACCTTTGAAGTGGATTAGGAAGCGTGTCTCTAGCATGGTCCAGTTTTGAATGGAATCCTTTGGCAGAGTGGAGTACCAATAAAAGGTTGTACCTTTCAGGGTGCTTGCAAAGAGACGGATCTTAAGGGCATCTTGATCCACAATAGCTCCTGTCAGGATCTTGAAGTGGATGACATGCTGTCTAGCTGAACCTTTCCCCGTATATATTTGGAGAGTAGGTTGTTTGAACTTTACAGGGAACGGGACCGAGTCCATCCATAAAGGATATGGTGGCTTGATTCCATGCCCCTTCAGTGTATCCTCTTCTTTTGCTTTAGCGAGGATATCATCTATGTCCTTTTTTGTAAGGGCGTGTGACTTGTCTTCTCTACCATTTGCCTCATCATTTAGAGGGATTTCATTGTTTGGCGGACGTTGGAGAGTGAGAAGGAGGTTTTCCATCAGGACCTCTATTCTCTGCTGTTCTTGCTCCAGCTGCTGGATGCGTAGAGCTACGTCATCGTGCGGCGGAGGTTGCTCAGAGTTTGTGACCAAGACATTCACCTTTCGAGAATCGAATGAGGATACCATCTTGGTGACTAAGCTGGAGCTCATTTTTCTAGACGAAGAGCTTGAGGATTGATTACTCCGGTGTCCTTGATGTTAGTTTTATGGTCTCAATCATTAGGATTGATGAAATAAATTGATTAATTTCTTTATTTATCAATATATTCATGCTTTCCTTACATGAGATGAATGGTGTTTTATTACTTGTTTGCACATAACTAATACGAATGACATAATGGTTCATTAGATGAACCGGAGTCCATAAGTATACTAGATGCAATACATGTGTATGGATGAGATCCACATAAAGGAGACATGTATAGCAAATCTTATACTTGAATATCTTCACAACCAGTGATGAGACTGGACATCTCATCTGACAAGGTTGCAGTACTTTGATTACTATGAGATAGTGTGATTTGTCTTGATCATCAGAATGTAAGATTCTGGATCATAGTGCTGGTACATTGGATATATTGAAGGACCATGAGAAGCACCTTATGAACACTGTCTTTACTTTAAGGTCTGCTCTCATAATTCCCTAGCAATAGGCTCTCAATCCTGAGACATTAATGAACTCAAGTTTTTATCTATTCATTTGCTTTGAGTCACCAATGAGTGAGGCCAATTGTAGGTCAACACCTTGGTGATTTAGGTACGTGGTAGTAGAGCTATGGGAACATTCGATGGTCAAGATGGAATCTATCTTTAATATCCCTTTGTGCCAATTAATGGATTTATCATTGGTAAGTGCGCACCCATTCCAATTAAGAGTTAATTGGATCGGTACCAAATGATCATTATAATTGGGGCATAAGGATAATAAGATATGAATCTAAGTTTGGAATACAGGTCCAATTGATCCATGGATATTGATGGAGGGGCGTACTTGTGGACATAGGGAAGTTTAGGGTCTTCATGTAATTTATTCCTAAGACTGGAGTTCAATTGCATTTATTTAGTGGAGTTATTTCCAATTAACTGTGGGCCCAGATTGCGCATGAGATGTGGGGTCGCGGTGTCCCAGTTGGAGCCAGCTTTTTATGGAATCCCTAGTGGTCCCCACGCTAGCCCAAGATTGGATCATTACTAATTCTATTTGAACTCAAAAAGGAAAATTACTATTTCTATTTGAAGTGAGACTTCTAATAGTGGTAATAGTAGGAATAGAGAATTGCTAATTATTATGGAAGTGGGACTTCTAATAATAAACAAAGAGGAGGATGCTTAAGCTATAAATATGAGAGGAGGGAGGCTTGGATGTCCCATGCACTATTCCACATTGGAATTCACGCCTGACCTTCTCCATTGTGCAAGAGTTGCACATCTCTCTCTCCTTCCCTCTTCTAGTTTCTCTTCTAGTTTCCCTTTGAGGTTCTAATTAGTCTTTCTCTTGGAGATCCCACCCATCTTCTTGAGAAAAGAGAATCTGATACGGGTCATAGCGTGGAAGATGATTGGGTCTTGGAGATTCCTATTTGATACATGAAAGAGTTTCATCATCAAAGAAAGGAATAACTCCTCCATTAGAGCACAACCGAGCTCCAAAAGTATAATCTACTTCCTTGTATGTTGTGGATTTTGTAGTTGCATGTTTGCTGCTATTTCTATCTTCTAGATAGGGTTTTCTACTGTACATGATCATGAGAAAGGGGACATGGATCCTGGATTGGGTTTTGTAGCCTTATGGATAGTTGATCCCTGAGTCAAGTGGGTCAAAAGCTTTGAAAACCTATCCTAGAGGCCCACCTATTTCCAACACTTGACTTGAAGAAGTGGGAGAATCTTCCTGATGTCTTCAAGTCCGGGAGACGCGGCGAGTCACCGACCGTCTGACATGTATTTTAGTTGCTGACTTCTGGCGACTTTTGGTTTTGCCAACCATATGGATAGCAGCAACTTGGTCAGGTCTTTCTTCTTTGACCCATCTTTTAGAGACCTGAAGCTCATAATGTTGGGTTCTTTGCTACTCTAGTCTCTTTTGTCGATATGCCGCGCGGCAACGTATACGACGAACAATCTGAGCTTCAGTTAGCTTAGGCTGTGCTCAGGCAATGAAGGATGTGGTCCCTCGTGCGCAGCAGCCGAGCTTGTCTTCCTTGAAGCTTGGCATGGACAGGATCTGGACGTGGTCCTTTGCCTGTCGCAGGGAGGCTTTGAATTTTGCAAGTTCAGCCCCTATTGAGACGAAGGGTCGAACTGCAGAAGTGCAGGCCTTGGCAGGTTCTTGCAGAGGCCTTGTGATGCACGACTTGATTTTGGGCTTGTATGAGCAAGCCGGCTCGTGCTGAGTTGGTTTTGTAGTTTGGCGGAGGGTAGGTTTCTCCTCTTTCATGTAGGTGAGAGGATAGAACCGGTTCTCCTTGAGAGGGACCAGGTATGCTGGCTTTGTAGGTGCTTGTGACCTTCTCTGTTTTGGTGAAGGTCTCGGGGACCAAGTCCTAGGGCAGACCTGGTTTCTTGCAGGTTGAGGCTTCGCGAGATTGCCACGAGCCTCAAGTTTCTTAATGAACGCCTTTGGTATCGGGGCAGTGACATGTTCAGGGGCAGTCTTCTGCTTCTTGCTTGGTATAGTCTCATCTACGGAGAGTGGGAATGGTCCCAATGACCTGAAGATGATAGTCAAGGGAGTAGAAGTCGACTCAGTGTTTTGTGAGTTGCCGAGGGAGATGATACTTCGGCAGCTGGCAGGGCGCTTGCAAGTGCGCTTGTTTTGCTTTTCTTGAAGCATGATGGTTAATGAAGCTGCCATTGTTAGTTCGAAAAAACTTCTGAAACAAGACCACATCCATTAGTAATCACAAGAATATGGTGATCATAAATGGAAAATACTATGGTTTTGTCTTTTCAAATTGCTCGAGGGGGCATGGCCCAGCCTAAGCAAAATGAAGAAGGCAAAAAGCCATAGAGGGTACAATTGTTTTGAACGCAAGTATGGTAAGCTCAGAATGAGCGTTCCAGTGACTGCTAGAAACAATTGCAAACCTTAATTCAAATTACCGAGAAGAGAGGCTCACTCGAGGTAAGATGATATAAGGTTAGAGATACAAGTGTGTCGGTCGTGAATACAGTAGACTCGAAGGGGCGTACTAGCACTGCTAGGCACAAATGTTGCAAATCGCATCCTTGAGAAGGACACGAGATGAGATTTTTTTTTAAAGGCCAAGATCGAATTCACAAAAGAGAGCAAATGGTATTCCAATCCGAATACAGGCTCAAACATTTCTTCGAGCACTAAAACTGAAAGAGGAAGGAACCAAGATTTCTTATATTTGAATCCAATAATGACGGAAGTTCTTATTTTTTTTTTTAAGGGTCAAGATTAAGTTCATCGAAGAGAGAAAATGGTATTTCAATCCGAATACAGACTCAAACATTTCTGCGAGCACTAGATCCGAAAGGGAAGGAACCAAAATTTCTCGAATCTGAACTCAAAGATGACAAAAGTTTTTTTTTTTTTTTTTTGTTTTGAAGAGAGATTTTTTTTAAGAGTACACATAGGTCTTCCAATTCGGTCTTATGAAACCTTAGTAGATAGATCAGCCCCCAGGTAAAGGTAGGATTACTTAATGAACCCGTTTGAAGGACCCTTGCCTCGAACAGTCTAGCTGCCTCCACACTCTGGACAAGGCTTTTTTTAGATTCACTTTGGTCAAAGAACACAATTGGTGCAACCTTGATGTGTTTTTTTTTTTTTTTTTTTGAAAGATCACTAATGGACCCATCAAAGAGAGGAAATGACCCCTCTCGATCCGAATGTTGGCTCAGCGATTTCCGCGAGCCATTGTACGAAAATGAAAGAACGAAAGTTTCTCCAATTTGAATCCAAAAGAGAGAAATCTGAAAATTTTTATTTTATATATATATATATATATATATTTGAAAGATCCCTAATGGACCCATCAAAGAGAGGAAATGACCCCTCCCAATCCGAACGTTGGCTCAGCGATTTCCGCGAGCCATTGTATGAAAAGGAAAGAACCAAAGTTTCTCCAATTTGAATCCAAAAGAGTGGAATTTGAAAATTTTTATTATACATATATTTTTTTGAAAGATCACTAATGGACCCATCAAAGAGAGGAAATGGCCCCTCCCAATCCGAACGTTGGCTCAACGATTTCCGCGAGCCATTGTACGAAAAGGAAAGAACCAAACTTTCTCCAATTTGAATCCAAAAGAGTGGAATTTGAAAATTTTTATTATACATATATTTTTTTGAAAGATCACTAATGGACCCATCAAAGAGAGGAAATGGCCCCTCCCAATCCGAACGTTGGCTCAACGATTTCCGCGAGCCATTGTACGAAAAGGAAAGAACCAAACTTTCTCCAATTTGAATCCAAAAGAGAGAAATCTGAAATTTTTTTTTAAAAATAGTCAAGATTGGATTCACAAAAGAGAGGAAATAGTATTCCAATCCGAACAAAGGCTCAGTGATTTCCGTGAGCACTAAATCCGAAAGGGAAGAAATCAGAATTTCTCAAATCTGAACCCAACGATAAAAAAAATCTTTTTTTTTTGTTTGAGAAGAGAAAGAATGGAAATAAACTCAATGATAGAAATTTCCAAAGAATCCCATCTCATGTTTTTTTTTTTTTATTAAGATGCAAGATCCAACATAGGCCACCAACTAGAAAAGAGCCAAGGAGTCTAAGCATCATGTTCTCAAATGAACGAGTCCTACCGGGTGTGCCAACTTAATAACCCGGTTCTGTCTACTGCCTCCTCCCTGGGGGGGGGGGGGGGGGGGTGTGAAAAAAAAGAAGAAAGCGAGCATCGACAATGTTTTGTACGGGTATGCCAGATTTTTTATTATACTTGGAATTTGAAATGGTGATCCGGAGATTCACCTTCACAAGTAGAAAAGGAAATCAACTTTTTTTCTTCTAACTTTTCATTGCACATATATTTTAAAGAAAGAGACAAGATTTTTTAATGCCGTGAAAGGCGATTTTCATTTGTTTGCCGTGAAAGGCGGTTTTGTGCCGTAGAAGGTGATTTTGCCATGAAAGGTGATTTACAAATCTCATCAATACTGAAAGACAAGAATTGTGATTTTTTTTGTCTCTTTAATAAAATACAAAATACAATAGAAAAGTAAGAAAAGGAATTTGATTTCTCAGGAGATTGTGGGGGCTCGTTTAAATCAATGGTCGCGAGTCATGTATGGGCTCCGCCATCGTCCTTCAGATGAGAACACGTGATGCTTTTGATTCACTTGGCTTGGCTTGGACCTCAGATTTTTAGAGGACAAAGACCAAGGGAAGGTCCTATATCCAATAAAAAACCGGGTAGACGGGCTGAAAAGCCACATCTAGACTATGTTGAATAGAAAGAGAGGGGACCTTGGGGGGGGTGGTCCCCCCAAGGGACTTCAATCACCTTATGGTGTTTCTTGCCGTAGAATTTCTTCAAAGTAAGAGAGCTTCTTTGAGCAAGGATTTCTTCGGGAATTTACTTGTATTTTTCTTGACAATTTCGGACGATTTTTCCGGACCCTTTCTCCTTGGAATGACCGCCTATTTATAGGCTTTTGGTGGCCATTTAGGAGAGTTTATGAGCATTGATTGCATTAATACTCCATGATGGGAGGAGTTACAAGTATTTAATTCTTGATTTTGTAACTCCTTTTCCTTGGCTTCTGATTGGCCGGTGAAGAGTTAAGAGCATTTAATTGCTTGTATTCTCCATTATGGGAGGAGTTTCATGGCTTAAATGCCATGAATTCTTTGACTTGTAACTCCCATTTGCTTGCTTCTGATTGGGCCGTCCAAAATAATGAGTTAATGACCGTCATAAACGGGTCAATTAACAGCATTAATTGGTCGCCAAGTCGCTCAAAGAGTCACGGGCCGCGCTATGCCTTTTGGAATTCTTCTGGCGATGATCATCAATGGATTTTCATGTTGATCGACATCGGATGACCATGAAATTTCAGACATTGATTGGTACCAATGGGCCAGCAACATTTGTCCAGTCGATTTCACAATCGGTCTGGCAGAAAGTGTGCTTTCTTGATCGGCCGGTTGGCGATTCCGAAGCGTCGGATGATGATTTCATGATTTTGGCGGCGGATCCGTGATGTTGACAAAGATTGACAGGTTTCATGCTCCAAAAATCAGAATTTGAGAAAATCACAGGGGCCAAACATCGCGAAACGTAAAAAAGTCGGAAAAACGGCCCTTTTGTCTGAAATCCGGAGACCCGGATTTCCAGGGTCGCCGACAACCATGGGGCAGGGTTGTCGGCGGCGACCATGGGGTTTTCTCCCCTTTCGGTAGCCGTTTTTCGGCCGTTTCTTGGTCTTTTTTGCTTCTTTTTTCTTCTGTATTTGTCTTGACATTTCTCCTCATTTATTGGCCTGATTCCCCTGAAGAAAACCTGTCGAGAAGCCTTGCAAATCAGAGAACAAAGTTCCCTATTTTTGGAAAAGCAGAAGACTTTGTAGCCGATTTTCCATCAAGATTCGAAACTAGGTCAAATGATGTCGGAATGACCTGAAATTTGACGTGAAGCTTCTTGAGCAATAGATAGGACCAACCATGGGCTTTTGTTTAAGTTTTGAAGCTGTTTGGGGTCCCATCGATGCTAGACTTTATTTCACCGCGCGGAAGATGCCGAGCTTTGATCTACAGTCAACCGATGTCCGATTGACATGAATTTTGACAGGGAGTCTATTGGAGTCATTTTGAGGCGATCCATTAGCTCTAATTTTGATGCCATGATTTCGGGGAGCTCTACCGCCGGTAGGCTTGATTTTGTTTTCGAGCATCAAAGTTAGGTCAAACGTTGTTAGAATGACCTGAAATTTGACCTATAGCCCCTTGGAAGCATGTAGAAGCTACCAACGTGCTTTGTTTGATGAGTGGCGGCATCGGTGGTTCTCGCTGCCGAGAGGCCTGATTTCGCCATTCGAGAGGTGATGGAGGGTCAAACGGTGTCGGTTTGACTTGAAATTTGACGTGGAGCCTTTTGGAGGTATTTTGAGACCATCCATAGGCTCTGATCAAAGATTTGATATCTTCGACACTGTCGCCACCGGGAGCTCCTGCTCAGCCGTTGGAGAATTGAAGTTAGGCCAAACGGTGTCGAAATGGCCCGAAACTTCATGTGTACCCTTCATTTGGCTATTTTGAATGATCTTGTAGTTTTTGTTTGATTCTGATAAGATCTGATGCTTGAAGCGGCTATGCCTGCTTGTCGTAGGAGCTTTTGATGTTGAAAGGGCAGAGTGACATTTTTGGTGTCACTAGCGATGTCCCAGTTGGAGTCAGCTTTCTATGGTATCCCTAGTAGTCCCTACGCTAGCCTAAGATTGGATAATTACTAATTCTAGTTTAACTCTAAAAGGAATTGGAAAGTTACTATTTTTATTTGAAGTGAGACTTCTAATAATGGTAATAGTAAGTTACTAATTATTAATGGAAGTAGGACCTCTATTTTAATTAGAAAGGAGAAAGTTACTAATTAATGTGGAAGTGAGACTTCTATTTCAATTAGTAAAACAAGAGAACAAGTGGGCTATATATAGGGGAGAACCCCTCTTGGACATCCATGCTATTGATGCATGCCCAGTCCCTCTTCTCTCTCTTGTGCAAGTTGTTGCACATCTCTTCTAGTTCCCTTCTAGTTTCCTTAGAGTTTCTAGTTAGTTTTTCTCTTGGAGATTCCACCATCTTCTTCGAGAAAAGAGATCTGAAACCAGTTATAGCATGGAAGACAATTGGGTATTGGAGATTCCGATTTGCTTTGTGAAAGAGTTCTTCATCAAAGGGATTAATCAAATTCTCCATTAGAGCACAACCGAGCTCCATAGGTATAATCTACTCCTTGTATGTTATAGAATTTCGTGGTTGCTTGTTAGGTGCTGTTTCTATTTTCTAGATAGAGGTTATTGCTGATCATGGTTGATGAGATTGAGTTTTGGATCCTGGATTGGGTTTTTGTTGCCTTATGGATACTTGATCCCTGAGTCAAGTGGGTCAAAAGTTTTGAAAACCTACCCACGTGGCCTACCTACTTCCACTAATTGGTATCAGAGTCATACCTCATCTCTAATCATGTTAGAGCAGTAAGCTTGCTCTATTCTTTGCATGAGATGCGAAGAAGATAGAGGAAGAGCTATGTACGAATCAATTTTTATGGATTTGCTTTGTTTAATAGTAAATCCATTATTGGATAGTCACAAAAGGGTTTAATAATGATGGAAAGATGATAGGAAGCCATTGGAACACTTCAGAAGAGTTTTGGAGTTGAATGGACACGAAACATAAAAGGTCCTAAAAATCTGGTTCGTCTGTCCGGTCGACCAGGTACATGCAAGCCGGTCGACCGGGGACATTGTGACAGTAGATGCAGATTTTGGATTTATCAATTTCAGGTCTTCTTTTGTATCCTATTTTTCCAGCATTGTTTGGGAGCTTATTCGTGTGTTTTGTATGGTTATATGAGATACTAACATGTAGGTTATCTTGTCCTCTCTATATGGCCCACAAGTCTTTTACTTTCTTTATATGGTTGTTAGTTTATTTGAGGCTAAGTGGAAAGGGCATCATGGTTTCCTTGGTTTCCTGTGAAAGGGCAAGGCATGATGGTTTCCCTATAGCCCTTTTAATTCCATTATTAGATTGCCATGTAAGTCTCATCGTTGAGACATAGGAATTTATGTATTTTTAAAAATTTGTAAATTCTGGCAATGTCCGGGACGAAGAAAGAAAGTGAAGTTGGACTCCTAATCAAAAAGTTTGAAGACTACCAAAACTTTTTTGGAGATGCCCAAAGAGTTTGAGGAATCCCAAATTTTTGGAAAGTCTAAGAAGTCCAAGAAGTCTATTCCGCTTGGGCCATGTGGAGGAGATGACTAGTTTCTATTTTTGCACTTTCTTTTTATGGATGGTTGCTTATAGAGAATGTTTCCAAATCTGATCTAAACATAGCAGTTAGCAAAAATTGGTCAAATCAAATTAATTTTTGGAAATAGTTCTAATTAGTGTTAATGGACCCATGAGATGGACCCATTGGTAATACTAATTTTAGAAACTGGACTTTCCTTAAATATAACTTGACTTGGAACCAATCTTTGGTCATATCATGAGATGATTTGATGTTAATATGGTGGGCCCATAGACCTTAAAATGGAAATCTTCAATTCTAAAATACTAAGTGGGAGCGGGGCATTTAAATTGAGAAATCCCCATGGTTTTCCACCATAGGTCCATTGTAAGGAAAGTATTAGCCTCGCGCCATCTTGAGAATGGCCGTTCCCCGCAGATGGCTTTTATTTTCTGGTTACTAGATATGGATCTCCTTATAGATAGTGTTGGTGAGACCGGGTGGGGGTTCACTCCCCAATGAGGAGCTACCCATAACGGTTGTCATGCATTGTTAATTGGTGGGCCACACTTAACTAAAATAGTGATGTAGTATCCCCGAGGATTTGCCTCATGTATTTTAGAAGCCAAAGTTAATCTTGAGTCATACATTATTTGGTATGAGATGCCTAGATAATAATGAATGATAGGGGATCATGGATAGTTAGTCTTAATCCAAATTTTGACTTACTTTGATCCGCACCAATCTAGGTGGTATTCGCACTCCCCAAGGAGGCATACCCCAGGGATTGGAATTCCGATGTATTCTAAATTTTAATAGTTGTAAGGATTCCCACATAAATTTGGTAGAATACTAAACCCTAATGTCATTAATATTGTTTAATTGAATGTATGGTTATGTGCTACAGTTTATTCAGCATGAATTCAAATACTTTCAATCCACTTGCGACCATTCTCAACCAGAATAAGTTGGTGGGATCCAACTATGTAGATTGGAAACGGAGCATGGATATTGTCCTGACTGCATCATGATATAAATATGTCCTTACCATACCCTTCCCCCTTGATAAGCCTAGGCCAGATGCACCACAGGACGAGAAAGACCATTATGCCAAATGGACCAAAGACGATGAAATGGCCAGATGTTATATACAGGCATCCATGTCTAGTGTTTTGCAACACCAACATCAATCCTATAAGACTGCATACGATATTATATCGAACTTAAAGGAGATGTTTGCAGACCAGGGCAGGCTTGCTAGGCAGGCTGCTATGAGGGTGCTCATAAGCACCAAAATGGCTGAGGGTACACCAATACAGGACCACATGCTCAAGATGATGGACTCATTGAATGAGTTAGATGTATTGGGTGCCGCGATTGATGCAGAATCGCAGATTGACATAATCCTCGAGTCGCTACCAGATTTATTCAACCATTTTAAGATCAATTATAATATGAATAAAATGGATCTGACCCTAGCTGAGCTGTCTAACCAGTTGGTAGCAACTGAGGGGATTATAAAGCCAATTGCCCTGATGACAGAAAAGTCAGTTGCCAGGTCCAAGCCGAAAGGCAAAGGCCAGAAAGGCGAAAAGAAATCAGTCCCCAAGGGTCCTAAGCGGAGAATGGTCCTATTGGTGGTGTGGCCAAGACTAAGGGAAAATGTTTCCACTCTGGTAAGACAAGACATTGGAAGAGGAATTGTTCAGATTTTCTGTCTAAGAAGAAGACGTCAGGTATGATTGAGTCACTTGTTTCTGAAGTTAGTTTTGCAACTGGTACTTCAGAATCCTGGTGTGTTGACTTCGATGCAACTAATCACATTTGTAATTAGTTGCAGGGGTTCCAAGAAACCAAGAGGCTTAGTGACGGAGAAATCATTGTGTCGCGACCCCGAACCGAGACCCGGGCCCCGCCACAGTTGACTTGCCTAAGAGAGAATGGCACACTGTCATCTATGACATCCCATAGGTTTCCGCGGTGAGGATCCCAAGGACACGAGACTAAACTCACACGATCAATGGTTTTGCAGAAGCGTGTAGCAAATCACGTCAATACGAACACATGTGATAAAAAAATCACACTTGCATAAATAAAAAATCATCAAGACATGAGATTCAGAGAGAGTAACATAAACAAGACATAGGCCCGATTACATTTAAGTTCAAGTTAACAAAAGTATGTTAGTTAAGATACATCCCAAAGTAAGAGGCCAACAAAGGCCAATACATACCAACAAAAGAATCAAAATGGATAACCCTAGCCCAAAGGTTATGCATCAAGATCCCGTCTAACGTTTATATGACGTCATCAGGCTGCCACTCAAGAGCTAGGGGTGGCTCAACAGCCTCCTCCGAGCACTCCTCCTCAAAGGCAGCGCCGCCTGCACCTGAGCACCAAAATATAAGGGTCAAACACAACGGTTTGGCAAAAAATCAATTTAGACAAGGGCATAAAGCGGTAAAAGTTGGAAAAACGTTACTAAGAGCAATTTACTAAATTTAAACCAAAACAGTGCTAAGATGCATTTCAAATAAGCAAAACTAGCATGAATACTTATATATCATGAATAGACAACCTATGTTGAGCCCATCCTTCCTCTACAATACAAGATGACAAGAGTAAGCATGACACGACTAGCACGACACAACAAGCACGATCCCACGTCACACATGGTAAACGGGGAGGCCGGCTACAGAACCGAAACAAGCACGATGTGTAATAAAATACACAACTAATATGTAGATAGGCCACAAGTTTAAGGACCCCCGGACAGCGGATCAGACTGAAGGGGCGGTCCAAGCTTTATGGTGTTCATCAAATAACGTGAATGCACAAATCCAGACAAAACATATACAAGATAGGTCGAAAACAGGGGAAATCACTCATCAAAACAAGACAGGCAAGACTTATCAAGAATAGCATAAGCTATAGCAAAAACAAAGCTTAAAAGTGATCCCCTCACTAGTACTTGAAACAGGTTAAAACATGGCTGAGACTTGTAAATCGAAACATGTGCAAAACGATATGTATCGTGTCAAAACTGAGGTCCTGAAGCAAACTTATCAAATATATATACTAAGGTTATTCATTTGACTCTTATGTACTTGAAAACTCAAATGTCGGGGTAAGACGGATCGGTGCTCCCTAAGCTAGAGGACATTTTGAGTTCCAAATGCATATCGTCAAGCCAAAAGCCCTTAAACATATTCTGGTTTTCATTCCCCAAGGAAGTTCTGTAAAACAGACAATTCTGGAAACTCGGTTGGCTCGCGGTTACCTGTCGGCTGGCCGCCAAGGTGAATAGCGGTTAGCCTCCAGCCGACCGCGGGTCCCAGACAAGAAATTTGTTGCATTCCGGAAATATGACCGAAACTAGTCAATCACTTGTCGGCTAGCCGCAGAGGTGCATTGCGGTTAACCGCCAGTTGACCGCTGGTCCCAGTCAACTTGCAGCATTTTGCATTTCTAACCGTGAATCTCGGTGTCACGACCCGGGCCCGAGATTAGGGTTACCACGGCCAAACCCCGAGTCGCGACGCCATACTTACTCCCGTAAACCTCGCATCGCCGAAGCCAATACAAGATTCACAAGGGATCTTACATATACCTGTCAAATGTACATTATTTTGCGGAAATATATAAATACATTGACATTTAACGTTAATATGTACAGGTCCTTTACATACAGTAAAGTTTACTTACACATCTCATTCCCATTGAAATCAACCATGCATATTCAAATACAATGCAGGTGATCACTATTTACAACAAAATGAATATATTCAAAACGTTCACAAAACAAATTGCTAAACCGGTCGCCTCCAATTTACATCCATTCATTCAATCCTCCTGGGGGAACCGGATTGGTCTCCTCCGTTGGCGGCGCGGTCTCGGAACCACTGGAACGGGCAACTTGGCCTGTAATGTCATCAATAACACTGTGAACACGACGGTTCAACAATGTATACTCAATTCTATGATAATCATATGTTTAGCATTTTGGTTCCAAAGTATAACAATTCTATTCAAGTCAATTCATATAGTCCTTCCCTGAAGGAAGCATTCAATTCATGTAATTATTTAATTCATGTAGTTCTCCCCTGAAGAGAGCATTCAATTCATTATATACACTTTATCAAGTGTCTTTTTGTTGTCCTCTAGCATAGGCGGAAGGCGCACCATTCACAACCCAGCCTTTCAAGGACTCATTTCATTTCAATATTACTCACTTTATTAAGTGGCTTTTCAAATGTGTGGGATTTACCAGTGTCTTGATCAGAGATCACCGGCATCACCACGGAGCTCAGGAACGCTCCATCTACTGCAGCAGACTTAATCTTTTATACATTACAATGTTTGTTCATTTCAGTTCTTTTCTTTTCATTTCATTGCATTTCATTGTATTAATTCAATACATTATTCAATGATAGCTCAACAAGGAGCATAACAGTAATAGACGAGAGAGGACAAGCCAACTCAAGTCATAAACAATTAAATTTCCTAAAACAACATTCGGGTGAAACGTTCATTATGCAATGTAGGTGTTATTTTAGATGACATCACTTTTTAGTGAAATTTACATTCACATAAGTTTAGCTAACACCCATGAAGGTTTAGGAAATTATCAGAAATCAGTTCTGATATTCCCTGAATTTCGGTCACCTCGTCAGTTACCTAGCGGTTAGCCGCATTAGGGATTTCGGCTGACCGAACCATATTCGGTCAGCTTTCCAGAATGTCTCCATTTACAGGATAATTTGCCCAATTCGGTCACCTATTCGGTCACCTACTCGGCTGACCGAAATTCAAATTTCGGTTAGCCGAATTTCTTCGGTCCGCTTACGATTAGTTTTCTAGAAGCTAGACTTCTGATGGAAAAACCCTGACAAGATTTTCGGTCACCTTGCGGTCAACCCTCGGCTAGCCGAACTCATAATTTCGGCTAGCCGACATATGTCGGTCAGCTCTCGGTCAGGTGTCGGTCAGCCTGGCGGCTGATCGAATTGTGCCCAGAAGTTCAGAAAATTCTGAACCGAATTTTCTGTAACTGAACTCCTTGAGTTCTAACAAGTCACTTAACATTTGAAATCAATATAATTGAGTATACTTTGCCTTGTTTGGAAACTAATCAGCAAGAATTCCCTTGTCTAGCTTGAATCCAAAATGAAATCCTCAAGCCAAACCTTCTTTTGAACCTAAAACCCAAAATCAATTCACAAAATAGAATTCTTGTGAATTCTTTGGGCCATAACCACTCTATCTCAATACTGAAAACATGGAAGTGCTGAATTCAACTCAAACACTTACTTGTAGCCTCTTTGGTGGAAATCTTGAGATCTTCTCAAGCTTAAACTCCAAGAAAGTAAGAAAAGAGATGAAGAAGAGAATGGTGAAGATGGAGTCCCTCTTCACACACTTGTCAATTCTCTAGATCACCACTCAATGAAGAGAACTTGGAAGAAAGAAGAAGAAGAGAAAGAAAGAGAAGAAGAGAGATCGGCTGGGATGCAGAATGAACTCAAATGAGTTCATCATTATCTTATAATCCCAAATTTTGCATTGAACCCCCCTCCTATTCCTCTAATTACAATTTAAGTCAAATGAATGGTCATTTGAACCAATTCACGCTGAATGGAATCGTCACATTTATGAAAGTTAACGTACTCCTCGAGATATACGTGTGAGTATCAAGAGTTTCCGTATTCGACGTAATACGTGTAATTTTGTATTTACAAAAAAGTCCTTACATCACTCAATTTGGCCTAAAACCATTTATAATCCATTCAGAACCTTCACTATTCTTTTCATTACGTTCAATTTGACCATTTGAGCCAAATTCTATATCAATTTTGCCACTAATCAACATTAACCAATAAAACATGTTGAATTAGCATTAATCCCAATTAATTAGAGTTAATCTTAATTAACACGGGACAGGGTGTTACACTCGGTGACCTTGCGGTCACTTGGCGGTTGGCCGTAGTCAAATTTCGGCTAGCCGCCAGGACTTTCCAGCTCGAGGTGAGCATTCTATGTTTCTAACCGAACTGGGTCGGCTAGCCACCGGTCACCTGTCAGCTAGCCGCCGAGGTGACCGCCAACTGACCGCCAGTTCCGGGAATCAACACAGCAGATCAGATTTAGGCCATTTCTTCTTCAAAACAAGTCAGATTCTCATCAAAACGAAATTAGAGCTAAAAGAAAACATTTAAACCATGCTACATCATATGCATGCAAACGTTTATGTGGATTTCTAGGACAAATAACCACATTTACAAAAACCACCAAAACAACCTAGGAAAATCACATTTTGAGGTCAAATGATATACATTTCAAAACAAGTATAAGAAGAGTCAAAGAGATCACTTGCCTTGGCCAATAAATGCAAATCCAACCTTCTAGAAAGATCCTACCCAAGAGAAGAGCCAAGATCTACAAATGCCCCAAAAACAACCTTAAAACCCTTACATTGTGAAAACAAGGATCCCATTTCCCAAATAGGCTTATAATCATGAAAACCAAGATCTTTGGGAGTTAAAAAGACTCCATTAAAGAGGTGAGTTGGAGTTCTTACCTAGAAAAGTCCAAACAAGAAGAAAGGACGAAGAAGAGAAAGTTGTCTAGCTCCAAACACCCAACAAATGGGTCCAAGGAAAAGCTTGAGAAGAGAGGAAGAAGATGATGGAACCATTCTTCAATCGAAGCTCCAAAGATTGTCATTCAAGGAGGAGAAAATGGAGAGAAGAAGAAGAAGCTCCCAAACTGCTATGGACGTGAGTTTCACAGGTGTGTGCAGGAAGAATGAAAGTGAAAGAGAGAAAAGGAGATATTTGGCTTGGGGTGGGTGTGGGTCCCGAAGGTTTGAAACTTCAAACGCCTAAAACATGGTCTTGCGGGCTATAGATGAGAACGATGAAGAAGGATAAAACGATCCTCCAAAAATCTAGTTTCCAAAAAGTATATTTTTGACATATTTCTGAGATATCAAAAATCGTGTCCAGAATTGGGTTGAAAATACTGTTTTACCCCTTTCTGGGTTTCAAACGCGGACAGACAAACTACAAAAGTTATAACAAATGATAAAACCATTTAGAATAAATTAAGATCACAATCAAAGAAGAAATCTAGAATCACTCTCCCATGCTAATACGTGCACTCAGGGCGTCCCTGAGCGTGTCTGTCTCAATCAACGCTCTCAAATTTCCCGAACAAATACTAAGACTAATACAAGTCATTCTAACCCAAACATTACTAAACTCTCTTAAACTAAACACTCGTTTAATTAACACTAATTGAACTAGTCTAGGTTGGGGTTTGACATCCTCCACCCCTTAGGATATTTGGTCCACCAAATATAAACAATCTTCCCTCTGGTAACAAGTGTGGATACTTCCTCCGAACTTGATCTCTCAATTCCCATGTTGCTTCTTCTGGCTCATGATTTTCTCAAAGTACCTTGACCCAATGAATAGTCCAATTTCTCAATTCTTGTTCCTTAGTATCAATGATTCTGCTCGGTCTCTCAACATATGATGCATCTTCTCGAATTTCCAATAGCTCGTGCTGTAGTACATGAGTAGGATTTGAAACATACTTCTTTAGCATGGAGACATGAAATACATTGTGTACCCCGGAAAGTTCTGGCGGTAGCACAAGTCTAAATGCGACAGCTCCAATCTTGCTCAGAATCTCATATGGCCCGATATATCTACGTGCCAATTTGCCCTTCTGTCCAAACCTCAGAGTTCCCCTTGTCGGTGATACTTTCAAGAACACTTTGTCACCCTCCTTAAACTATAAGTCTCTTCGACGGGTGTCAACATAACTCTTCTGCCTACTTCAGGCGACCCTTAAACACTCTTGAATTAGCTTGACCTTATCGCTTGTTTCTCCAACTATCGTCAGTCCATGAAAACTACGTTCACCGATTTCTTCCCAACAAACGGGAGTTCTGCATCTTCTGCCATAAAGTACTTCAAATGGTGCCATGCCAGTGCTAGAATGGTAGCTATTGTTGTACGCAAATTCACAAAGAGGTAGGTATTCATCCCACTGAACCTTGAAGTCCAATACACAAGCACGCAACATGTCTTCCAGAGTCTGTATAGTGCGTTCCGATTGACCATCTGTCTGCGGGTGATACACTCTGCTGAAGTGTAGCCTGGTGCCCATGGATTCGTGTAGTGTCTTCCAAAACCTTGAAACAAATCAGCTGTCTCTGTCTGAAGTAATGGATACCGGCTGACCATGCCTTGTAAGATCCCGGTCCCACATATTTATTATTTTATTATATTTTAATTAGATATTATTATTATTTTAATAGAATGTATTTTAGTTATTTAAGTGGGTAGGATTAAGTGGGGCACACGTTAGATTAGATGCATAGATTGATGAGTTGGGTTAATGGGTAGATGGCCTGACCCGTAGTTTGACCCAATGACTTAAGCCCAGTAGTACTCTTTTTAACCTAATCCCCTTTTTTAACGAAACCCTTCTTATCTCTCCCCACTAATCTCTGCAACTCCTCCCGGTTATCTTCATCTTCTTCCTCTTTCAACTTCCCAAGCCATACCAGCTTTAGGATCCAGCCATCAGAATCAAGATCAGAGGATACCGGCATTCTTCGTTCAATCTTCTTATCTTAGGTAACCCTCTCCTCAAATCATTAGGAGTAGATCTATATTTTTAGGTTATCTTCCTATTCTTTCCAATGTTAGGTTTTGGGTAGGAATACCATAGATCTGTTCATCTGAGCATTCCTTTCCCATATTCTTTGTCAGATCGGTGGTAGGATCATTCTCAAGCGCTGTGGGAATCGCGGTTTGGGTATTGGTTAGGATCTGTGTATTTTTCTTCAACCCCGGTAAAAGGCAAGTACCTAATCATGGTTTATAAATTTAATATTTGTTTCTCTTTGATTGGCATGTCACTGCATGTAGAAACCTTTAATGCCTTCTTTTTACTATGTTATTTGTTTTAGTGATGAGATGGTCTTTCAAACTTCTGTTGCCATGACCGATCACTATTTGGATGCCAAAAACCCTTTTCTTTTCATCTTCTGTAGACTGTGAGACCACAATTTCAAGTGGCCATGATATCAGGCGGAATTATATGTCAACAGTGATTCTGTGATGGGTTATACGGTTTGGCATTGTCCATATTTTCTGCCATGGAACCCGAGTGGGCCACCTGATGACCGATCCGGTCCGTGGATCCAGAGGAGGACCCACGGGCGACCTTAAAGAGGCTGGACCCGTTGACAGCGGACCCCATTTGGGCCATCATCTTGTAGCTTGATCAGCAGGGGGCGGGTTTTAAGGGAGAAAATCAGTTTGGGCATCAGGCATGGTGGGACCCGCCGGATGATTTGATTGCAGATCAGATCCCTGCATCTTGTAGAGGGGGCCCGGGCGACCATATTAATGGGTCTGATCTTGGGTCTTGAATTAGGGGGCCCCACTATCCGAGTGACCAAAGTTGTTGGCGTCGAAGTGTGGTTACAGAACTCGGTCTGTTGCAGAACTTGGTTCTGTGAAGACTGTGAAGGAGGTATGGGAAAAAAGAGAGTGATGCTGACGTGGGGATATGAGAGGTGATAACATGGGCAAAAAGATCATGATGCTGACGCTCATGTGGGGATAAGAGAGAGAGTGGGGATAAGAGAGAGAATGGGGATAACATGGGGATGATGGAGTTGTAACAGAACATACAGAACGTCCTTTTGACTTTTAACATACTTGGCCCATTTATATTTTAGGATTAAATAAAAGGCCCAATTGTTTTATAAATTCAAATGAGAACCTTTGATATATTTTGAATGAGGACAATAGTTTTAGATGAGTCCTTAGGTTTTTTCTAAAATTCTAAATCAGGGATTGTTACTTTTTATTATTATTTTCAAATTAATTTTAAATGGATTTTTAAAGTGTTAAAATTATATGTTTGTACTTTATTAATTGGATCATTGGACTGCGTAAATACCGTCTGGGCATACGGTATCTTACTAGCATGGGGTTTAGTGCTTAATATGACCTTGGGGAAATCCTAATGGATTCGAGCTCAACCCATCCCTATTGGAAAACCCTTAATTGGGTCTATGCACCATTGATGGAAAAGTGATGCGTTGATCTTTTATCCATTAGAGATTCCTGTGGTTATTGGGTACGAGACCTTACGTTTGACCTTAGGATTGGCTTGTGATTATCCTTTGACATTCGGGTTTGCATATATATAAATGACTATTCGAATATGATATGAAATGTGGAATGGCAAACACTTTATTTTGACTTATGATTTTTGTGTCGGAGCATTATCAATCAGGTCTATTACGAATATATGTTTATGTGTATATGTGGGTCATTTTATGGACGACTGCAGATCGATATATGGACGGTTGATCACCGATGTGACCGGATCACTTATAATCCGCTTTGATTATGGATAGGTTATCCTGATTTTGTTTTGATCGGTTTTTGACCACCGACGTTATGGACGGGCTTTCCCGATTTATTTAGGGTTGACCACCCACAACGGGGACACTTGTCACCATGTGATTTTATATTGCTCCTTTGTGCCATTTGGTTTTATGTCATACATTCGTTATCGTTATTATATTTGTCATTTTTTTTCACTATGATCACACTTGTCTATATTCTTCTCGTTCTCGTATTAAATTTCGAATTATGATTATGTTCTTGCTATTTACTTTGTAATATTTGGTGCATAGGTACTGAGCCCTACTTTACCCAGGAGACGGAGGAGGATCAAGCGTTTCAAACGTTTGAGCCAACTGTTGAACCCGAGTGGGATGCCGGAGATGGCTTTGGAGCCGTCTGAACCAGCACAAGAGAGAACGTCATCTTAGAATTATATTAATGAACTTTCTTTTAGTGTTGAGACCTCTTTTAGAAATTTTCTATTTATGCAATTTTAACTATTAATGTTTATTTGATTTTTGTGTTGGGTTTCATTATAAACATTGATTACCAATTGAATAAAGCTTCCGCTGCATTTAATGAAATTTATTTTGACTCACCACATATTGAAATTTTTTTTTGTGGGTCCACTTTTGGAAGCTTGTGTTGTATTAAACACAGGAATTTGAAATTTATTTATTTTTTACGTTTTTCCCTAATTCTTATTTTGGGGGACGTGACATGCCTACTGACAATCTCATTGACGAACAAATTCGCAACCGGTGCTATGTGCATCTTATTCCCTGTCTTCATTGAAATGAAGTGAGCAGACTTCGTGAGACGATCCACGATGATCCAAATCGCATTGTTCCCCTTCTTAGTATTCGGTAAACCGGAAACGAAGCCCATGGTGATGTGCTCCCATTTCCATTCCAGGATCTCTAATGGTTGTAGCAAACCTGGGGGTTTCTGATGTTCTACCTTAATCAGCTGATAAGTTAGACAACGGGACACAAAAGCCGCTATTTCTCGTTTCATGTTGTTCCACCAAAAACGGTTCTTCAAGTTTTGATACATCTTCGTACTACCCGGATGCATAGAGTACCTTGTGCTATGTGCTTCGCTCATTATCTCATTCTTCAAACCATCCACATTAGGCACACATAACCAATAGCGGAAATACAGTATTCCGTTCACCATCCTAAAGTCTGGACGCTCTGCAATATGCTCTGCAATCCTTGCCAAGTCTAGATCTTGCAATTGACTGTCTTTGATCTTTTGGATGAAGGTAGGTTCTGACACTGTCATGCTTGCTAACATTACACCTTGCCTTAGTGGTTGTACTTCCACTCCAAGTTCTTCAAACTGTTGGAAGACATGGACTCCTCTTAGACTAGCCATCATCCTTGATTTTCTGCTCAAAGCATCCGCTACTACGTTCACTTTCCCCGGATGGTACTTGATTGGAAAATCATAATACTTGATATACTCCATCCACCATCTCTGTCTCATATTCAATTCCTTCTGTGAAAACAAGTATTGCAAACTCCGGTAGTCTGAATGAACTTTAAATTTCTCTCCGTAGAGGTAGTGTCTCCACATCTTCAAAGCGAAGACGACCACTGCTAGCTCCAAGTCATGAGTTGCATAATTCCTCTCATGGTTTTTCAACTATCTCGAGCCATAGGTAATCACCTTACCATCCTGCATCAATATGCAGCCTAGTCCCACATTCGATGCATCCGTAAAAACAATAAACCTGCCTCTGCCTGACGGTAATGTGAGGATTGGGGCTGTGGTCAGTCTCTTCTTCAGCTCTCGAAAACTGGTTTCACACTGGTCTGTCCACACAAAAGGCACACCCTTCCGGGTCAGTTTTGTCAAGGGTGTTGCCATAAATGAAAAACCTTGGACAAATCTCGGATAGTAACCTGCTAATCCCAAAAAGCTTCTGATTTCTATCACACTGCTTGGCCTTTTCCAACTGACAACTGCTTCTACCTTGGACGGGTCCACTGATAAACCTTCTTTGGAAATAATGTGGCCTAGGAAAGCAACTTGCTCAAGCCAAAATTCGCACTTACTGCGTTTTGCATATAGTTGGTTTTCCCTCAGAAGTTGCAATGACGTCCTCAAGTGCTCTTCATGGTCCTCCTGACTCTTAGAATACATGAGAACATCATCAATGAAAACCACCGTGGAGTATCCAAGTGCTGTACGAAGACCTTGTTCATGAGATCCATGAATATTGCGGGTGCATTAGTCAAACCAAAGGGCATCACTAAGAATTCGTAGTGCCCATATCTCGTTCGAAAAACTGTTTTTGCCACGTCTGAGTCTCTAACTCTCAACTGATGATACCCAGACCTCAAGTCTATCTTGGAAAAGTAGGCCACTCCTTGCAATTGGTCAAACAATTTGTCTATTCTTGGCAATGGGTACTTGTTCTTAACGGTCACGTGGTTCAATCTCCTGTAGTCGATGCACATTCTCAAACTTCCTTCCTTCTTTTTCACAAATAAAATCGGTGCTCCCCATGGTGAAACGCTCGGTCTAATGAAAACTTTACTCAACAACTTTGCAATTGAAGTTTCAACTCTCCCAATTCTGCTGGGGCCATTCTATAAGGTGCTATGGAGATCGAAGCTATTCCCGGTAAAAGCTCGATTGTGAACTCAACTTCTCTGATTGGTGGCAATCCCGAGATTTCTTTTGAAAAAACGTCCAGAAATTCGCACACAACGGGGATATCCTCCACCCCTTGGGAAAGTTTATCCCCCGTGATAAACGCTATATATGCTTCACAACCACTCTGCACTAATCTGCCTGCTTTCAATGCTGAGATGAATCCTGCTTGAGTTTTCTTTTTATCTCCTTGAATCATCAATTCTGCTTGGGCTCCTTTCAATCTAAAAGTAATGGTTTTGGCAAAACAATCCATCATAGCATGATATGCTTCTAACCAATCCATGCCTAAGATGATGTCAAAATCATGCATGTCCAATACAATGAGGTTCACTGGTAAGACAGCTTGACCTAAGGAAACTAAACAATTGGGTAATAGGTTCTACAGATAACCTGTTTACCTATTGGTGTGGTGACAGTCAAAATGAAATCAAGTTCCTTAGGTGGATTATCTATTTTCTTGGCAAAAATTGGAGACAAAAAGGAATGGGTAGATCTAGGATCAAATAAAATCTGTGCTTGAACACTACAAACAAGAAGTTTACCTTCTACTACATCTCCTGTAGTATCTGCATCCACACGGTTGAGATGATATGCCCGTCCTTGCTGCTGTGGCCTGTTTTGTGCCTGATTTGGTCTCCCTTGTGCATTTCTATTCTGCTGGGGAGGACGAGCATTCTGATTTTGAACTGGCTGTCTGCCTTGCTGTTGCTGCTGAGGTGGCCTTGCTTGATTCTGGACTGGTGCCTAGTTTTGAGGAGCTACTTGCCTTTGAGGCTGGTTCCTATACACTTGAGTCGAAAGTCGTGGGCAATCCTTGATTGCATGATTCAACGACCCACATTTGAAACAGGCACCTGTGACCTTGCAACATTGACTATGTCACGCCCCCGAACCCGGATCCCTATAGTGGTTCGACCTCGGGGAATCGAATTAAGAAGTAAGAGATAAATAATGTTTCTCCCCTAGGATCCACGTGTGTGAAGAAGACAAAAATTCCAAACACATCAAGAACATTTTTGCGGAAGCTTACTTGGCGTTGCAACCCGGAGCCCGTGGCCATCGGATTCCGTGTCGTACTCAATCCGTCAATATAAAGCTGTCATAACAATACTCATACTCAGACCGGAACCAAATATGATATCAAAATATATAGAGCCGGCAGTGACAGGCTTAACATTACCCAAGCATATTAAAGTTATAATTTAACAAGTGTGTTCATTACAATCCCAAGAGAAAAGAGTCTAACAAAAGCCTTACAAAATAACAAGCTAAGAACAAATACTACCCAGGTGTGTAACGAATCTCCGGAGTCACGCACGATGTCTACATGACATCACTGACAACACCAACCTGCAAAACTCGTGGTTTACAGCCATCTGCACACGTACTCGCTCAAGACGAGAACATAATACCTAAGGCACCAAACAAACAGGGTCAGACACGACGGTTTGGCAGGTGATCAAATGAGTAATTCGATTAAAGTTTAAAGGTACAATGTTAAAACCATATACTGAATTTAAAACAGGTTACAGAACTTAAAACAATGCTTGAACGATAAATTTGTCAAGAAAGCAAAAGTCCATGAACGATATACGAGACAAAACTAGCATGAGTACATATGTTCTAGTGCTTAAAACCATTTAATGAATTTGCAAGCAGCACATGAACAAAAACAAGACAAAGCTAGCATGAATACAGGAAAACATCATGATTCGTAAATCCACATTGAGCTCATCATTTCTCCGTCATACATGATGATCAGAGTAAGCAGAACAGAACATGATATAACACAACAGAATCCCATGCTACACTAGGTAGGTGGGGTCCGGCCGCAGAACCGAAAACAGAACAGAGGTGTATATAAAAATATACGACTAATCTGCAGATAGTCCAGAGTTTAAGGACCCCCAGACAGTGGATCAGACTGAGAGGGCAGTCCAAGCTCAGTGGTATTTGATTGAATTCATGAATGCACAAAAAAATATATATATACGAGACAAATCACGCAAAAAGGGGAAACTACTTGTCAAGACAAGACAAGACAAGATATCTTCCGCCACGTGAAGTGGGCGAAGCAAGCAGCCTGAACATTTCCAAGGAAGGCTAGTGGAGACTTGTCGTCTAAAGCCCGTGGTTGACATGCTACGCCCCATGGTTAAGGATGCCACCCGGACCAAGTACTCACATTTCCCTCATCGGCCACACCAGGTGGATGGTGCACACAGGACAGACAGGATAGCATAAGCTATTAACATGTACAAGAGCAAAAGTAGTCCCCATGAGTTTCCTTAATCAGAATCTTTCAAGAAACAATATTCAAAATCCTTTAAAACGTGGTACAAAAATCCAATTATGTCAAGAAAATGACTACTCGACAAGCTAGGACACGCAAGCATGTAAATAATCAAGTACAAGCGAGGTGAGTAGTCTGTCTACATGTTTATTGGTTGCAAAAATAAGAGAAAATCATAAGCCTAAGTGGCATTTGTAGTAAAACAAGTAAAACTAGACAATGACAGGCAAAACAAGCAAAACTTGTCAAATCAAAGCCAATTCGAGAAAAATCAAGTATTTTCAAGTCAAAACAAGTGCGAAACAATGCTCGAAGCAAAACTGATACTTGTAAGTCAAAACCAATACAAAAATGATATTCTTCATGTCAGGACTAAGTTTTTCAAACCAGACCCTCAAGTATATGCTAAGACTCTTCATTTGATCATCGTGTACTTGAAACCCAAATATCTGTGTTTAAAGTTAGTTTGGTGCTCCGAAGTTATTAAGTATTTCAAGTTTAAGTGCACAATATCAAGATATAAGTCTCTCAACATATTCCGGTTTTTATTTCCCTAGAAAATCACACAAAAATACATCCATCCTGAAATTCGGCCAGCTCTAGGTCACCTGTCGGCTAGCTGAGGTGATGTCTGTCGGCTAGCCGCTAGTTGACCGATGTCTGACCGACTAGTCCCAGCCAGGAAATTCACCATTCTGGAAAAGGAACCGAACTAAAACTCTGTTGGATGTCGGCTAACCTAAGTGAGGAAGGTCGGCTAGTCGCCATCTGACCGAAACTCCTCTGTTGTAAAACAAGCTACTAAAAATGGAACTGAATAGGTTTGGTTGGCTGTCGGCTGACCGAAGTGAGTACAAAACTCCCATTTTGAAAATGGGTTTGCATGTTAGTAGAAAAGCTTCCTAAGGAGCTCAAAAGACTTCATTAAAGAGGAGAACAAAAGGTCTCACCTGTAGCTAACCAAACAAGAAGAAGACAGATGAATGAAGGGGAAAAACTTGTAGGAATTCTGCACAAATGGTACCCAACTGAAGTTTGAAGGAAGAGGAAGAAGATGGTGTCTTCAGATTTCTATTACAAGGCCAAATGGGTTGGCATGCAAGAGAAGGCAATGGAGGGGAAAATGGGTTCCTTGCTTGTTCTAAGTTGCTGAAATTTCTGCAACTGAATGGGGCTTGAGAAGAAAGAACGTGAGTGAGGGAGAGGTGACTTAAGGAAGTGGATTGTGGGGCCCCTTAGCTCTAATTCTTGACATGGTTAAAACATTGCCATACGGGCCCCGGATGAAGTCGACGAAGAAGACAAAATTGATTATTGGAAAATCTAGTTTCCAAAAAGTATAAATTTGGCATAGTTTTGAGATTTTGAAAATTAGGCCATATTTGGGTGTGAAAAGACACTTTTACCTTTTTGAGTCAAAACATGGGTTTCTGGGCTTCGAATGGAATCGGTGTAAACACAAAAATTGTTGGGGGCTAATTTGACCTATCAAAACAAACCAAAATTGGAATTTTTTTCAAAATCAAGAACAGACCCCCACGCTGACACGTACAACCCAAGGCACCCCCAGGCTATCAGATCGGATCCAACCGCTCTCAAAATTCCACAAAGCTATGGAAAACCATTTTAAACCACAAACCAACTCGATTACACTCAAATCTCACTTAGAGAATTAACCCATAGCTAAAAACACACTAATCGCGAAAATTAGGGGTCGGGGTCTTACAGACTAGTCTCATGATTCTTGCCACAATGTCCACATGCTCCTTGCCTTGGAGGATTATGATCTTGCCTTGGTTTCTTGCTCTATTGTTGCCTTTGATTCTGCTAGTTGAACTACTTTCTTTCTTGGATGATCTTGTTGTTAATGTTTTCAAACTTGTATGCCCGCTTAACAGCTTCATCGAAAGTAGCGGGTGGTACTACTTCTATGACATCTCTCTCAATGATTGGGTTCAACCCTTCCAAGAACTTAGTAACCTTCTTAACCACTGTGTCAATGAGCTCTGGAGCATATCTAGCTAAACATTCGAATTTGGTGACATAGTCAAGAACAGTCATATTCCCTTGTTTGAGTTGCTGGAACTCTATTGCCTTTTGTCTCTTGACATGAGAAGGAATATACTTTTCTGTAAATTGGGTCTTGAAAGTTCCCCACGCAGTCTCATCGACCATTGTCTGAAATGGTTCCTTGACCATTTGCCACCAAGTGTCTGCAAGTCTGTAGAATAGAGAAGCTATGAGGTTTACCTTCTGTCTGCCAGTATATGGAAAAAAATCAAAGATCTTTTTGGTATTTACTATCCAATCATCCATAGCCAACGGGTCTTCTTGACCCGAGAATTCCTTGGGTGCCCTTTTTTTGAATCTCTCAAACAATATATTAGGGTCTTGTTCCCTATTATTGATGATAACATTGGGGCCTAAAGCCTGTCTAGGCTACAGTTGAGGCTGAGGCCTGTTCTGCAAAACCTTCAGAAGTTGTCTCTGTACTTGAGTCATTTCTTCATCTTTCTTAGCCATTTGTTCTTGGAATCTAGCTTGATTCTCACTGGCTTGCCTCTGTAACATAGCTTGACTTTCGTTTGCTTGCCTCTGTTGCTCCAGCATAGCTTGAAGGAGTTCTTGAAACTGTGCTGCTGTAGGCGGATTGACCCCATCGGTCTCATGACTATTACTACCCGAAGCATTCTGAGTTAGTGGTGCTTTCCTTGGAGGCATGATGCTGTAAAACAAAATGTTAGTACATAATAAAAATTTTTGAATTTGGTTTCTAGGTCCCATACTAAATGATCTAACGAGCTCACGAATCCTCGCCACGTTCCTAAGACTTTCTAGTTTCTTATTAAGTGCCTGAAACATGTCCTGCTCTGATACCAGTCCTGTCGCGACCCCGGACCAAGACCCGGGTGTAGACACCTCATTTGGCCCCTATGATAGCCTTAAATACCTATCATATATAGCAATGCCCCCATTGCACCCACAACTAAATGATTAATGACATAATTCAGATTAATTAACGACGATGAAGATGCGTGTTGATAATTTTAGACTTAGTTTGACGATTTCTAGAAATTCGTGAGAGAAAAGCCGAGTCGCGTCAAGATCTTGTGCCCAATCCACTACTCACACAAGGAGTGAACCATGACACCACTCAAACCCTTTCCGGACCACTTAAGACATGCTTAGGCCAATCCCTCTAAAGACCATACTTAGTTTGCCAAAATGTCACCCGATTAGCCTAAGTTAGGAAATCGAATCCATTGGTCCAGAGATCCCCCATATTTTTCAGCCCCTATTTGTCAAGAAATTTAGACCATTGAATTCCTCACTTCAAGAGCTTTCCGATGATATGTAGAACGTCCAAATCCGATAAGCGAGTCAAAAGTTATGAGCTTCCGAAGTTTGTTCTAAGAGAGATCATCTAGGCACCACCCATGTGGTGCCCACCCTACTAGAATTCATCTAGGCGCCCCATGCTAGGCGCCCACACAGCCCAGGACCACCTAGGCACCCCATGGTGGGCGCCCAGCCTCCACATTTCACTAGTTGGCCTAAAAATAGCCCGGGACCACTCAACGTAGGGACCAAACTTCGAAAATGAATCGACTCGACCTAGGCACCACCCATGTGGCGCCTACCCTACTAAGTTCCACATAGGCACCAACTCCGTGGCACCCACACTTCTTAGAATCACCTAGGCACCCCATGGTGGGCGCCCACCTTAAAATTTACTAGTTTGGTTCGAGATTAGACCGGGACCACTCATACATAAGGACCAAACATCGAAGACGAACCGAATCACCTAGGCACCACCCATGTGGCGCCCAGCCTTTAAATTCACCTGGGCACCACCCATGTGGCGCCCAGCCTTGAAATCCATCTGGGCACCACCCATATGGCGCCCATCCTATTAAGTGCTAATGTAGGTCCCCCCCATCTGAAGATATATCCGTTCAATCTCGACTCCAAATGGGACCAAGGACCAAAACCGAAGCACGAACCAGCTGGGCACCACCCGGTGGGCGCCCACTCTCTCCAGGACCACTTGGGCGCCACCCTGTGGGCGCCCAGACAGCGCAGGCCATGTGGGCGCCACCCCATGGGCACCCATCCTCCCTCAAACCCTAATTCACCCCAAAATAGCTTAAGCCGCCTAGGGATGCGTGAGACCTTCTAGAAACACGAATTAATGAAGCCCTAGCCCTTCTAAACTCGTCCCAAACCTATATAATCCCTCTTAACTTCATTTACAAAGGAGGCTACCCAAAAACCCTAAGAAAAGAGGCAAAAGAAGAGAATAGAAAAAGAAGAAGCAAGGTAGCCACCATTAGAGAAGAACTTTAGATCTATAGTAGAGGAAGGAGAAAGAGAGGAGGAGGCTTCCATATCTTCAACTGGAGCTACGGATCCTTGCGAAGGCCTCAATCTAGGAACTTGAGAAACGTTTCGTCATACCGGTATTCCTAGATCTCCCTTCTTTTACTACACTCCATTACCATTCATGCTTAGAAACATGCTTAGGGCCATTTGAGCATCATAGATCTACATTAACTAGAGATAAAAATGATATTAATGCATTATCATGTTAGTAACATGCTTAGGTTCATTTAAATATAGTAGATTTGCTTTGATTTCTTAGTTCTAATTGCATAGCTAGGTCAAATCTCGCATTAGCATCATCATCATCATCATTTGTATCGAACAAGTCGCAAGAAGCCCTTGGCAGAAAGGCTGGGCGCCACCCACTGGGTGCCTGCCCTCTCCGGAACCACCTGGGCGCCTGCCCTCTCTCGAACCACCTGGGCGCCACCCCCTGTGCGCCTACCCTTCTGAGACAGGGTCCGGGTTCTAGATCTCCGCCCGTTGCATTGTTTGCTTGTAGATTCGTTAGTTGCATCATTAGTAGTCCGAATTAAAACATTTGCATCAGTCGTTGAATATTGGAAGTTGTGTTGAAAACACTAAGATTCTTGTGCATTCGTTGTGTTCCATTGAAAACCCTGACTGAGCAGAGTAGGCACCACATGGGTGGCGCCCAAGTGGATTTCTCCACTTTTGTGCACAACTTCCGATATTCCGCATTTAGTTTATTTACAAACTGCATGATAATGATATGTTTGTCTGTTTGATTAGTTCTGAACTTTGAATTACCATTTTGTCACACTTCGCATCATATCATTTGAATCACACAACCATAGAAAAACCTAACAAAAAATCATAAAAGCATAAAATCCCTTCTTCTCTTTCCTTACTCTCTAGTAAATTAGAGGAGAAACCAAAAACAAATTAAAAGATATCCATAAAACCCAAAAATAATAATTAGATAGTCTAGGTTATTGAGTTTAGCGCCTAAGTAGGATAAATCATAAGATTAATTAAAACATCATAATTAGCTAACTTAAGAAACATCAAATCATTAAGAACCCTAAAACCTTACGACCCTAATTAATTCGGATTTAGAAGTAATTAAGAACTTTAAAAAAATACAAAAAACCAAAACCCCCAAAAAACAGCCACCTGGGCGCCACCCCCTGGGCCCGTCCTTCCACAGCCACCTGGGCGCCACCCCCTGGGCCCGTCCTTCCACAGCCACCTGGGCGCCACCCCCTGGGCGCCCAGCCTACTCATTCCCTAAGACACCCCGGTCAAAGCTTAAGTTAATTAGTTAAGACCTTAAACTAATCCGAATCAACACAGTAAAACATTTTAAACCTAGAATAAGTAAACCTTAATCAACTTAATCTCTAATTAACTCAAAAGCTCAAAACCAACAAAACTCCAACAAGTCCACCTGGGCGCCACCCCCTGGGTACCCAGCCTGCACTGCCATCTGGGCACCACCCTCTTGGCACCTATCCTATTCCATCACTAAAGAACCTTAATTAAAACTTCAAATTAATCACAACGCGAATTTAATCCTAGTTAACATAATAAAACACTTTTAAATTTAAGAAACCTAAAACTTCAATCAATTTAGACTTGAACCGACCTAAGAACGCAAAAGCAACACGAAACCACAAAACATACACCTGGGCGCCACCCCCTGGGCGCCCGGCCTGCCTATACATCTGGGCACCACCCTCCTGGCGCCTATCCTATCCCATTCCCTTAGAAACCACCACTTAATTAAACTTAATTAATTAAACCCGAATTAAGACCTTAAAACATTCTTAACCTAAAAGACTTGAAACCACAATCGATTTGGACTCAAACCAATTTAGAAAATACAAAACGAATAAACCATAAAATATCCACTTGGGCGCCACCCCCTTGGTGCCTATCCTTCCGCATCCACTTGGGCACCACCCTCCTGGCGCCCATCCTACCCAGTCACTAGGAAACCCCACTTGAAATTAAATTCGAATTCAATCACGATCAACACACCGGAACACCCTTGAAATCTAAAACAATTGAAACCACGAGCCCGAATTAACTTAAAACATCGAACCAACTCGGACACATAAGACAGACACCTGGGCGCCACCCCCTGGGCGCCCATCCTGTCACCTCCACCTTGGCACCACTCTCTGGGCGCCCAGCCTCTCCCGTCACTAAAGCCAAATTAATTGAAACGAAATTTAATCTTAATCATCGCAACAGAACATTTTTAATTTAAAATACATTAAACCATAAAGCTCAACCGCAAATCAACCTAAAAATTACTGAACCAACCTGAACTACAGAATAGTTCACCTGGGCGCCACACCCTTGGCGCCCATCTGTCAAATCCACCTGGGCACCACACCCTTGGCGCCCATCTGTCAAATCCACCTGGACACCACACCCTAGGCGCCCAGCTTCCCTATTTTCGGAAAAACCCGATTCACAACTTAGCCCAATTAATTGGCGTTTAAATAAATCCCAATTGAATACGAATAGCATCCCACACCCAAACACACTAAGCCCTTAAATCAATTTAAACTTAAATTGACCTAAGAGTCACCAAACCGACCGAACCTCAACACAATCACTTGGGCGCCACTGCTTTGGCGCCCATCCTGCAAATCCACCTGGGCACCACACCTTGGGCATCCTGCCTACCCATTTTCATAAAAATCCCAACCGACGACTTAACACAATTAATTAGCATTCAAACCAATCCCAATCAACATATTAAGACACTTTTAACTTAAAACACTTGAAATTTTAATCGATTTGGACTTAGCACCCAAAGCCCTTACTAACCAACAAACAACCACCTAGGCACCACCCCTGTGGCGCCTATCCTACACTCTAACCTTGGTTCACAACTTCAATTTAAAACGAATAGCTAAACACCTTACCACTTAAATTAACTAAAACCAGAACCTAAAATAGTCTCTAGATCCGAAAACCAATATCAAATCCCATCCGGAATACTTGAAAATCTCAAGCCATCCACCAGGGCGCCACCCCCTTGGCGCCCATCCTCTCATTTGCACTAAAACGCCAACTCTTGGTTTCGTCTCAAAATTCGGATCCGAATCCCTTTGACATTTGAACACCGGAGAATTAAAACAATTTGAAACATTAAAACTCACCAAGTAAGAACCCCTTGGATTTCGAAATCAATATCGATACCATCGTCACTAGCCAAACCACACAGAAGCAACCACTTGGGCGCCACTGCCTGGGCACCCAAGTCACCAGAGTAACCTAGGTGCCACCCCCCTGGCACCCAAGTCCTTTGTCAACCCCGTTTCGCTGATTTCGACATCGTTTCACGTTTTAAAATAAACCGTAAATTCTAGAACCTTAAACAACTTAAACAGAACCCCAAAATACCTTTAATCCACCTCTTAATCAATCTTCAACTCAAAACAAACTGAACCAATTAAAAATCACAATTAATAAGTTGCTTAGGCGCTGAACCATCAAACTCAGGCTATTCATACCCTAGGATTAGATCGGATTTCCCCGTTAGGTAGCTTAGCGCATTAGGCTTCGTCCCGTCACTTTTCTTGTTCCATTAGGGGACTGGGAGAGCTGATGTGGGCGGTCTAGGACCTTAGGTTAGGGTTAATCCGATGATCAGTAATAAAGCATTAATCACATAAGTCCAAGTAAAAATCCCTTCTAGCCCAATATCAAAAAGCCAGAAATAAACTATAAAACCAACAAAATAAACTCAAAAAGATTTTCCTTTTATTTTTTCCTCCACCTCAGGTGCCAGATATTTAATCGAACTTAATGATAAAGGGAATAAAGAACTGATTTCTAAAATTGAATAAATGAGAATAACGAGATGAGATGAGTGATTTCACACACACTTTTAATCAATCACGGCCCATCGGCCATTTCCAATCAATCCTGGCCCATGGGCCACCTTCAATCAATTACGGCCCATCGGCCTTTTACTTTTATCACTCGTGTATCGCACACGAAAAAACACAGAAATCACAAGTCAAAGTCTCATTTGCATCATCATCTTGGTTTGAAAACTCAGCCTTTAAACCCTATTTTGCCAAGGGATCAGAAAGGGGTACCCGGGAACGGGGCCGATCCTCTTCTTAAATATTTGGCACCTTCCCCTCTTTTATTTTATTTTCTTTATTTTAGTCATTTTATCTTACTTGGATATATTATGGTTATGTTATGTGAGGATTAACCTTTATTCAGACTTTAACTCATGACCTTGAATTGACCCAAAATTAAAGAGACCTAAAGAGACCCAAATTAATGTGATAGGACAACCGTCGTGTGTTGCCGGCAGCACATTAGACGAGAGGAAGAACCCACTTTATCATTTTTCTCCCCATATTTCTTCGACTTTTGTCAAAGAACGGTGTTACGGTCGTACCGTAGCTGGCGATCGTGATCCATCGATTTTGAGGGTAGTCGGAATCCTCATTTTCGATGTAAAATTTAAATAGCATATATAGATGAATGGAGATTTCCCCAAACCATGCCTCTCTTGGAGAGGAAAAGGGGGGTCGAAATTCACATCCGACAGCCTGGCGATCGTGATGGGACCTCTTATGTTTTCCTGTCACTTATTTGGGTCTTCCTGGAATAATATTCTAAGACACGAACATCCAATCAATGATCTGATGTCCGTGTCCCATTCAGTTTAGGGTTGTTATGAGTAGTCTGAAAGTTAAACCAAAGGTCCGAATGCACCGTCCACTAAGCTTTCCCCCATTACACCATAAGAAACAAACCTTCACCAACAAAACTACATAACAAGTGCTCTTCTCTTCCTCTCCTTCTCTCTCTTCTCATCTAAACATTTCTTCACAAATGGAGGCTCAGACGTTCGGAATGTTCGACTTTCAACCCCTCTCACCCCCACTATTGATCCGCACCACTGGCTGGTCACACCAAACCACGAAAAGTGTAGAACCCTCTAGGGTATTAGATGGATCCTTGGCAGCTTCAAGCCATGACCCACAACAGATAAGACGGTCCTTCTTCGAAGGAGGCTCGCTACCAGTTAATACCATAACAGTGGGAAGGAATTATTCTAATACATCCACCCCATCTCCTACATCGAGAGAGAATCATTTCTCCTCACATTCAGGGGTGACTTACACAGATTTGGTCAGTCCCACCGGCCAAGTTATAAGATATAGGGCCCACGATAACGTTTCATCAGCAGAATACCCTCTTCGCGTAAGTGATCCTGTTGTCTCGCAGGTTATACCCTATTCTTCCATGATCAGCCAAACCGAGCCAATCACGTCCTCTATCCCGCAGTATGGAATGCCTACTGACACACCTATCATAACCCCGGTTATGGCCATCGCGCCTTCCCAGACTCTTGTGATAAATGAAAACCCATATCTCTAGACGAGTCATAGTCCAATGAACATGGGTCAATTGGCGACATCCAGCATCTCGCACCAAAACCCTTCGACACATATGGGAGCGCCAGATGCCCACCGGCCACATGAGATGGCTCGGTCCCAATTCCAAGCAATGGTTCCTCCACCAACGGATCAAGTTCGTTACAATCCTGTGACGGTTGGCGCTGGTATGTTATATCCCCAACCGGCTCAATACGAGGGGGGCCCTCTCACTTATCAAAATCAAACAGTCCCGATCTATGAAATGCCCAATGCGAACTAGAATCTCCCAATCCAGAATGTGCAAGTTATTAACCCCACGAGCGTTGGAAATCTTTATCAAACACACCAAGCGAATGAGTCGCGCTATCAACAAGCATATCAACCACCCACTTTAAGCCCAATAGTTGACCCATATAGGGGACAACCGATTACTCATGGGGGAATTTAGTTGAACCAAAGCTATCAGCCTATCTCTCAACCGTATTTCCAAGGCCAATGCCAAGAACTGGCCTACGCCCCTACTTCGCTAGAACTACAAAGAGAATGTCAACCATAGACAATTCAATATCTAGATCCTCTAGCATTCAAAGAGTTGCAGAAAAATGTGGAGGAACTCAAGAACGAAATTAAAAAGAAACCCTTGAGTTCAACTGGTAAGAAGCTAGGATTCTACGACTCTACCAAAAAGGAGGAAAAAGAGAGGTCACCTTTCCCTGTTAGAGCCCCTAAGTTCGTACCTTACGATGGACTATTGACCCTCAGCATCACCTAGTCTCATTTTGCAACAAGTGTCGTGCCATCGCAGACAATGACTCCATGCTCATAAATTATTCTCAGGAATCGTTAACTGGAGATGCATTGACTTGGTATACATCCGTGCCTTCCCATGAAATCAATACCTTTGAGGATGTAGTAGAGAAATTCCTAGCGAGATACAAGCATCTAACTAAAAACAAACCCTTATGGCATGACTTAGCTAATCTCAAACAGAAAAATAATGAAGACTATGAGGAATTTGCAGTAAGATGGCAAAACCAATTCACGCGGTCAGACTGCAACATGCAAGAGGAAGAACAAGTAAGAATGGCCATATGAAACATGAAGGACCCCATGAGAGCCCTGATGACAATCGGCGAGGTCGTTAGTTGGAGTGGCCTATACCGTAGGTTATCTAGGATGAAGCAAAATTTAGATGAAGGGGTATTGAACACCATCATTGACCATAAAAAGAGAGCCGCATGACCCCTGAAGTCAGCTTGAATCACGAAGAGGTTTATCGACCATACCAAGAACGTACTAGTGTTAGCTTTAACCAACACCAAAACCCAGGGCAAAATGGCAATCCTAATTTCCAAGGTGGTAACCCGAATTATCAGAGGAATAATCAAAACTATCAGCGGAACAATCAGAACTACCGAAACCCTCCGAGAAATAATCAAAGTTATGACCAACCACCAAGAAACCAAGGGCCTCCAGTGAATCAAAACCAGAATCCTAATCCCATACGGCCAGTCTCGAACCCGATAGCTCCGCCGCAAAACCAGAACACGAATCCTCAATCCAACTATGGTACCGTCCCCTTCAATTACAATAGAGACAACAATGGCAACCAGAATAACCCAAACAATGGAAATAGAAGAAGATTCGGACCTAAAAGGGCAAACTACCCGTCCCTTCCTCAACCATGGACTGCTGTCTTCTGGTCTCTTTTAAATCAGAATGCCCTCCAACTTCCGCTGGAACGACCGCAGGCATGGTCCGAACACCTAGACAAGACTAGGTTTTGCGCCTACCATAGGATGCCAGGTCATGACCTCACCCAATGCTACACGGTTAGAGATTTGATCTATGATCTCAATGATGAAGGTAGAATTGATTGGAGTAACATTAGACCAATAGGTGGGAATGACCCACGGAATGTCCCTCCCAATCAAAATCCAACCACCAATCCTGCACAAAATGTTCCCAACATGCAGATTTATACAAACCCTTTACCTCAGCATGGAGCATCAACCTCTGGACAGGGCCCACAGACCCAATTAATAAACATCGCCGTAATAGAACACCAACACATTGATGCCCCGGCTCAAGGGAGTGTAAACCATAGCCAACCGTGTCATGGTGATTTCTTTGAAGAAGAGGATTATCGAAAATACATCACGCCATGGGATGGGAAGACCAAATTCAAAATCTTCAATTCAGGGATGGGTACGATCGTTGACTCCCCTGACCTTTACAAGGTAAATTTTGATGAGCCAAACGACCGAGAATCTCCGATCATCACGAATTCCCAACCAGATCCTTACCCGGACACAAATGCGTCTTAGGCCCACTTACGATCTGGACGGATCCGTCCTCCCCGACTACCCCCTCACCCTGTTTCTCAAAACTTAGATTCGCAAAATCCCAATATTCAGGTTGAGGAGATAGTTGATGAAAGAGCTTATAGTTAGATAGAAATAGGGATAGAATATGACCTTTTAGGGCACCTCACAAAGATTCCAGCTAAGGCATCTGTCCTTGATCTGATTAAAACCTCCCCCAAACATTAGCAACAATTACTCGAGGCTATCACACGCTAACAAGTCCCGGTAGGCATAACTCCAAAAGAATTAAGAACGTCTATTAAAGCCTTGGCCCCGAGGGCTTCATTCCCTGCCATTACCTTTACTGAGGAAGAATTGAAGGGAATACCACCTGAGGCGAGAACCTCTCCCCTACATCTAACAGTCAAGATAGCAGGGAAGGAAATGTCAGGAGCTTTGGTTGACACTGGTGCATCATTGAATATTTGTCCGTTGAAAACCTACAAAGCTTTAGGGCTTACAATAAAGGACCTAACTCCAGCCCCAATGGTTGTAACTGGTTACGATGGGAATAAGAAAACGGTTTGTGGAAAAATTATGTTATTAGTCCAAGCGGGCCCAATTTCAATGCTAGAAGAATTTTACGTTATGAACATCCCTGCCACTTTTAAATTGATCTTAGGACGCCGATGGTTGAACCACATGAATGCCATTATGTCAAGCCGACATCAATGCGTCAAATTCCCCCACTTGGGTAAGATCATTAAATTGATGGGAGACCTGCCTGTCATTGAACCGGAAGAACTTCAAATACGCCCAACCCTACAACCTGCTCCCATTACACCAGAGGTCAAGATTCATGGGTACAAGGTCGATCCTCTCATCTCTTTGATGGATATGGACCCTGTGCAAAATATGTTTTCTGAATTATCCTCCCTGCAAAATCTGATGTTTGACAACGAAGGTCAAGCTCGAGGATGGACTATGATGAAGAAAATGGGGTATCAACCCGGATTTTGCCTAGGAAAGAATGGAGAAGGCATCACCGACCCTTACATACCAGACCCTAGAGCGAGAGCAGAAGGATTAGGGTACGACACACACAATAACATAAGGTATAAACAAGAGGACTGGACCTTAAATGAACATTTTGTGAAGCATGACAAAACCTTGGACCCCAACACACCTCCGTTTGGAAGGGGATGCTATAATTTGGATCCAAATGATAAAGGCAAGACCGTTTTAGTAGAAGATTGGGAGGATTCAACTTCGTCTGAAAGTGAGACTCACGAGGAAATCTTCGGCACTTGGAAAGAGCTCCATTCACCAAAAGGAGTGAACAATATAGACCATACTATCGATCCAAGATTCCAGACCCTATCTTGTAACATGCTGAATGCGAGTGAGTTAACTCATCTACCCAAATAAAAACGCCGATCGTCGAAGTCCAAGAAAGTTGCGAAACATGGGAAATCGAAGACCCTACTAGCAAAGAAGTGGTATATTGGCCCGTTGCCTGGCGCCATTGGCGAGAAGACTCCTCTCAAGAGAACCACGAAGTTTGGGAAACCGATGACCTCAATGATCATGAAGTGGTGTACCGCCCCACCACCTGGCTACGTGTCGCGACCCCGGACCGGGGGCCCCGGGACCGCGACGGGGTGGTGTGGATAATGAACCACCCCTTGTTAATAATGATTATACATTTCTTAATTTCCCACAGGTTTCCGCGGTGAGGATTCCACTTGCACTCATAGAACATTTATATAGGTGCGGAAGCGTGTAGCAAATCAAACTCTTAATCCATTCACATCATATGAGACTGATAATAAATAAGTATAGCATGATGTCAGAGTGAGCAATGATCTCATTAGCATTCCCAAAATATTAAGTTAAAGTTTAAACAGAAGAACAAGTTAATTAACATTCCCCAAAAATAATGGCCAACAAAGGCCAGTACAACCAAAAGATAAATCAATGACATCCCAAAATGTTCGCAGCTCAAAGCTAAACCCAATGTCTACATGACATTGTCAGCTTGCCACTCCACTAGACGTTGCGGTTCACCGACCGCCTCCTCTGGCTCCTCCTCAAAGGCAAAGACGGGAGCTGGACCTAAGTACCACAAAAATGGGTCAGACACGACGGTCTGGCAGGTGGGTGAATAGATATACCAAGAAAGAAATCAAAACACTTTCTAAACTTGATGAATTCTTGTTAAAACAATAACTGTCTTAAAACAGGGTATATAGTTCATTTAAAGTACAGATGCAATATAAATCATGCGGGGTATTCAAGGTACAGGAACTGACTAGATGGCAACCACACTAGAGCTAAATCCTCTCCATCACTAAGGTGATGAGAGCACATTCAGTGCGTTGGGCTCGAGCACACGAAGTGACGAGAACCAACATTATATACATATACATATACATATAGCTAGGCAAGACCACGGCCGCGGAACCGGGTAACGGGACAGAACGGGATCCAAGTTGCAACTGGCGGGAGCACAGGGGGGAGGCCCAAGTCAGTTGATCAGACTGACAAGGATGTCCAAGCTTAGTGGTGCCGACTCATAGGTTACATGATAAATCAAAACATATACAAAAACTATATCAATATAAAACATACGGGCAGGCGGGGCATGGTGCTCGAAGGCACACATTTCATATTATTTTCGGTTCATGTATACACGGGCTGGCAGGACATATCGGGTGTACAAATCAGAATTTGAGAGAAAACCAGTAGATTCGGGTTATTATACAAATAACTGAATAAAACAATGCAATGAATCCTTATGCCATTAGGGGCTATGTATTGGGGCATCCATATTCAAACGACCTATATAAGGATCTTGTATGTCTAAATTACCCTTAGTATGGTACTCAAATGATAGAGGACATACTAAGTTTCCTTATGCACGTTGATGAATCTAAAGGTCCCAATACCTTTTCCGAAATGGTTTTTCTTTCTATGTCAATCTCCTTATGTCATCCCCTGGGTCTTTCCAAGGTGGTAGGGCATCAGAAAAACCCATCCAAACCTTTAAATACCATATCTGAAACCAATAGAAAAGACTCAGGAATTCTGGGTTAAACTCGGTCACCTGTCGGTCACCGGGCGGTTAGCCGCCGAGGTGATCGGCGGTTAGCCGCTGGATGACCGCGGAGCTGACCGCGGTTCACCCTGCTAAAATGTAGCATTCTGTGTTTCTAACCGCGCCTCTCGGCTACCTAGCGGTCACTGGGGTTTTTGGATTGGCGGTTAGCCGCGAGCTGACCGCGCGGCTGACCGCGGTTCGCCTGTCAAAATACAGCATTCTGTGTTTCTAACCGCATCTGGGTCGGCTAGCCGCCGGTCACCTGTCGGCTAGCCGCCAAGGTGGCCGCCCGCTGACCGCCCAGCTGCGGGAACTACACATCAGGTGCAGATTTCAGTGCTTTCTTTCCCAAACTATTTCACCTCAACTCCAACCCTTTCCTAACATGAAATAGATCCATTCCCTTCCATTCAACATTTAATTCTTTCCACCAACCACCCTTTTCATCAATGCATTTATTTCTTCTACCAATGCAAATCTCATTCAATGCAAATACAAATCTCATTTAAGAAGTCATACTAACCCAAAATAAACTTTCATGAATGCATGCATATATTCTCATAGAACTAACTAAGAGAAAACCATGACAATAAATACATTTCCAAAAGCATTATAAACATAATGAATCAAATGAAATAGGAATAGTAAAAATCCACATTTTCAACAAAATAAGAACTTATTCAAATCGAACCCATTCATCCACTTGCCTTGGTCTCCAAGTATGCTAGTCAAGCTCTAATCACTCTATCAAGCTCAAAATCTACAATCTACACAAAAATCCCCAAAATACAATCATTACAACCCTAGAATGTCAAAATCAAGCAATAGATGGAGATAGCTTCCAATAATCAAGGTGAAGCACCTCCTAGGCTAGATGAACACAAAAGTCAAGAGGTGAGAAGAAGAACTTACATGAAGAGTCCTCTAATGGCAAGAGTTTGCTCAAAGGATAGCTTGGAATGGGACTCTCTCTCAAAAAAAGATATCAAGAGAAAGCTCTCATGGAGGGGAAGAAGACTACCACCTCCATTTTGCCTTTAGCAATAGATTGGAGAGAGATTGAGAGATGGAGGAGCAAGGAGCAAGAAGAAGAACCTAGGGCTGGGCTAGAATACCTTGTTCTCAAGAAATTGCAAGAAGAGGAGGAGGGAAAAGAACTCCTCCTTATATAGACAATGGCTATGGGTCCCACAACTTAAGAATCCAATCGAGCTAATACATCGTTCTACGGGCTTCGGACGGATTCGACGAAGAAGGAAGAATTGATCGTCGAAATTTCTACTTTCCAAAAAGTATATATTTTACGAGTTTCGGAGACATTGAAATTAGTGTCCAGATTTTGTGTAAAAAGACTGTTTTACCCCTATCAATGGCAAAGTAGGGTTTAGAGGTCTCGAATGGAAACGGAGCAAATACAAAAGTTGTCGGGAATCATAAAATACATTCAACGGAGCAAATTACCGATTTCCAGAATTATAACTAAATCCCCAAAACTAATCAAGACACACTAAAAAGGAACCCCCAAAGGGCCCCACTAGATCAAAAGAATTCTCAAAATTATTCAAAGCTATAAAAAGGCTATTCTAATCCAGATTTAACCCATTCCCTCTAATCTCACTTATAGCTAAAACACGTCTTAATTAACACTAAAAGGAAACTCTCGGGGCGGGGTCTTACACTACGCCAGCGAGGAGGATCCTCCTCGGTAGATAGCCCATCTTTGACCTCACCTGTACCATATCATTCAAAAAATCCCAAAAAATTAGAAAATCCCAAAAACCCCAAAAACCCCAAAAACCCAAAAAAATTAGAAAATAGAAAACCCAAAAACATAGAAACCGTAGGAGTAGAAGACCGTGGTCATCATCTAAATATGGGCAATCTAAGGCGATGGAAGATACCCACAATGGAGCAGTCTCGACTAGAAGAAATTATGACAAACATCGAGAAGTTAGGATGCGAATCTCTGCCTATCGTTCCAGAACCCGAACCTTCCGTGCAACATGTGAACATCAATGATGGAATGGGTGTTTACGAATTAGTAGACACTGAAGAAGGGGATGACGAAGTTTCTGATGAATTTAGGAGAGTAATTAAGAAGTTTGACGAGGAAACACAAGCGGCTGCCGAAAAGACGAAAGAGATAAATCTGGGAACAGACGAAAGACCCAAGCAGGTCCAAATCAGTGCATGCCTAGAACCTGACGAAGAGAACGAGATCCTTGAGGTCCTAAGAGAATATCAAGACGTATTCACATCGGATTATAATGACATGCCCGGACTCGCGCCCGACCTAGTGGAACACAGGATCCCATTGGAGGAAAATGCTAGACCGGTTAAACAGAAATTGAGAAGAATGCTCCCTGATGTTGCATTGAAAGTGAAAGAGGAGGTTGACAAACTCCACCAGGCGAAGTTCATCAGGGTTGTGTTGTTTCCTCAATGGGTTGCCAATATAGTCCCGGTGAAGAAGAAAGATGGACACGTCCGAGTCTGTATTGATTTCCGAAATTTGAACAAGGCATCTCCCAAAGACGATTTCCCTTTACCTCACATCGACGTGCTTATTGATAATACCACAGGGCATGCTATGCTATCATTCATGGATGGTTACTCAGGGTACAACCAAATCAAACTATCACCAGAGGATCAGGAGAAAACCTTGTTCACCACGCCCTGGGGGACTTACTGTTACATTGTTATGCCCTTCGGCTTGAAGAATACCGGTGCCACTTATCAGAGGGCCATGATGGCAATATTTCATGATATGATACACGACTGTGTGGAGGTTTACGTAGATGATATTCTGATCAAATCTAGAACACGTGAAACACATGTCACGGCTCTCAGGAGAGTTCTTCAGCGATCCAGGGACACCCAACTAAAGATGAATCCGAAGAAATGTGTTTTTGGAGTATCCTCTGGAAAACTCCTAGGCTTTATGGTAAGTAATCGAGGAATCGAAATCGATCCTTCTAAGGTAAAGGCCATTCTTGAAATGCCGCCCCCGAAGAACCTTAAAGAGTTAAGAGGCCTAATAGGGCGACTACAGTTCATCAGAAGATTTATTTCGCAGCATTCGCAAAGATGTGAGCCATTCTACAAGTTGTTAAAAGGAGGCGTGGAATATCATTGGGATGACGACTGCCAAAAGGCATTTGAAGATCTGAAGAAATATCTATCGAGTCCTCCCGTCCTGAAGCCCCCTACTAAACATAGGCCCCTCATTTTGTATGTGTCAGCGACAGAGTCTGCGATAGGCATGGTCTTGGATCAACATGATGAGACTGGGAGGAAAGAGAACGCGGTTTATTACTTGAGTAAATCTCTCCTACCCTACGAAAGGAAATACTCCCCAATGGAGAGAACTTGCTTGGCCATAGTTTGGGCCGCCCATAAATTGAGACACTACTTTCTAGCTCACCAGGTCAAACTCTTAGCTAGAATGGACCCTTTAAAATACATTTTCGAGAAACCCGTTACTTCGGGAAGAGTCACGTGATGGCAAATGCTCTTGGCAGAGTTTGACATAACCTATGTTACCCAGAAGTCTGTAAAGGGACAAGCAATTGCCGACCATCTAGCACACCTCCCTCTACCACGGTATGAGCCGGTTAGAACTGATTTCCCTGACGAAAGCAACTTGTTTGCAGACGTTGAAGAAGCAAAGGATGATGATTTATGGACAATGTACTTTGATGGAGCTTTGAATCAAAATGGAAAAGGAGTTGGTGTAGTGTTATTATCCTCGGAAGGAGTTGTCATCCCAATGGCCTATAAAATCGGATTTCCAGCGACCAATAATATGATGGAGTACGAAGCCTTATTAGCATGATTGAGAGAAGCCCAGGCCCTAGGTATTGATAAGCTAAGAGTCTTCGGTGATTCTAAAGTCGTTATTTCCCAAACAGCTGGGGAATGGAAGGTCAGCGCCCTTAAGCTTGCGCACTACCACGAGAAAGCCAAAGAGCTGATGTCTAAATTCAAGAAGATTTCATTTCTCTACATCCCCCGCACCTTGAACTGATTGGCTGACTCATTAGCGATTTTATCCTCAATCATAGAGATGCTTGATGATAAGGATTCCAAAGAATTTCTGATTAGAAGGCTAGATTCTCCGTCCGTCAAACCAATAGACCTGACCAAGGGGAACCCCGCCGAAGTCCTGCTGAAAGTCTCGAAAAATAGGAGTAAGAAAGCTAAGACCGAAGAGTCCGATCAGGAGGAAGATTCTAAACCTAAAGAAGGAGTCCTAGCTCGCATACAACGTGATGATGACCTGGAAGATGACCACCCGTGGTACTATGATATTTGGAATTACTTGTATGATGGCTACATCCCGACTACGCCACCCGATCGGATAAAAGAGCATTAAGAGAGATGGTTCAGAGATATGTCATAGTCGGAGGCTACTGTACCGTAGATCATTTAGTGGAGTTCTCTCACGATGCATGACCATAGAAGAAGGGCAAGAGATAGTTAAAGAGGCACATTCAGGAGAGTGCGAAGGACATGTCAACGGCCAAATGTTAGCTAAGAAGATCATCGTTTAGGTTACTATTGGTCGTCCCTAGAATCAGATTCAGTCAATTATGTCAAAAGATGCAAAGAATGTCAGCTGCATGCTGACCTAATTCATGCCCCCGCATCATCCCTTCACCCTACCACGGCTCCATGGCCTTTCTCGACCTGGGCTTTTGACATCATAGGACCCCTGGCCTCTACTGTAGAGAACACACAAAATAAGGCATTCATATTAACAATAACAGAATATTACACTAAATGGGCAGAAGCAGAAGCATATGTTAATATTAAGGCAACCTCCGTAGTCAAATTCATTAAAAAGAATATAATAGCTAGGTTTGGCATCCCTAGGGCATTCATAACGGATAATGGTCCGCAATTCATATCCCAACAAATGAACGAGTTGTGCACAAAATATAACATAGAACTGCATCATTCAACCCCATACTATCCCCAAGCAAATGGTCAAGCCAAAGCAACCAACAAGACCCTACTAAAGATTATCAAGAAGACTGTGCAAACCACCAAAGGTAGTGATTGGCCAGACCGTTTGGTTGAAGCGTTGTGGGCGTATCGAACCTCAATAAGAACTCCCACAGGAGAAACCTCATACTCTTTGACCTACGGAATGGAAGCAGTCCTTCCCCTTGAAGTCCTTCACCCGTCGCTACACATCCAGCTAGATGAAGACATGACAGAGGACCAAAGGAGAGAAGCATTGCTACTTCAGTTGGACCTACTTGACGAAAGGAGAATGAAAGCAGCAAAGCACGCACAGGTATACCGGAAGCGGATTGCCAGAGCCTACGACAAACATGTCAAAGAAAGAAAATTCAAAGTTAGCGATTTCGTGCTAAAACGCATCGCTCCTTCTCAGCTTCCGCATCCCCGAGGTAAGTTACGACCTAATTGGGAAGGCCCTTATGTAATTAAAGAAGTATATCCTAGAAATGCATACAGACTACTAAATGCAGAGGGGGAAGATCTCTCCGATCCATGGAACGCTATGTACCTGAAAAGGTACACAGTATGACCCTTCCTCACTTCTTGTAGAATATGACCCTCCTTGCCCTTTTGCGTAGTTGTAGAAATCTCATAGGAGGACCGAAGAAATGCACTCTGATCAAATTTGGAACTCAGACCACACTAACACTTAAAAATACACAAATAGGTGAGTCTGCCCGGCACAAATTCGGCACGGTTAAAGCCATTCGATGTGAAGGTTTGAAGGTGAGTTTGCCCATGTCATGAAAGCTTTTCAACTATTTGCAAAAAAAAAAAAAAGGAAAAGAGTTTAATTAGAAAGCCCAAAAAAAAAAAAAATATTCGTAACTAGTTTGGGTTCGTAGCCTTTTTAACCCGAGCCAGTAAGCCCATAGGGGTATTTGCATACCTAGTGCCCTAAAGCCGTCCTGTTTGGGAGTCATTGGCCTAATGCTCGTGGGTTAATTAGAAAGGTTAAAGGACCTAGACATTGCACAGTTACATGCTATAAAAAAAAAAAAACGTGATTAGTTTGAGTTCGTAGCCTTTTTAACTCGAGCCAGTAAGCCCGCAGGGGTATTTATGTATCTAGTGCCCTAAAGCTGTCTGGTTTGGGAGTCACTGGCCTAAAGCTCGTTACATAGGTTAATTAGAAAGCTTAAAGAACCTAGACATTGCGCAGTTACATGTTTAAAAAAAAAATCTCTATTAGAATTAGGCCTGCTGGAGTGAAATGGGTACTCATCGCATGAACTGAACAGAAGGTGGTCGGAAGCCACAACACTAAGGAGGCACGGTGACTTACCACCCCACACACAAACACAACTCACGAACGAGCCCCGAGGACAGTCAAGTGCTTTCTGAAGTTTAACCGAAAAGACTAAGCAGCTACAAGAGGAGGGCTTGTGAGGGCTCGACCTCCAAATGATGGTTAGGGAGTATCACATTACCGCCAAGGTGACAATCATGGAACGAAGGTACTTTCTTGCCCACAGCCAAAATGAACACTAGTCTTATGCTGGGGCATTTATATATATATATATATATATGTATATATCTATCTATCTGTCTTGCACGGCTTCCCAATATGGGCCCTCATCGCATACACGATTGCCACGAACACTCACTGGACTGCACACACCCTCACCTCATGCATACTTTTGTTGCTAACCATTTCCGATTGAATGCAGGAAAGAACACATACACTAAGGTACTAATTCCATCTCTTTTCCCAAAGCTTGAATGCCAAAATGGCCCCCTAACATTTTTACCGAGAAAGAAAGGTGCCACCTTAGCTAAATTATGCAGGGGGCCTAAAAACATTAAACTAACAAATTTGCTTTGAGACCTTGCAGGGAAACCAACCCCGATTACATTCATAACATCCCACAAGCTGGGGCATTTTTTTATATTATCTACGGGTATTATTTTGCACACAGCTCCTCATAACTAGAAAAGGTCAAAATGCTGATGACCAAACTTGGGAAGTATGAATTATGGTTGTCATGATATATAATGATGAATTTGATTATAGATGTATGCTATGCGCACCCTTTATGATATCATGTTTGATTTGAAAATGCAAATATCTTGAGCTCTTGCCTTAATACTTATTGCTAACAATGTGAATGTCTTAAAAGCATAGAATTGCTTAGGCCACAAATATCACACACTCAGGCACTCCTCATTGTTTGAGAACCTTGTGGCTATGTTGCTTCTCCGGGTCAAAATTGGCATGGGATTGCATTCATTTGGTTTATTATATCTCATCTTGTCTATCCCAGATTGCTATTATTTTTATTCCATGAGATTTATGCTGAGACACGAAATTCGAGAAATTTTAGAAAAATTTCGGCAGCACTTCCCCTTGTTTTTTGGACCCCAGAAATTTTCCGGATACACAAAACCTGTTACCTGTGAAAGAAGAACACTTCATATATTCCCCAGTACCCCACAACAACTCCTTATCAATCAAACACATTCCCATGGCACTTCTAAAGCATCAAGCACACTATCTCAACTATACATACATAATACACGTATGCACAACATACATCAAATACATATTAGCTCTCACCATAAGCCAAAGATGGGGCAAAACAACATAAATACATGACTAGCAAATATGGATACATGGAACAAGGATACACTAATGATGCAGCCTGGGGAGATCGATTAAAGAACGATGACTCTACGGAGTGGCTCCATCCCGGCGAGCCGACGAAGCAAATGAGGTTGGACCAGGAGCACGCTGAGAAGGAGTGCGGGTCGAGTCCGAGAATGCATAACCTCTCTCCTCTGCCCTCCGATGAAGTCTAGCAAGACGCCCCAGCAAATTAGCAACCACCCCATCATGTTGTCGCTCCATGCGATCCATGCGCCGAGCGTAATGATCATGAATAATGGCCTTTTCCTCGCCCAAGCTAAGAGGTGGAGGAATAGAAGCAATGATAGCACCGCTCTACAGGACAACGTTTATAGAAACATTACGTTCAACAAACCTTGTAGCATCAAACATGGAATTTTAAAAGAAGAAAAGACCTTTACCTGCACAGGGGCCTCAAAGCTCCTAAGCCTGGCACGTAACTCGTCAACCTGCACACAGCAAAATTATAAACAACATCAACAATGGATGAGGAATCAAGATTGAAATATCACATGAGAAGCGCTCATACCTGTGCCATAGAAGCAATTACCAAGCTTACTCTTCTACATAATAAAATAAACAAATAAAAAATAGAGGCAAAAGAGCAGAAGGTTCCCAACATAATTACAAATATGGAAGTGAGCATAAAACACACCATGGTGTAAGAAACAAGTCAAAACCAGTGCACCACAAATTTAAACAAGTCCCTGAATAAAATAAAATAAAATAAAATAAAAAGAGCCCAAGCCGCCCCCTACAATGGCCAAGATCTGTGCCAAGAGTCCAAAGTCATGTTCACCACACTCTCATTTAAAGCCAATGGAAATGCTCAATGAGCCCAACGATCTCCACTACAACAGTTAGCCTCCATGGACCACACCAAACCTCATTCTTCCTCATCCCATCAATCTCAACTAGCCACAATGGATGCCCATTTTTCCACCCAAACTGATTTTTTTTTTTTTACCAAGGGATTCTCACTCTGTAACCTTTCAAATTTTAGTCAAGGGGGCTGGGATTGCCAACATTATAGCTAGGACAACTCCATTCCTTCTTCCCTCACCAAAATCCAGCACACCCATGGCTGCCAATAGCCAAAATCAAGTCCTAAAACCCCATGTTGCAGCCATCTTCCAAAATGATAATAATAATGATAATAAATAAAAGAGAGAAAGAAGAAATGAATGGAAGAGGATGGGACCCACATACCTGGGCCACCAAGCTGTCAAACACCCCTTCTCTCTTCTCCCTTTCCTTCCTCGTCCCCTCACTCTGTTGCTGGTCTCCATTGTCGCCCAATCGAACACTCCACCTGAAACGGCAGCACCAGATTCTCAAAAAAAAAAAAAAAGAGAGAAGAGAAAAGAAAGAGAATGGAAATGGAAAATGGAAAGAAGATGAAACCACATACCTGAATCTCTCTCTCCTCCCTTTTCTCTTCAACTTACTCGGCCTTCACCTGTAGCTGGCAGAAACAGATTCTAAAAAAAAAACAGAGAGAGAAGAGAAAAGAAAGAGAATAAAAATAAAATGGAAAGAAGATGGAAAACCACATACCTGAATCTCTCTCTCCTCCCTTTCTCCTCAATGCATTCGGCCTCCATCTGAAATGGCAGAAAAATATTCTAAAAAAAAAAAAAAAAAAAAAAAAAGAAAAAAAAAATAGAGAGGAGAAAAGAAAGAGAATGGAAATAGAAAATGGAAGGAGGATGAAACCACATACCTGGCCTTCTCTCTCCTCCCTCTTCTCCACTGCTGCTCACTGGAACTTCACCTAAAACTACCACAGCAACCATGGGAAACGAAAAAAAAAATAGAAAGAAGAAGAAGTAGAAAAGGAGGTTGAGACCCACTTACCTGGGCGACGGCAGACCTGTGCATTGCTGCTCGTTCTCTCTCTCCACTCGGCTACCACCCTGCTCACTCTTCCCTACACTTCACCTGAAGCAAGAACCGAAAGAAAGAAACAAAAGAAGAGGGAGAGAGGGAAACAGAGAAACGAAAGAAAGGGGGGAAAATCCCAACCCTTATGACCTAACGCCCAGTGCTGGGCGCATAGTGGCCCAGCACCATCACGTGGTGGGGTCCTCTTTAAGGGGGTGGATGCACCTAAAAAAAATAAAATAAACAGAGAACAACTAAACTAAAAAAAAAAAAAAAGGGCGTTGGGGGGGGGGGGGGGGGGGGAAGAGATCAAACCTGACATTAATTTGGACATCCATGGAGATGAAATTAAGACATAATCCACTCACAGGCAAGGCAAAAGGAAAGATAAATCTTTATTAATGCATGTGATTCAGCCTTGACATAATTGGGCTCCAACTTGGTTGCCAACCTCGGCCCAAGACAGAATTCGCAATTATCAACATCATGGCGACAATCCATTTCAATATACAAAGGGAAGCAGCACACAACATACAAAGGTCAGTCAATTCAATTTACAATGCATCATGAACTTGTCATATATCATGCATTAACTATTTATGCATCTCTTCAAAAATCCAAACCCATGCATTTATCCGCATAATCCACCTCATTAAAATGCACATAATTACCACTGTCATCAAGCACCCATAATAAATAATGAACTATCATAATTCACCATCACAATTCATAATCAAATCTCATACCTCATCATCATTAACACCATCATAATGGATATCATCATCATTCAATACTAAACATCCCCACATAAAAAAATAAAATAAAATAAAATAAAGAAAGAAAAAGAAAATAAAGTCTAAATCCACTTTTATTAAACTCCAATAAGAGTCTTAAAACAATAATTATAGCAATTAATTGAATTGACTGAATCCTAAACATGAACTAAAACAGAGGTCACAACCTTTGCCCCCAATAACCTAGGTGGAGCTTATAACTAACTAAGATGGTCCTAATGACCTGACCTCTTATTGAAAGAAAATCCTAGCCTAAGATAGAAAAACTTTTAGTGAGTCCCCTAGGACGGATAGACCATCTCGTTGAAAGTAGAAAAGCGCTCCATCTGTGCCTCCATTTCAACGATGTGAACTTCGAGTTGCCCTTGCACTTCTTTCAAGTTATCAGGTGGATTCCTCAAGACACCGCAAATATCCCGAATTCGCTGGAAGTCATTTAGATAAGCCGTGTATACCGGATGAATAAGTGCCGAGAGGCTAGTGCTTTGCATCTCGAAGTACTTCCTGTAGCGCCTAGGAACGGATGATTCAGCTTCGTGAGGGCAAGACATGACCATGAGTTCCAGTTGATCCATCCGCCTATGTAGGGTGTTAAAGTCATCAATAGGAGCTTGTTCGTTGGTGGACTTCATAGCCTCCCAAACTTCAAACATCCCCTTGACATCCAACATGCTCTATAAGAGAGATTGGAGCACGCTGCTAACAAAAGATGGCAAGTCTTCCAGAAGCCCATCATAACCATTCAGCCTATTTAGAGCAGTCCTGCCCACAATACACAAATCCCCATACAACCTGCAGATACCTTTGTACTTCATAGATAGTAAATCATACCTGCTGCGCCTAATCTCCACAATGCGCTTGTCCATCGTTTCTTCAAACTGGAAAACGCAGTCATAGGTAACAAGCAGGGAGGATTCATGCATGAGGTAGAATTCTGCCCATTCCTCAAAGTCATAATACCCTATTTTGTCAGCTCCAGGGGACCAATATTCATCCCCTGGCGAGTAGGGCTTGCAAGCGGAAGAACCTTCAACACCATCAACAACGAATGAGAAGATCAGAGAGCCGGCCATTGGAATAAGAAAAGACTTGTAGGCATATGCACAAGGCTTTAGAAACCCCTTTAGAGAACAAAAACAACCTAGAAAAGTCCATAATTAGAGGAAATCCAAAACAACATAAAAAAAAAGGGGTCACTTGGGCGCCCCAGGGGTGGCGCCCAGGTCTGTTTTGAGGAATTCACCGCAAAAGGTACGGGTTTAGCCATGATAATTTTATTAGGCCTTCTCAAATCCGTGGGAGATACTTCCAGAGATACTGCTAGGCTGTCCTAAACCCTCTCGAGAGCTAAGAAGTCCAAGCTATATGCCCATACAATACAACATCTTAACACATGTAAAAAAAACAAAAAAAAAAAAAAAAAAACAGAGAGTCAGCTAGGCACCACAGGGGTGGCGCCCACCCCAGCCTTGAAATATCTCCCATAAGGACATCATTATTTTGCTAAGTTAAAGCCTTTAGTGTCCCTGAGTCATGTTTTCATAACATACTACAAAGCCGGAGGGAACCAGAATATGAAAAGATGCCCCAAAATTCGGGTTCACAAGCCCTTAGTGCGAATCAGAAAGATAGGCACCACCAGGGTGGCGCCTAGCCTCCCCTGCTGGTGCTTTTCAACTAGGGCACCCCAAATTTGACCATGACAGACTTGCCTATGCCATAAAAAAGTCTTGACGAATTAAATAAAGAAAACGTGGGACAAGACATCACCACAACCAAAACAAAAGCCAACATGTACGCAAGAGCATAAAACTAGGCTCAAATTCAAATCGAAGATTGTACGTGTGCATGACGATAACTACAAGTTAAGAGAAACAACAAGCTGAACATAATCTTGAAATATCAGACGTAAAATCACCAAACACAAAAAGAAACAAAAAGGCAAACACATGATCAAAAGGATTAAAAAAAAAATGATCAACCACATAACCCAAAGAGGATAAAAGGGAATTAAAAAAAAAAAGAGAGAGAGAAAAAAAAGAGAACATACAAAACAAATAAAAAAAGGATGCTTTAATTTGAAATCATATACCAAGTTGATCAACTAAAAAAATCATACAATTAGAAGTATATACATGAGACATGCCATTCATCTTAAAAAAGAAAAGGAGAAGAGAAAACTTACTTGGGAGCAAGGAAGAGCTTGAAGGCTATGAAATTCGAAGTCTGAAAAAGCAGGAGTTGTGGGAAATTCGTAGCCTTGATCCACGAACAGCAACTTGGGCGCCACTCCCAGGGCGCCCAGGTCACGTGTTCTCCCTAAAACTCGAACTTCTCTTTGACAGGGACTCTAAGTGCTGAACATGCAATTCCACGTAGGCGCCACACCCCGGGCGCCCAGTTCACCTATTCTCTAAAGGTCAAGCTTGTACTCCGACGAGGACTCTTGGTACGATAGGCTGAACACGAATCCTACTTCGAGACTAACTCAAAATGCAGTCTGGGCGCCACCCCTTTGACGGCCAGGTCACACATTGGCTTAAACCCGAATCCTACTTCGAGACTAACTCAAAATGCAGTCTGGGCGCCACCCCTTTGGCGCCCAGGTCACACATTGCCTTGAACCCGAATCCTACTTCAAAACTAACTCAAAATGCAGTGTGGGCGCCACCCCTTGGGCGCCCAGGTCACACATTGCCTTGAATTCAAATTCTACCTCAAAACCAACCTGAAATGCAACCTACTTCCTTGAAGTTAAACCTCCATTCTAAAACGGACTAGGACTGCATCTTGGGCACCACTTCTTGGACGTTTAGGTGACTTGTCTTCCAAATCCACCATTCTACTTCGAGACGAACTTTTTCTATGCAATCCGTCTAGGCACCATCCCCTGGGCGCCCAAGCTGTCTCTCTTCATAATCCTTGAACCAAAGCTCGAACAAGCTGGGCACCACCCCTGTGGCGCCTATCTATCACCTTAGAGAATCAGAGGCCTCCTTGAGCCAAATTGTCCTAGAATTCTGAAAAGTTGAGCCCAAACAAGAATTGATGATGATTGATGATTAAAAATAATAATGATAATATAAATAAAAAAAAAACAAGAGAAAGAAAAAATAAAAAAAAAAAAAAAAAAAAAAAAAAAAAAAAACAAGAAAAAAAAAAGCAAAAAAAAAAAAGAATAAATAAATAAATAAATAACCAAAAGAGAGAGAGAGAGAAAGCAAGTTAAGAGAGGCACAATAACATGGTGCACATTGTCAACCAAACATTGTCCCATCACATAAGGTCCTGTCACAGGCACATTAGTCGTATCATGCGTACATCTGACATTGTGCATTGCATCCCATGTCATCTCCATCAATGAAATTTGAACTACAGAGCACTAACAATGAGAAGTGCAGAATCTTTTAGTGTTTGTTCAATACAGGTTCCCAAAACAAAAACGAAGACACCAAAGGTGAAGGACATTCAAGTACACTGATGGAGGCAGATGACTCAAACTTCGGCAAACAAATGACGAAAGGAAGTGGCAGTGGTCCCCAACGTTGGACTTACGGAAAGCTCTGGAGGTAAATACCCTTGACTGTGATTTTCATGATTTTACTTCATGTCTGGAAATTGAGTCGTCGTAGGCCTCCCTTAAGCGCTTATAATCGGTATGGCAACCATAATATCGTGTTCCCATGAATTGTGCGTTCGCCGACTCAAATCTTGAAGTTGGAAGATGGAAACCGTGTAACTTGAAACTCCCCATGATAAGCACCAAAAGATGATCGAATCTATCTCAGGTTCTCATTTAAGCTTGGGTGAAGACCAAGATCCCGAGAGAGTGATGGCTTTTCCGGTGACCATCTTCCGTTGATTTAGTTTTTTCGATGCATACCTGAGTTTTAAAATCAAACATCTTTTTAAAAAAAAAAATGCATCTCATTCTCATATGCACCTCTCACTATTGCTTGAGCTGTGTTTGTAATTGCCTTCAAGATCTCCGTTTTTGCTAGTTAGTTTTAACTATGCCTTGAACATTCAACTGTAAATGAAAGTTAAAAGACGCTATATATGACCATTTGAATTAAACTCTATTGCATGAACAAATGAAACTCTAATAGTGATTTAGCCAATCGAAAGATCGACTTCTGATTCAGACCACCGGGGCACAGTTCCCGCCATCATTTTAAATTTCAGCAATCGGGGCACAGTTCCCAACCCGCCACGTGGCAATACCACGGGCATCGAGGCACAGATCTCGGGTTTCCAATCAAATCAGTAGGCACGTAACTTCTTCTTTTTTTCTTTTTCCCCCTGAATCAGGATCGATCTTAGAAAAGTGAACCTCATCTTTAGAATGAATTTGCAATTGCATACATCCATAGATGGCCACTCCCGTGAGCTCAAAAGCTCCCGTGAGTCATGAGTGGTGTGTCAACTTTCTTTGGAGCACAACTCTCCACGTGTTGCTCTCCAAAGAGGGGCATACTGTAGACACCTCATTTGGCCCCTATGATAGCCTTACATACCTATCATATATAGTGATGCCCCCATTTCACCCACAACTGAATGATTAATGACATAATTCAGATTAATTAACGATGATGAAGATGCCTGTTGATAATTTTAGACTTAGTTCGACGATTTCTAGAAATTCGTGAGAGAAAAGCCTAGTCGCGTCAAGATCTTGAGCTCAATCCACTACTTACACAAGGAGTGAACCATGACACCACTCCAACCCTTTCCGGACCACTTAAGACATGCTTAGGCCGATCCCTCTAAAGACCATACTTAGTTTGCCAAAATGTCACCCGATTAGCCTAAGTTAGGAAATTGAATCCATTGGTCCAGAGATACCCCATATTTTTCAGCCCCTATTTATCAAGACACTTAGACCATTGAATTCCTCACTTCAAGAGCTTTCCGGCGATATGTAGAACGTCCAAATCTGATAAGCGAGTCAAAAGTTATGAGCTTCTGAAGTTTGTTCTAAGATGAGATCATCTAGGCACCACCCATGTAGCGCCCACCCTACTAGAATTCATCTAGGCGCCCCATGCTAGGCGCCCACACAGTCCAGGACCACCTAGGCACCCCATGTTGGGCGCCCAGCCTCCACATTTCACTAGTTGGCCTAAAAATAGCCCGGGACCACTCAACGCAGGGACCAAACTTCGAAAATGAATCGACTCGACCTAGGCACCACCCATGTGGCGCCTACCCTACTAAGTTCCACATAGGCACCAACCCTGTGGCGCCCACACTTCCTAGAATCACCTAGGCACCCCATGGTGGGCGCCCACCTTAAAATTTACTAGTTTGGTTTGAGATTAGACCGGGACCACTCATACATAAGGACCAAACATCGAAGACGAACCAAACCACCTAGGCACCACCCATGTGGCCCCCAGCCTTTAAATTCACCTGGGCACCACCCATGTGGCGCCCAGCCTTGAAATCCATCTGGGCACCACCCATATGGCGCCCAGCCTATTAAGTGCTAATGTAGGTCCCCCCCATCTGAAGATATATCCGTTCAATCTCGACTCCAAATGGGACCAAGGACCAAAACCGAAGCACGAACCAGCTGGGCACCACCCGGTGGGCGCCCACTCTCTCCAGGACCACTTGGGCGCCACCCTGTGGGCACCCAGACAGCGCAGGCCATGTGGGCGCCACCCCATGGGCACCCATCCTCCCTCAAACCCTAATTCACCCCAAAATAGCTTAAGCCGCCTAGGGATGCGTGAGACCTTCTAGAAACACGAATTAATGAAGCCCTAGCCCTTCTAAACTCGTCCCAAACCTATATAATCCCTCTTAACTTCATTTACAAAGGAGGCTACCCAAAAACCCTAAGAAAAGAGGCAAAAGAAGAGAATAGAAAAAGAAGAAGCAAGGTAGCCACCATTAGAGAAGAACTTTAGATCTATAGTAGAGGAAGGAGAAAGAGAGGAGGAGGCTTCCATATCTTCAACTGGAGCTACGGATCCTTGCGAAGGCCTCAATCTAGGAACTTGAGAAACGTTTCGTCATACCGGTATTCCTAGATCTCCCTTCTTTTACTACACTCCATTACCATTCATGCTTAGAAACATGCTTAGGGCCATTTGAGCATCATAGATCTACATTAACTAGAGATAAAAATGGTATTAATGCATTATCATGTTAGTAACATGCTTAGGTTCATTTAAATATAGTAGATTTGCTTTGATTTCGTAGTTCTAATTGCATAGCTAGGTCAAATCTCGCATTAGCATCATCATCATCATCATCTGTATCGAAGAGGTCGCAAGAAGCCCTTGGCAGAAAGGCTAGGCGCCACCCACTGGGCGCCTGCCCTCTCCGGAACCACCTGGGCGCCACCCACTGGGCGCCTGCCCTCTCTCAAACCACCTGGGCGCCACCCCCTGGGCGCCTACCCTTCTGAGACAGGGTCCGGGTTCTAGATCTCCACCCGTTGCATTGTTTGCTTGTAGGTTCGTTGGTTGCATCATTAGTAGTCCGAATTAAAACATTCGCATCAGTCGCTGAATATTGGAAGTTGTGTTGAAAACACTAAGATTCTTGTGCATTCGTTGTGTTCCGTTGAAAACCCTGACTGAGCAGAGTAGGCACCACATGGGTGGCGCCCAAGTGGATTTCTCCACTTTTGTGCACAACTTCCGATCTTCCGCATTTAGTTCATTTACAAACTGCATGATAATGATATGTTTGTCTGTTTGATTAGTTCTGAACTTTGAATTACCATTTTGTCACACTTCGCATCATATCATTTGAATCACACAACCATAGAAAAACCTAACAAAAAATCATAAAAGCATAAAATCCCTTCTTCTCTTTCCTTACTCTCTAGTAAATTAGAGGAGAAACCAAAAACAAATTAAAAGATATCCATAAAACCCAAAAGTAATAATTAGATAGTCTAGGTTATTGAGTTTAGCGCCTAAGTAGGATAAATCATAAGATTAATTAAAACATCATAATTAGCTAACTTAAGAAACATCAAATCATTAAGAACCCTAAAACCTTAAGACCCTAATTAATTCGGATTTAGAAGTAATTAAGAACTTTAAAAAAACACAAAAAACCAAAACCCCCAAAAAACAGCCACCTGGGCGCCACCCCCTGGGCGCCCGTCCTTCCACAGCCACCTGGGCGCCACCCCCGGGCGCCCAGCCTACTCATTCCCTAAGACACCCCGGTCAAAGCTTAAGTTAATTAGTTAAGACCTTAAACTAATCCGAATCAACACAGTAAAATATTTTAAACCTAGAATAAGTAAACCTTAATCAACTTAATCTCTAATTAACTCAAAAACTCAAAACCAACAAAACTCCAAAAAGTCCACCTGGGCGCCACCCCCTCGGTGCCCAGCCTGCACTGCCACCTGGGCACCACCCTCTTGGCTCCTATCCTATTCCATCACTAAAGAACCTTAATTAAAACTTCTAATTAATCACAACCCGAAGTTAATCCTAGTTAACATAATAAAACACTTTTAAATTTAAGAAACCTAAAACTTCAATCAATTTAGACTTGAACCGACCTAAGAACGGAAAAGCAACACGAAACCACAAAACAGACACCTGGGCGCCACCCCCTAGGCGCCCAGCCTGCCTATACATCTGGGCATCACCCTCCTGGCGCCTATCCTATCCCATTCCCTTAGAAACCACCACTTAATTAAACTTAATTGATTAAACCCGAATTAAGACCTTAAAACATTCTTAACCTAAAAGACTTGAAACCACAATCGATTTGGACTCAAACGAATTTAGAAAATACAAAACGAATAAACCACAAAATATCCACTTGGGCGCCACCCCCTTGGTGCCTATCCTTCCGCATCCACTTGGGCACCACCCTCCTAGCGCCCATCCTACCCAATCACTAGGAAACCCCACTTGAAATTAAATTCGAATTCAATCATGGTCAACACACCGGAACACCCTTGAAATCTAAAACAATTGAAACCACCAGCCCGAATTAACTTAAAACATCGAACCAACTCGGACACACAAGACAAACACCTGGGCGCCACCCCCTGGGCGCCCATCCTATCACCTCCACCTGGGCACCACTCTCTGGGCGCCCAGCCTCTCCCGTCACTAAAGCCAAATTAATTGAAACGAAATTTAATCTTAATCATCGCAACTGAAGATTTTTAATTTAAAATACATCAAACCATAAAGCTCAACCCGCAAATCAACCTAAAAAATACTGAACCGACCCGAACTACAGAATAGTTCACCTGGGCGCCACACCCTTGGCGCCCATCTGTCAAATCCACCTGGGCACCACACCCTGGGCGCCTAGCTTCCCTGTTTTCGAAAAAACCCGATCACAACTTGGCCCAATTAATTGGCGTTTAAATAAATCCCAATTGAATACGAATAGCATCCCACACCCAAACACACTAAGCCCTTAAATCAATTTAAACTTAAATTGACCTAAGAGTCACCAAACCGACCGAACCTCAACACAATCACTTGGGCGCCACCCCTTTGGCACCCATCCTGCAAATCCACCTAGGCACCACACCCTGGGCGCCCAGCCTACCCGTTTTCATAAAAATCCTAACCGACAACTTAACACAATTAATTAGCATTCAAACCAATCCCAATCAACATATTAAAACACTTTTAACTTAAAACACTTGAAATTTTAATCGATTTGGACTTAGCACCCAAAGCCTTTACGAACCAACAAACAACCACCTAGGCACCACCCCTGTGGCGCCTATCCTACACTCTAACCTTGGTTCACAACTTCAATTTAAAACGAATAGCTAAACACCTTACCACTTAAATTAACTAAAACCAGAACCTAAAATAGTCTCTAGATCCGAAAACCAATATCGAATCCCATCCGGAATACCTGAAAATCTCAAGCCATCCACCTGGGGGCCACCCCTTTGGCGCCCATCCTCTCATTTGCACTAAAACGCGAACTCTTGGTTTCGTCTCAAAATCCGGATCCGAATCCCTTTGACATTTGAACACCGGAGAATTAAAACAATTTGAAACATTAAAACTCACCAAGTAAGAACCCCTTGGATTTCGAAAACAATATCGATACCATCGTCACTAGCCAAACCACCCAGAAGCAGCCACTTAGGCACCACTGCCTGGGCGCCCAAGTCACCAGAGTAACCTAGGCGCCACCCCCCTGGCGCCTAAGTCCTCTGTCAACCCCGTTTCGCTGATTTCGACATCGTTTCACGTTTTAAAATAAACCATAAATTCCAGAACCTTAAACAACTTAAACAGAACCCTAAAATACCTTTAATCCACCTCTTAATCAATCTTCAACTCAAAACAAACCGAACCAATTAAAAATCACAATTAATAAGTTGCTTAGGCGCTGAACCATCAAACTCAGGCTATTCATACCCTAGGATTAGATCGGATTTCCCCGTTAGGTAGCTTAGAGCATTAGGCTTCGTCCCGTCACTTTTCTTGTTCCTTTAGAGGACTGGGAGAGCTGATGTGGGCGGTCTAGGACCTTAGGTTAGGGTTAATCCGATGATCAGTAATAAAGCATTAATCACATAAGTCCAAGTAAAAATCCCTTAGTTAGGCCCTTCTAGCCCAATATCAAAAGCCAAAAAAAAACTATAAAACCAACAAAATAAACTCAAAAAGATTTTTCTTTTATTTTTTCCTCCACCTCAGGTGCCAGATATTTAATTGAACTTAATGATAAAGGGAATAAAGAACTGATTTCTAAAATTGAGTAAATGAGAATAACAAGATGAGATGAGTGATTTCGCACACACTTTTAATCAATCACGGCCCATCGGCTACTCTAAAATAAACATTGGCCCATCGGCCATTTCCAATCAATCCTGGCCCATCGGCCACCTTCAATCAATTACGGCCCATCGGCCTTTTACTTTTATCACTCATGTATCGCACACGAAAAAAGACAGAAATCACAAGTCAAAGTCTCATTTGCATCATCATCTGGGTTTGAAAAATCAGCCTTTAAACCCTATTTTGCCAAGGGATCAAAAGGGGGTACCCCGGGAACGGGGCCGATCCTCTTCTTAAATATTTGGCACCTTCCCCTCTTTTATTTTATTTTCTTTATTTTAGTCATTTTATCTTACTTGGATATATTATGATTATGTTATGTGAGGATTAACCTTTATTCGAACTTTAACTCATGACCCTAAATTGACCCAAAATTAAAGAGACCCAAAGGGACCCAAATTAATATAACAGGACAACCGTCGTGTGTTGCCGGCAGCACATTAGACGAGAGGAAAAACCCACTTTATCATTTTTCTCCCCATATTTCTTCGACTTTTGTCAAAGAACGGTATTACGGCCGTACCATAGCTGGCGATCGTGATCCATCGATTTTGAGGGTAGTCGGAATCCTCATTTTCGATGTAAAATTTAAATAGCATATATAGATGAATGGAGATTTCCCCAAACCATGCCTCTCTTGGAGAGGAAAAGGGGGGGTCGAAATTCACATCTGACACCGGGCCTCGCGACAGTTAATGTGCCTAAGAGAGAATGGCACGCTGTCATCTATGACATCCCACAGGTTTCCGCGGTGAGGATCCCAAGGACACGAGACTAAACTCACACGATCAATGGTTTTACGGAAGCGTGTAGCAAATCACATCAATACGAACACATGTGATAAAAAAATCACAGTTGCATAAATCAAAAATCATCAAGACATGAGATTCAGAGAGAGTAACATAAACAGGACATAGGCCCGATTACATTTAAATTCAAGTTAACAAAAGTATGCTAGTTAAGATACATCCCAAAGTAAGAGGCCAACAAAGGCCAAAACATACCCAACAAAAGAATCAAAATGGATAACCCTAGCCCAAAGGTTACGCGTCAAGATCTCGTCTAACATTTAGATGATGTCATCAAGCTGCCACTCAAGAGCTAGGGGTGGCTCAACAGCCTCCTCCGGGTACTCCTCCTCAAAGGCAGCGCTGTCTGCACCTGAGCACCAAAATACAAGGGTCAAACACGACGGTTTGGCAAGAAATCAATTTAGACAAGGGCATAAAGCGGTAAAAGTTGGAAAAACGTTGCTAAGAGCAATTTACTGAATTTAAACCAAAACAGTGCTAAGATGCATTTCAAATAAGCAAGACTAGCATGAATACTTATATATCATGATTAGACAACCCACGTTGAGTCCATCCTTCCTTTGGCATACAAAATGACAAGAATAAGCACGACGCGATAAGCACAACACGCAAAACACGATCTCACGTCACACATGGTAAACGGGGAAGCCAGCCGCGGAACCGGAACGAGCACGATGTGTAATAAAATACACGACTAATCTGCAGATAGTCCACAAGTTTAAGGACGCCCAGACAGTGGATCAAACTGAAGGGGCGGTCTAAGCTCAGTGGTGTTCATCAAATAACATGAATGCACAAATCCAGACAAAACATATGCAAGATAGGTCGAAAACAGGGGAAATCACTCATCAAAACAAGACAGGCAAGTCTTATCAAGAATAGCATAAGCTATAGCAAAAACAAAGCTTAAAAGTGATCCCCTCACTAGTACTTGAAACAGGTTAAAACATGGCTGAGACTTCTAAATCGAAATATGTGCAAAACGATATGTATCGTGTCAAAACTGAGGTCCTGAAGCAAACTTATCAAGTATATATACTATGGTCATTCATTTGACTCTTATGTACTTGAAAACCCAAATGTCGAGATAAGACGGATTGGTGCTCCCGAAGCTAAAGGACATTTTGAGTTCCACATGCACAATGTCAAGCCAAAAGCCCTTAAACATATTCTGGTTTTCATTCCCCAAGGAAGTTCTGTAAAACAGACAATTCTGGAAATTCGGTTGGCTCGCGGCTACCTGTCGGCTAGCCGCCAAGGTGAATAGCAGTTAGCCTCCAGCAAACCGTCAGCTGACCGCGAGTCCCAGACAGGAAATTTGTTGCGTTATGGAAATGTGACCGAAACTAGTCAATCACTTGTCCGCTAGCCATGGAGGTGCATTGCGGTTAGCCGCCAGCTGACCGCTGGTCCCAGTCAACTTGCAACATTCTGCATTTCTAACCGTGAATCTCGGTGACCTTGTGGTCACTTGGCGGTTGGCCGTAGTCAAATTTTGGCTAGCCGCCAGGACTTTCTAGCTCAAGGTGAGAATTCTGTGTTTCTAATCGAACTGGGCCGGCTAGCCGCTGGTCACCTGTCATCTAGCCGCCGAGGTGACCGTCAACTGCAGGAATCAACACGGCAGATCAGATTTAGATCATTTCTTCTTCAAAACAAGTCAGATTCTCATCAAAATGAAATTAGAGCTGAAAGAAAACATTTAAACCATGCTACAGCATATGTATGCAAACTTGAATGTGGATTTCTAGCACAAATAACCACATTTACTAAAATCACCAAAACAACCTAGGAAAATAACATTTTGAGGTCAAATGATATACATTTCAAAACAAGTATAAGAAGAGTCAAAGAGATCACTTGCCTTGGCCAACAAATGCAAATCCAACCTTCTTGAAAGATCCTACCCAAGAGAAGAGCCAAGATCTGCAAATGCCTGAAAAACAACCTTAAAACCCTTACATTGTGAAAACAAGGATCCCATTTCGAAAATAGGCTTACAATCATGAAAAACAAGATCTTTGGGAGTTAAAAAGACTCCATTAAAGAGGTGGGTTGGAGTTCTTACCTAGAAAAGTCCAAACAAGAAGAAAAGAGGAAGAAGAAAAAGTTGTCTAGCTCCAAACACCCAACAAATGGGTCCAAGGAAAAGCTTTAGGAGAGAGGAAGAAGATGATGGGAACCAATCTTCAATCTAAGCTCCAAAGATTGTCATGCAAGAAGGAGAAAATGGAGAGAAGAAGAAGAAGCTCCCAAACTACTATGGACATGAGTTTCAATGGCGTGTGCAGGAAGAATGAAAGTGAAAAAGAGAAAAGGAGATATTTGGCTTGGGGTGGGTGTGGGTCCCAAAGGTCTGGAACTTCAAAAGCCTAAAACATGGTCTTGCGGGCTCCGGACGAGATCGACGAAGAAGGATAAAACGATCCTCCAAAAATCTAGTTTCCAAAAAGTATATTTTTGACATATTTCCCAGATATCGAAAATCGTGTCCAGAATTGGGTTGAAAATACCGTTTTACCCCTTTTTGGCCAAAACACAGGTTTCTGGGTTTCAAACGTGGACGGACAAAATACAAAAGTTATAACAAATGATAAAACCATTTAGAATAAATTAAAATCACAATCAAAGCAGAAATCTAGAATCACTCTCCCATGCTAACACGTGCACTCAGGGCGTCCCTGAGCGTGTCTAACTCAACCAACGCTCTCAAATTTCCCGAACAAATACTAAGACTAATACAGGTCATTCTAACCCAAACGATTACTAAACTCTCTTAAAATAAACACTCGTTTAGTTAACACTAATCGAACTCATCTAGGTTGGGGTCTGACACATTGTCAACCTGGGATCTAATGCTAAGGCGGAGGCGGTTTCAGTGAGAGTTATTACTTTATGTTTTTCAAATAATAAATTGATTTTGTCAGATACATTATATGAACCATCTTGGAGGCAGAATTTAATTTCAGTTTCTAGTTTGGTGAATAAAAGTTATTCCATTACTTTTGGTACTGAAGTTGTCATAAAAAGGAACGGTACTTTCATATGTTATGGCAAGTTAATCAATGGACTTTATTTATTAACTCCCACGATATATGAGATATATGATACCGAAATAAATAATAGACCATCATTAAAGAGAAAATCGCCTTCATCTAATCCAACAAAGCTTTGGCACCTGAGGCTAGGTCACATTAACCTAAACAGGATTGATAGGGTAGTGAAAGATGGTATCTTGCCTTCATTGGTAGTAGAACCAATGCCTATCTATAAATCCTGTCTAGAAGGCAAAATGACCAAAAGACCCTTCTCATCCAAGGGCAATAGGGCCAAAGATTTACTGGAATTAGTCCATACTGATGTGTGTGGACCAATAAAGGTTAGAGCAAGAAGAGGATATGAGTACTTCATCACTTTCACAGATGATTACTCAAGATATGGATACATATACCTTATGCACCGCAAGTCTGTGGCATTTGAAAAGTTCAAAGAGTTTCGAGCGGAAGCGGAAAAGCAATTAGGTAAAAGTATCAAGACTCTTCGATCAGATCGAGGAGGGGAATATCTTTCAATTGATTTTATGGGATACTTATCAGAGAATGGGATTCTCTCCCAGTTGTCTGCTCCTGGTATCCCTCAACAGAATGGAGTAGCAGAAAGAAGGAACCAGACTCTTTTAGATATGATCAGGTCTATGATGAGTTTCTCAGGATTACCTACATCCTTTTGGAGATATGCTTTGGATACTGCAATGTACATACTAAACCTCATACCATCTAAGTCTGTACCTAAGACTCCCCGGGAGTTGTGGTTCGAGCGAAAGCCTAGTCTACAATATTTACACATTTGGGGTTGTCCGGCACATGTGCTGAAGGTTAAGACGGATAAGTTGGAATCGAAGTCGGAAGTATGCACCTTTGTAGGATATCCTAAAAGAACCAAAGGTTGGTTATTCTATAATCCCAAAGAGCAGAAAGTGCTTGTAAGCACCAATGCGGTTTTTCTGGATAAAGATTATATGATTGACCAGAAATCTTTAGAAAATGTTATTTTGGAAGAAATCCAAGAGCGATCAATTCCAAATCCTAGTATGACCGAATTTGAAGAAAATCCACCCATACGTGACCCAGTAGTTACACCAGTGCCTTGTCGTAGTGGGAGGAATGTCAGGCCCCCTGACAGTTTCTCATTTTTGGAAAAGTCTTACAAGGCAATCTCGAAAGAACTGGAACAAGATCCCTGTAATTATGATGAAGCAATAAATGACATAGATTCAGGACGTTGGCAAGAAGCTATGAAAGCTGAGATGGAGTCCATGTACTCTAATCAGGTCTGGACACTTGTGGACTTGCCTGCTAATATTAAACCTATTGGGTGCAAGTGGGTCTACAAGAGAAAGAGAGGACCAGACGGAAGAGTTGAGACCTTTAAGGCCAGGCTTGTTGAGAAAGGATATACTCAGAAAGAAGGTATCGGTTATAAGGAAACCTTTTCGCCGGTAGCCATGCTCAAGTCTATCCGGATGGTCTTATCCATTGCGGCTCATCTCAATTACGAGATTTGGCAAATGGATGTCAAGACGGTGTTTATCAACTGCCATCTTGAGGAAGACCTCTATATGATGCAGCCAGACAGTTTTGTGGCCAATAACCAAGAGCAAAGAGTTTGCAAGCTGCAGAAGTCCATTTATGGACTGAAGCAGGCATCCCAAATCGGAACATCCGTTTTGACAAGGCAATCAAGGCATTTGGTTTTTGTAAAAATCCGGATGAGTCATGTGTGTACATGAAAAGTGAAGGAGACAGGGTAGTTTTTCTGGTATTGTGTGTCAATGACATCCTTCTCCTCAAGAGAGACATTGGAATGCTGTCAGCGGTAAAAGTTTGGTTGGCTAAGACTTTTGATGTGAAGGACTTAGGAGAAGCTAGCTACATCCTAGGGATCAAATTCCATCGAGACCGGAAAAATAGGATGATTGGCTTATCTCAAGCTGCGTACATAGATAAGGTGCTAGTGCGGTTTGCAATGCAAGACTCCAAGAAGGGTATCACACCTTTCAGGCATGGAGTGCACCTTTCTCAAGATCAATGTCTTAAGACACCTCAGGAAAAGGAGCAGATGAGAGAAGTGCCATATGCTTCGGCTGTTGGCAGCCTCATGTATGCTATGCTTTGTACTAGACCGGATATCTGTCATGCAGTGGGTTTAGTCAGCAGATATCAGTCTAACCCAGGTCCTGACCATTGGACTACTGTGAAGTGTATTCTCAAATACTTGAGAAGGACTAGAGATTATATGTTAATTTACGGCAGTGATGAGTTGATTCCAGTCGGTTACACAGATTCTGACTTCATGTCAGATAAGGATTCGAGGAAATCAACCTCTGGGTATGTGTTTATGCTTAGCGGTGGAGTTATCAGTTGGAAGAGTATTAAACAGGAATGTACCGCTGATTCCACCTCGGAAACTGAATATATAGCGGCTTGTGAAGCAGCTAAGGAAGCAGTTTGGCTCAAGAGATTCCTTATGGAACTCGGAGTGGTACCTTTGGCGCGACAGCCGCTCACAGTTTACTGTGACAGCAGCGGGGCAGTCGCACAGTCCAAGGAACCCAAAAGCCATAAAAGCGAAAAGCATGTACAGAGGAAATATCATTTGGTCAGAGAGATTGTGCAAAGAGGTGACATTGCCATCACCAAAATAGCATCTATGGATAATCTCACAGATCCTTTCACTAAGCCTTTGACTACCAAGGTCTTTGAGCAACATGTAGAGGGGATGGGCATGAGATGCAACCTTGATTGGCATTGAGCCCAAGTGGGAGATTGTTAGTTTTATTGTCTCAATCTAGTAAGATTGATATAATAAATTGATTAATTTCTTTATTTATCAATATGTTCATGTTTTCCTTTCATGATATGAATGGTGTTTTATTTACTTAGTTGCATATAACCAATACAAATGACATGATGGTCCATGAGATGAACCAGAGTCCACAAGTGTATTAGATGTAACACATGTGTGTGGATGACGTCCACATACAGGAGACATATGTCACAAATCTTATACTTTAATTGATTCACAACCGGTGATGAGATTGGGCATCTCATCTGACAAGGTTGCAGTATTATGATCACTATGAAATAGTGTGATCTGTCTCGATCATCGGAATGTAAGATTCTAGATCATTATACTGGTACATTGGATGTATTGAAGGGCCATGAAAAGCACCTTAGGAACACTGTCTTTACTTTAAGGCATGCTCTCATAATTCCCTAACAATAGGCTCTTAATTCTGAGACATTGATGAACTCAGGTTTCTATTTATTCATTTACTTTGAGTCACCAATGTGTGAGGCCAACTATAGGTCAACACCTTGGTGTCTTGGGTACGTGGTAGTAAGACTGTGAGAACATTTAATGATCAAGATGAAATCTATCCTAATTATCCCCTTATGCCAATTAATGGATTTATCATTGGTAACTGTACACCCATCTCAATTAAGAGTTAATTGGATGGTACTAATGATCACTGTGATTAATTGGGTCTTAAGGATAATAAGATATGGATCTAAATTGGTGGACAGTTCATCCAATTAATCCGTGGATATTGATGGAAGGGCCTACTTGTGGTGATACGGAAGTTTACGGTCTTCATGTAATTTATTCCTAAGATTGGAGTTCAATTGCATTTATTTAGTGGAGTTATTTGCAATTAACTGTGGGCCCAGATTGCACATGAGATGTGGGGTCGTGGTGTCCCAGTTGGAATCAGCTTTCTATGGTATCCCTAATGGTCCCCACGCTAGCCTAAGATTGGATAATTACTAATTCTAGTTTAACTCTAAAAGGAATTGGAAAGTTACTATTTCTATTTGAAGTGAGACCTCTAATAATGGTAATAGTAATTTACTAATTATTAATGGAAGTAGGACCTCTATTTTAATTAGAAAGGAGAAAGTTACTAATTAATGTGGAAGTGAGACTTCTATTTCAATTAGTAAAACAGGAGAACAAGTGGGCTATATATAGGGGAGAACCCCTCTTGGACATCCATGCTTTTGATGCACGCCCAGCCTCTCTTCTCTCTCTTGTGCAAGTTGTTGCACATCTCTTCTAGTTCCCTTCTAGTTTCCTTAGAGTTTCTAGTTACTTTTTCTCTTGGAGATTCTTCCATCTTCTTTGAGAAAAGATATCTGAAACGAGTCATAGCGTGGAAGACAATTGAGTATTGGAGATTCTTATTTGCTTTGTGAAAGAGTTCTTCATCAAATGGATTATTTAAATTCTCCATTAGAGCACAACCGAGCTCCATAAGTATAATCTACTCCTTGTATGTTATAGAATTTCGTGGTTGCTTGTTAGGTGCTGTTTCTATCTTCTAAATAAAGGTTATTGCTGATCATGGTTAATGAGATTGAGTTTTGGATCCTAAATTGGGTTTTTGTTGCCTTATGGATACTTGATCCCTGAGTCAAGTGGGTCAAAAGTTTTGAAAGCCTATCCATGAGGCCCACCTACTTCCAACAACCCGGTCTTACTCTGAAACCTCATTGAAGGTCACCCTCCATCCGTGCTTTGATTCAGATCAGCAGCAGCTCCCGCCTCAGCCCAACGGCCATTTCCCTTTCTTCTTCTCCTACTTGTCTCGGCTACTTGCATTTCTTCTCCCCAGCAGCTACTTCAACGCCCCCTGTCAGCGGCCCTCACCTGCATTTTTCTCCGGCGGCCAACCGGCAGTTTTCCTTACCCACCAGCCAGTCCGCCTATAAAACAGTAGCCTACCACTTCCCTTCTCCTCTGTGCCAGGCCAGTCTCCCAGTACTTAGATAGCCACTCATCTCCCTGCACTCAGTCGGCCAACTCTTTCCCTGCACTGCTCTCGCCCATCATCTCCTTGCAAACTCTCGGCCATCACCTGCATTTTTCCTCTTCCCAGAGACCACTTGATGTTTCCTCCTCTTAACGACAACCTAATGTTGCCACAATCCTAGCAGCCATCAGTCTGCACACAGTAGCTGGCCACAGTTTCTGCTCCTTTAGCCCACCGGCTAGTCCACTTGTATTCAGCCCAGCCGGCCACTTCATTCTCCTCCCTGCCCACCAGCCAGTCCACATACAATACAGTTGCCAGCCATTTCACCTCTCTTCCCTGCTAGTGGCCAGTCCTCTTCCAGCAGCTAGCCACCTCCTGTCTCCACTTTCAGCAGCCACTGTACTCCTTTCTCCTTCCTGTTCAGTGGCCACCAACTGCACCTCCCTAAAACAAGCTACCATCCTCCCTGCACCGTGTCCCAACTGCAGCTCCCTGATACCAGCTGCAGTTTCTTCTTCTTTTTCTTCCCCTCCTTTTTTTCAACTTGCTAGGAACTAGCCCTTCACAACCTTCAATCTGCACTGTCCCTGTCCAGCCACGTGCAATGCCTCCACCTGCACTGTCCAGCCCACCTACAACTTGTCCAATCACATTACAACTTTCCTAGTCCACCTGTACATTTCCAAGAGGCCCATGAGCAAAAGCCATCAGCTGAATGCCAGCTGCAGTTGTCATTAGAAAGGTTCCAGCTTCTGTGTATAACCTTGGACCAATGGGTTCCACCCCAGGACCCGTAGAACCTGACCCTTAGGCCCTGTTTTATGACCCTTGAAAACTAAAGTTTTAGTTAGATCTTAGCTTGATTTGAAACTGTTTTTAACCTTATTAACCTCATGTATTAGTTCTAAGTGAGATTGTGGATTTTGTTTAAGTTTGGGATTAGAATAACATTTATATAGCTTTGGGGAATTTTGAGAGCCTTTTTAATTAGTGGGACCCTTTGGGGGTTCCTTTGTAGTGTCCTTGCGTGAATATGGGGGGATTATCCAATATTCCAAAAATTCGTATTTTAGCTCCGTTTGATTGGTTTTATCATTCCCTACAACTTTCTTGTTTACTCTGTCCCCGTTCGAGACCTCGAAACCCTATTTTTCTATTGTCAAGGGCAAAACAGTCTTTTTGCACAAAATCTAGACACAAATTTCAATATCTCCAAAATCCGTGAAATTTATACTTTTAGGAAACTAGATTTTTCGGTGAACATTTCTTCCTTCTCCGTTGAACTCATCCGAGGCCCGAAAGATGATGTTCTAAGCCCAACAAGGTTGGTTAGTGGTGGGACCTATCTCCATTCCCTATATAAAGAGTCTTGGAAGTGGGTGGGCCTCTTGGATAGGTTTTCAAAACTTTTGACTAACTAGAAGTAGTGATCATCAATCAAAACGCAACAAACCCCAATCCAAGATGCATGTCCTCAATCTCAGCCATCATGGTCAGCAAATAAACCTATCAAGAAGATAGAAACAGCACCTAACAAGCAACCACGAATTTCTACAACATACAAAGAGTAGATAATACCTATGGAGCTTGGTTGTGCTTTAATGGAGAACTTGATTAAACTCTTTGATGAAGAGCTCTTTCACGAAGCAAATCAAAATCTCCAATGCCCAATCGTCTTCCACGCTATGTCCCACTTCAGATCTCCTTTCTCCAGAGAGATGGTGGAATCTCCAAGAGAAAGACTAACGAGAATCACTAAGGAAACTAGAAGGGAACTAGAAGAGAGAGAAGGGAAGAGGAGGAGTGCAACTCTTGCACAAAAGAGGGAGGTGGGCGTTAACTCCAAGGGAATAAGAGCATGGACGTCCAAGGCCTCCTCTTGTCTCCTATTTATAGTTTTTACAACTCCTCTCTTTGTTTATTATTAGAAGTCTAACTTCTATAATAATTAGTAACCATTTATTCCACTATTACCACTATTAGAAGTCTCACTTCAAATAGAAATAGTAGCTTTCCTTTTTTAGTTCAAATAGAATTAGTAAAGATCCAATCTTGGGCTAGCATGGGGACCACTAGGGATTCCATAGAAAGCTGGCTCCAACTGGGACACCGCAACCCCACATCTCATGTACAGTCCGGGCCCGCAGTTAATTGCAAATAACTCTACTAAGTAAATGCAATTGAACTCCAGTCTTAGGAATAAATTACATGAAGACCCTAAACTTCCCTATCACTACAAGTAGGCCCCTTCATCAATATCCATGGATCAATTGGACAAACTGTCCCACCAATTTAGATCCATATCTTTTTATCCTTGAGACCCAATTAATTATAGTAATCATTAGTACCATCCAATTAACTCTTCATTGAGATGGGTGTACACTTACCAATGATAAATCCATTAATTGGCATAAGGGGAAAAGATTGATTCCATCTTGACCATTAAATGTTCCCATAGTCCTACTACTATGTACCCAAGACACCAAGGTGTTGACCTACAGTTGGCCTCACTCATTGGTGACTCAAAGCAAATGAATAGATAGAAACTTGAGTTCATCAATGTCTCAGGGTAGAGAGCCCATTGATAGGGAATTATTAGAACAGACCTTAAAGTAAAAGACAGTGTTCTTGAGGTGCTTCTCATGGTCCTTCAATACATCCAATGTACTAGTATAATGATCTAGAATCTTACATTTCGATGATCGAGACAGATCACACTATTTCATAGTGATCATAATACTGCAACATTGTCAGATGAGATGCCCAATCTCATCACTGGTTGTGAATCAATTAAAGTATAAGATTTGTGACACATATCTCCTGTATGTGGATCTCATCCACACACATGTGTTACATCTAATACACTTGTGGACTCCGGTTCATCTCATGGACCATCATGTCATTTGAATTGATTATATGCAACTAAGTAAATAAAACACCATTCATATCAGGAAAGGAAAACATGAACATATTGATAAATAAAGAAATTAATCAATTTATTATATCAATCTTACTAGATTGAGATAATAAAACTAACAAAGAGAACCCTTTCTCACTTTACTCTTTTCTTGCTACTTTGGTTGTGGAAAGAAGCTCTAGCTGCCTAGGGTTTTCTCCCTTCTTCTTCTTGCTCCTTACTCACTAATCCACCATCAATCTTGCCCAAATGGAGGATGAGGCTTCAACATCTTCTTCCCCATCTTGAAAGCTCTCCAATGACGCCATTTGTAAAGAAATCCAGCCAACTTGAAGCTTCCCTTGGGCTAGTCTTGTTCATTTGAGTAATTTCCAAGTAAGCAAACCTTCCATTTTCTAGATTTGTGCTTTCCTAATCCATGAGAGTTTCCTCCTCTCCTATTGGAAGCTCACTCTTTCTATTTCTTGGTTTTGGCTACTAGGGCTGTAATGGGTTTGTATTTTGGGGGCTTTGTGTAGTTGGAGCTTTGTGGCTTGAGAGGGTGATTAGGAGCTTGCTTAGTCATCATTGAGGCCAAGGCAAGTGGATCAATGGAGTGTTTGAATGATTTTATGTTTTAATGAGAAAATATGGATTTTTATTATTTGCCTTCACCTATGTTTCTCTATGGTTTAGGGTAATTTTGAAATGTGCATATTGATAAGTTTTTTTTCTCTTATTTAATCCCTTAATAATGTATGCATTATATTTTGTTTAAGCTTGTTTTTGTCAAATGTGGATTTCCATGAATGGTCGTTGTTCTTGTATTGAATGAGGTTGGAAGTGAATGGGATTTGATGGCTTTGGTGGAAGGTTGTTGGAGTATTAAATGTGGTTTGAGAAGGTGGAAGCACCATTACTTTTGTGTCAAAATGGTGGCTAAAAAGGGGATTTAAAGAGAAGAGAAGAAGAGGCCCGAAACGCACAAAACGGGCAGCTTCTGAAGCTGTCTGCTAGAGCGGACCCATGGTCGGTCGAATGGACCCTTCCAGAAGCTCCTTGGCTCGAGCCAACCTTTAGGTTCGCTCGAGCCAGCCCGACTCGGACCAGCCTGCTCGAGCGAACCTAGGTCCACTTGAACGGACCCTATCCAGAACCTTATTAGCTCGAGCCAACCTGACTTGCGCCAGTTCGCTCGAGTGAACCTGTGTCCGCTCGAGCGGACCCTCCCAGAAGCTTGCCAGCTAGAGCGGACCAAATATTAGGCCTGGGGCTTGGTTGGGAACATGGAAATGATGTTTGAATGGCTGGGAAAGGTCTGTTTGAGGCCTTAATACAATGGTGAGACCCGAAAAGTTATAAATGGAGCCCGGTTGAGAAAGAAAGCCATCATGGAGGTATATTGAGGCCCTTTTTTACTCACTAAAGTGAATGGAACACTTGGAATGCCTTGATCTTCAGGAGTGCCAAACTAATAACATTGTTTGACATACTAGTGTCCTATACACCTTGATTTAGACCGTTAGTCCTCAATGTATGATCCGGAATTTAAAGAAATCCATTGTGTTCTCTCTCACTCGAATGTCACATGTTTTTGCCTGTTTCACGTGACATTACTTGTTTTGCTTTAAAAATATTGATACATGCACTGAATGTGTCCTGCTAGCCCCGTACCCGCATGACCAGCTATTAATGTGAGATATGTGCCTATGAGCACCTCATCCCGCATTCTTGGATGTTATACACCAATATAGATATGTAAATGTCCTGCTTATTTCTTGTGACGTATGTGTCGGCCCCACCAAGCTTGGATGTCCTTGTTGGTTTGATCCATCGACCTGGGGATCCCCCTTTTGCTCCCACCAGCTATAATCTGGGTCCTGTCCTATCCCATTACCCAGTTTCGTGGCCGTGGTCTTGTCTAGCTGTATGTATATATATATTTCGTTGGTTCTCGTCACTTCGTGTGTTCGAGACCAACGCCTTGAATGTGCTCTCATCAACTAGTGATGGAGGATTTAGCTTTGGTGTGGTTGCCATCTTGTAAGTTCCTGTTCCTTGGTACCTTACATGTTTTATATTACACATGTATTTTGAATAAATGATGCATCTTATTGTCGCAACCCCGAACTGAGGTCCACGATCTTGGCCCGCGACTAGTGTGTCCAGCTGTGATTATCCTATAGGTTTCCACGGTGAGGATTCCCAAAACTATCATGAAACAATCTCACACGAATAATGGTTTGCAGAAGCGTGCAAGTAATTTCAATTACAACTTATCAATGTAAAACAACTGATTCCAAGATGCATAAGTTAAATAGTTCAAAGGACATAAACATTCAGAGTGAGAATGTATAACATAGCATTACCATGATTTAAGTTCCAAATTTCAAGAGAACAAAGGTACGTTAAGTTTAAGTTTACATCCCAAAATAGAAAAAGGCCAACAAAGGCCATACATCCCAAAAATACAAAACAAGTCCCATCCAAATGTTTTCGTAACTCAAGACCCCACTCGACATCTAGAGGACGTCGTCGGGTTGCCACTCACGGGCTGGGGGTGGCTTAAAAGCCTCCTCCGGGCGCTCCTCCTCAACGGCAACGACGCCTGCATCTGAACACCAAAACAAAAGGATCAGACACGATAGTCTGGCAGGCGATCAATTTAGACATAATGTAAATCATTAAAATTTGAGATGACAAGGCTTAAAACATCAAATGAATTCGAAGCAAAACTTTAATAGTATGCAAGCAAAACTAGCATGATCTCAAGAAAACATCATGATTCATGAATCCACATAGAGCCCATCCTTTCTCCGTCATACGTGATGGCAGAAGCAAGCAAGACTAAACAAAATGAAACGAAACGAAATGAAAGCTCGAACCACATAACGTGGGCAGGAAAACCGGCCGCGGAACCGAACAAAACAAAGATGTGTATAAATACACGACTAATATGCAGATTGTCCTTATGTTGAAGGACCTCCTAACTAGTCGATCAGACTGAGAGGAGAGTCCAAGCTCAGCGGTATTCAACGATATTCATATATACACAAAACATAGCGATACTTGTACAAAACCTATCGAAAATAGAGGGATACACTTATCAATACAAAGCAAGGCAAAACTAAACAAGAGTAGCACAAGTTATAACAAAACAGGACTAAAAAGTGTTCCCCATTATAGTTCTTGAACGATTCAAAGCGGAACTTATACTTGCAAGACAAAACAAGTGCTAAACGATATTCATCGTATCAAAATCATGATCTTAAAGAAAAATTAGTCAAGCATACGTTAAGACCTTTCATTTGATCTTCGTATGTTTGAAACCCAAATGTCAAGATGTAGAAAAGGATTGGTGTTCCGGAAGTTAAAAGACATTTTAAGGTTTTAAGTGCACGATTTCAAGCTAAAAGTTCCTAATCATATTCAGGTTTTCATCCCCAAGAAAATCTCTCAAAACAAGGCTAGTTTCAAAACTTGGTCAGCTCTCGGTCACCTGTCGGCTAGCCGAGTAGTAATTGTCGGCTAGCCGCCAACTGACCGATGGTTGACCGCCTGGTCTCAGGTCAGGAAAATCACCATTCTGGAAATGAAATCGAACTGCACTTGGTTGGCTATCGGCTAATCGAAGTTAAGCTGGTCGGCTAGCTGCCAGCTGACCGAAACTCCTCTGTTGTAAAACAAGCTACTGGAAATGGAACCGAATAGGTTCGAGTGGCTGTCAGCTAGCCGAAGTGGTGTAGGTCGGCTAGCCGCTAGCTGACCGACTGTGTGTGGTAGCCTAGTTCAGGCTCAGATCTTTATTTCTTTCTTCCTCCATTCTTTTCCCATTCCACTTCCTTTCACTCTTTGTCAAATCCCTGCACATTCCCTGAGCTTTCGTGCTCTCCAAGGGACCATTTCCATACAATTATAACAATCAAACTCATTCAAACATTTCACCATCATACTCTTCAAATTTTTCATCCATCCACAAAACATTTGAATGGGGTAAAAATCACTTAATTGAATGGAGAACTATCAAAATAAAACCATTTACATATGCATTTCAAACTAAGACAAAGTTTCAGACCATTTCATATACTTGAACCAATACATTGCTCAAACTAACATGAGAGAAGAACCAAACCATTGGAGCTAAAGATGTTCAAATATGGCATGTATCAAGAAGAGCTAAAATGATCACTTGCCTTGACAATAGCTAAGCCAAAATCTCTCAAAATCCTACCCAAGAGTAAGCCACGAAATCTACATAAGAAGCCCCAAGAAACCATTCAAAAATCATCATTTTTGGTCAACAAAACCCCCATTTCGAAAATGGGTTTGCATGTTAGTAGAAAGGCTTCCTAAGGAGCTCAAGAGACTCCATTAAAGAGGAGAAGAAGCTACCTCACCCGAAGCTTGCTATACAATAAGGAATGGGGAAGAAGAAGAGGTAGCCCAGCTGAAAACTTCAAGAAAATTGTACAAAAAGGAAGCTTGAAGTGAGGGGAAGAAGAGGGTATGCTCAGATTTTGATTTGGGACATTGTAGCTAGGGCATGCAATGTGAAAAGGGGAGAGGAAGATGAGTTTCTTCCTTCAACTCTCACTCAAGAAGAAGTTGCAGGATTTCTGAACGTGAGGAAAGTGAGGGAGAAGATATGACTTAAGTCAAAAGGGTTTTGTGGGTCCCATTGTGCTCAAAGCTTGAGATGGTTAAAACATCAGCTTGCGGGTCCCGGATGAAATCGACGAAGAAGACAAAATCGATCATTGAAAAATCTAGTTTCCAAAGTGTATAAATTTGGCATAGTTTTGAATTTTTGAAATTTGGGTCCAGATTTGATATGAAAGGACTATTTTACCCTTTTGGGCCAAAACTTGGGTTTTTGGGCCTCAAACACAGACGGGCTGAAAATGAAAGTTGAAAAATAAAATAAAACCATTCAAAAGAGATCAAAATCATGATTAAAATCGAAAAACTAGGATTTTCCTCCTAAGCTTACACGTACACTCAAGGCACCCCCCTGAGCGTGTCTGACTAACACAAAGCGCTCTCAAAATTCCCCAAAGCTAATTCTAAGATTAAATCAAACCAAATTCTAACCCCACGAACACTAAACCCACATTATAACTAAACACGCACTTAATTGGTACTAATCGCGCTAAACCTAGGTCAGGGTCTGACACTTGTTTTATGAAAATCAGTGCTTTGACAGGTTTTAAATATTTTCCTACTATACTGTTTGAATTACCGTATTATTATATCTATTCACCCACCTGCCAGACCGTCGTGTCTGACCCACTACTTTGGTACTCAGGTCCAAATCATGTTGTCCTTGAGGAGGAGCCAGAGGAGGCAGCCGGAGAACCACAACGTGTAGGCGAATGGCAAGCTGACAATGCCATTTAGACATTTGGTTAAGCTTCGAGTTACAGAACACTTTTTGGGATAGTGATTGACACATTTTGATTCTTTTGGTTGTATTAGCCTTTGTTGGCCTCTATTTTTGGGGAATGTTAACAAACTCATCTTTTGTATAAACCTTTAACTTTATAATTGTGGGAATGCCATTGACCATTACTCACTCTGACGTCAAATTTTGTATATGTGTGTTATCAGTCTTGTAATATGGAATGAGTTACAAACTTGATTTGCTGCACGCTTCCGCAATCTTGAAAGTGAATGACTTGTGTGCATGTGTGATATCCTCACCGCGGAAACCTGTGGAAAATTAAAAGTGTGTATCTTTATAATCACCACACACCATCACTTAGCTCGCCGATCCCAGATTAGGAGCGCCCTTCGTGCGCTAACCCAGTCCGGGGTCGCGACATAAGGATTTCTAAGTTTTTGAACCAAAATTGGGATGTTTTGAACCAAGGTTTAAGGAAATTAATGAATTGCCCTCCGATCTGAAAATAGGGGCTTTTGACTTAACCCCGGGCAATGCAAAGAGACCGTCTTTTCTTGGAAGAAGAAACATCAATACCTAGACTATGATGAATCCAGTCCCTCGACTTGCCCGATGTTAATTTCAATTCTGTATGTAGACCCAAACAATTACAGATGCATGTGTTGCACGGTGACTCGTATTTTTATCCGAACTTAGGGGTTGGATATTCCCACCTTCAGAATGCATCAAGTGTACAAATACACCAATATCCATCCCTTTGAGCATGTAACTTTGAGAATCACCGTACTTGCATACTTTTGATTATATAACTAGACTTTCTATATTTTTATCATATATTTTGTAAAATAGACTTGTTGTATTTTATCATACATTTTGTAAACTAGACTTGTTGTATTTTATCATGCATCTTGTAAACCTGATTTGTTGTATTTTATCATGCACTTTATAAATCTGATTTTTAGCATTTTGCCACACCGGACTCCGAAGGTCTTAGTGCGTGGTCCTCGCCCTACTTGACCATTGGATGTACCCCAATCCATAAAGGGTCTCTTAGTTTGTATGCGAACATTTATTGCCTTACCCTTCCGAGTTACCTGGATCACCTTCATTTTTCGCCACCCATTTTTGGGTTCCCTTATTTCTATCCAGAATGCTGCCTAATTTTCTGTAAAGTTCCCGAACTTAGAAAAATACTGTCTTGAAGCCTGTTTTTACATGTTTATTGTTTTAGCCTGAATTGAAAAAAAATAGTCTTAAAATATGTTTTGACCCGTTTTACTGTTTTCATCTTGAATTGAAAAGAATACTGTCTTGAAACCTGCTTTAACTTATTTTGTTGTTTTAAACCTGAATTGGAAAATATTATCTTGAAGCCTGCTTTAACCCCTTTTTTTATTTTAAACCTGAATAAAAAAATTACTATCTTGAAAACCTATTTTGACTCGTTTTACTATTTTAAACCTGAATCAGAAAATACTATCTTGAAAACCCGCTTTGACCCATTTTACTATTTTAAGCCTGACTTGGAAAAATATTGTCTTGAAGCCCGTTTTACCAGTTTTACTGTTTTAAGCCTGAATTACTCGGTTTACTGTTTTAAAAGCTGAATCCGCATTGTTATGTTTTAAGCATTTTGATTGTCTGATAATTCATTGTATCTTGCGAGTAACCAATTTACTTATTTATTCTAATTCAAGCACTAAAACCTGTTTTCTGCATTGATTTTCAAGTCGGCACCACTAAGCTATTATTGCCCGTCGTGTATTGCGGTTTGAGTCCAATATCTATTATATATATATATCGCTCACTGCAGTTTGAATTCTGATGTGACGGGTGTCACTATAGTACCTTCCTTGATTGGGTTAGACTAGTAGGTTCCTCGTAGCAGGGCCTCTGATTTCTGAACGGCATGACTCCAGGGTGAGTTTTTAGGTATTCTCAGTTCTGCTCAGTCGGGGCTAGCGGTTGCTTTCTTCTCCTTAAGTATTTAATTGTTTTAAATTAACTCATGCCAAGTGGTTGCTCAGATTTAATTTTTTTAAATTAACTCATGTTTATGATTGGTAAATCATACTTTCTTGCATCAGCCTGCTCAGTTTGTCTATATTGATTTTCTGAAATAATCACTGTGTTTATGTTTATGATTTGGTAAATCATATTTTCTTGCATCAGTCTGCTCAGTCTATCTACATTGATTTTCTAAAATAATCACCGTGTTCATGTTTATGAATTGGTAAATCATATTTTCTTGAATCGCTTTGCTCAGTTCGTCTGCATTGATTTTCCAGAATAATCACTGTATTTATGTTTATGATTTGGTAAATCATATTTTCTTTCATTTGTCTGTCTAGCTTTTGTTACTGTTTTCCTGATTTATTGCCTGTATTTATATTCTGCTTTGTACTTGCAAACTATACTTTTTATCTTAAATATTTGCCTGGCTTTTTATTTGATCTACGCTTGATGCCATAGGTTCGTTTTTCTCGACCTGCACCTTGGTACAGTTTCCGAGGTAGTGGCTGCTGAGCAGCTAGTGAAATGTGATTGTTCTGTAGAGGTTTTCATGTAGACTCCGCCCCCTGCACATGAGATGCGAAATATCTGGGAGTATTACTTTAGGATTTTTGTATTCTGTTTTACTGACCTTTATTGGTCTTTTACTTTGGGAATGTAATTAATACAACTTATGTAATTATAACTGGAGATATGTGAATGAAATCTCATGTTACTTGTCTAGCTCTGTTTATATTCTGTTATGATGTACCAGTCTGAGGATGTATTATCCATATGATTCTGCTGATAAAACATTAGTGATGCAATACGGAATCTGATGTGCACCAGTTCAGATTGTACCACAATGCAAGATGCCGCTAAATGTTCCATGACGGTGATTGGACCCTGCAACTCTCACCAATGCGGATCCTGGGGATAAATGAAATATTATACTACAGTAATTGCCCACTCATGGGCCCTTAATCCTACCCCCATTTTGGGGTCATGACAACCCAAAAAAGAAAAAAAAACTAAAAAGGGATGCAGAATGTTAATTTCAATGTTTCCACTTATTACTTTCCACAAACAGATGTAGCAATCCTCATTTACAACAAATTGATGTGGAGATCAAAAATCAAATGACAAAAAAGATAACATGAAACCCAAATGGGCATTCTTCAACTGCAGTAAATTGGATTAAAAACTAGAACCCAAATCTAAAACAAATTGAAGAAAGGAAATCAAGAGGCTCCATCTTTGTGACATTCCAGAACCATAATTGTTGTAAATCAGAATTTCTAGACAACACATATGTGGAAATCAACCCCAATCCATGGAATGCTAACAAGAAACCTAATTTACAACAAAATAAAAAAAGACTCCAACTTTGTGACAATAGAAAACTGTAATTCCTGTAAATAGAGACAACAAACTGATATTTTATTTTAGAGAGAGCATCGGAAATCAAGGGACCAGAGGAAAAGCATTATTAAAAAAAGATTCCAAGTAGATAAAGGATTTACCTGGATATGCTGGAGAAGAAGATGAGAGGCAAAACCCTAAAACTTTCAAGTAGAGTAATATAAAGGGCAGAGAAAGGGCAAAATTGGGAGAAATGGAGGGAAGAACAAGAGAGGAAATTTCATTGAGGAGAAAGAAAGTGAAGAACAGAAGAGGGAGTTCTGTTTTGTTTAATGAGAAATGCACTTTCCATGTGTCATCCAAGGGAAACCAGAGAGTGTAGCGTTTTCATGTGTAGACATAAGCAGGTGGCACTGTAGCATTTTCATGTGTAGACATAACCAGGTGACACTTCTTCGCTTTTAAATAAAGGTATATAGATTTACATGCATATTTCCTACTATGTATTTTGAACAATTTTTTATTATTTTCTCCTCTATTTGCCAAATGATATCATATGTTAGAAGAAATAATGCTTAAGAATTACTTCATTATTGAACCCTGCTGTTTAGCTGATATAAAAATGGGCCAAAGTAAAGATAGAAGAGAATATTTCAAAAGCTATTATAAAAACATAAATGATGATAAGAAAGAAGAACTCCGAAGAAAGAGAAGAGAGGCATACAAAAAAAAAAGAAATTAGCGAATGTTCTTGTTGCACATGCGCCATCTTCAACAAAGATTATTTTTTAAGAAGGTATGTTCATAACAATATGAAAATATAGTTTCAACATTTTTTTGGAGTTAATAATAATATTTTAAATAAAGAAAAAGCATGCTAAGATTCTCTATTGAAATTGATGTGGGATCTACATCAAAAGACTATTCTCGCATTATATCCGATCGACAACCAATTGAAGATGGTACATATAAAAATGAGTTCAAGTGAACACATTCCCAAAAATATTATGCTGCATTGAGTGAAGAGAAGAAAGAAATACTACGAAAAAAGATTAGAATTGCATACAAAAAGAGAAAATTATGCAATATGACAGGCACAAAAGCAAGACCTTCAATCGATACCATTCCTTAACAACAAGGTAACTACTTAGTGACTAATCCTTACGAAAAAAATTTAACAATATGAAATAAGTTTCATTATTCTTAATAAATCATTAACAGCAACAATTATTTTTTTGAATAAGAAATATATCAGTTACTAAATTCTCTTATAAATGACTAAAATTTTTCCTGTTTATATTGCACTCACTATCATAGTCAATGAAGTTCGACGCATTCCATCAAGAAAATCAAATAAGGGGAAAGAGCAAATTGAATTCTATAGTACCTATGAAGTTGGTAAGACTTGAGACTTCTATAAATACCTTTATATAAAATAATTATTAAATACAAAAAACTAATCCATTTGGTAATACTGTCAAAACTTAATCTAATAGGTGCAACATCAAAGGCTGGTCATCATTCTCCTTCATCAAAACAACATAATAAAGATTCCAAAGGTGATGAAACATTCCGATTGCTACTTGACCATCTTTGAAATTTGATAATATCATTTATTATAAATAAAGTCAATGCATCAGGTATTGTTACTCAATCCTCTTTGAAATTTGAAAATAACATTAATTCTATTACAAAATTTACAATGGGAGAAACCATCCAATCATTTAGCTCAAAAACACCTAAAAAGAGAAGAACAGGTACAACTATCCAAAGTCCACCAATTTACACTTTCATAATAATTAAAAAAATAGTTTATATTTGATATTTTGCTTATTGTAGACAAAATCCCCTGTAGCTCCATATCCATCGATGTGTTTCTTTAAAAAATAACTCGAGAACCATCTATGCTTACATCTTGTCCAAGATGTGAAGATTGCGATGCCAAGCGATTTTTCCATGAGCCTACAGGCTTTTGTTGTTCTTCTGGACAAATATCATTGGCCTCAAATGACATTCCTGAAGAACTCCATATACTCCTCACGTCCAAGTTGAAAGATGCTGTTGAATTCAGAAAATATGTTTGTACATACAACAACACTTGCATTTACATCATTCGGTGTAAAATATGATACAGAGCTTTGCAAAAGAGAAAAGGGTATATATACATTCAAAGTGCAAGGTCAAGTATACCACTAGATGAATGACATGATACCTGCAGATGGACATCCTTCGTGCTTGCAACTATATTTTTATGATACAGATCATGAAGTAGAGAACCGGATGCAAGGATCACAAAAGATTAATTCGGGCATCGTTCAAATACTGATGAATAGTTTATCAATTAATCCATATTGCTCATTCTTTTGGAGTCCTCAACATGTACCTACTTTAGAAAGCCTTCAAATTGTAATCAAGTGCAATGTCGGGTTAGATCAGAGAGTCTATAATTCTCCATCAGAATTGCAAGTTGCGGGAATATGGATAGAAAGTGATGATTCCAGTATTACTGCTGAACGTCATAGAATTGTCCAGAGTCATACAAGCCATAGTCACAAAGTGCATTATTATTTTGGATGCTATGATCCATTGCAATATCTGTTGTTATTTCCTTATAGTGATACTGGATGGCATCAAGGCATTCAAAGATTGAATTCAACAATCGCAACAACATACTATCAGGGACAAATATCTCTTAATCCTTCCCAAATCCAATCAATAGATGAACTTCTTGAAAAAGAAAAAAAGGGTATTGGTGACATTATTTATTCAAATAATACAATGAGTATTAAATGTTAATCTCTTTTCAGATTTTTTCCAGTGGTGTAGAAGAAACAAAACAAGAGGAAGCTTGTATCATATCGGGAGTATTATTGCTACAAATTGCAAATACAACCAAACACTACTTCAGTACTATTACACTCTGGTCGTCTGTTGCAGCAATATATTATTGATATGTATATCAAGCTGGAAATCTCCCGATTAGACTACTTCCGTTATAGACAAGATGAAATAAGAGCTGACTTATGTCAAGGACTTATTGATAGTATTGCAATTGGAGAGACTCGTGGTTCCAAAATTGGACATAGAATTGTTCTACCAGCATCATTTATTGGAGGGCCAAGGGACATGCGGCGTCGTTACATAGAAGCAATGGCATTGGTTCAACGCTTTGGAACGCCTGATATCTTTTTAATAATGACATGTAATTCTTTTTGGTTTGAGATTAAGGAACAATTACAATCATATGAAGAAGCACATAATAGGTCAGATTTGATTTCATGAGTATTCAGAGCAAAACTCGAAAAGCAAAAAGATGACTTGTTCAAAAAAAAAAAAAAAAAGGACCAATTCTACTTATGTCTATGTTACTGAATTTAAAAAAGAGGACTTCCGCATGTTCATTTCTTGCTCATTCTAAAGTCAAGCTATAAAATCATCATGCCATATTTATTGACAGATTTGTTTGCACTGAAATGCCTGACAAAGATAAAAATCCACACTTATATGCAACAGTTCTGGAGCACATGATGCATGGACCTTGTGGTAACTTGAATCCAAAAATGTGTGCTTGAGAAAAGATGGTTTTTGCAAAAACCATTATCCTAAAGAGTTTTGTTCGTCAACAACTCAAGGAAAGAATTCATATCCAGTATATAAAAGGCGTTACGACAATGAACAATTGAAGGTACGTTGTGCATATTTGGATAATCAATGGGTTATACCATATAATCCATACTTGTTAGCAAAGTTTGATTGCCACATGAATGTTGAGATTTATTCAACAATTAAAGCAGTCAAATATTTATACAAGTACATTTATAAGGGCTATGATCGTGTTACTTCCCATATTGTTGGTGATGAAAATTACTACGATGTTGATGAAATTGAACAATTCCAAACAGGAAGATGGATTTCACCTCCAGAAGCCGCATGGAGAATTTATAAATTCTCATTGAACGAAATTTATCCATCAGTGAGAAGCTTACAGTTGCATCTAGAAGAAAAACAAGTTGTAGCATTTAAGAAACAAGATGATCTTCTTCATATAGTCTTTAATGATCATGCCTCAAGGACAATGATGACTGAGTTTTTTCAAATGAACAAAATTAATGTAGAAGCACAGTAATACCTTTATAAAGAACTCCCTGAATACTTTGTATGGCATGATGACAAAAAATACTGGAGCATGAGGAAGAAAGAGAATGCTATTGGAAGGATCGTCACTGTAAATCCAGCTGAGGGAAAAAGATATTAACTGCGGTTATTGCTAAATCATGTCAAAGGCCTGACATCATTTCAAGATTTACAATAGCTAAATGCAATTGAAATATCATCATTCAGTGAGGCTGCATTGCTTAGAGGCTTCCTAAAATTAGATAATAGTTTTGAAGAATGCTTACAAAAGGCATCTCAATATTAAATGCCGCAAAGTTTACGACTGTTTGTTTGCTACTATTTTGGTATATTGCAACCCAAGTAATCCTAAGACGTTGTGGGAAAAGTTTGAAGATGCAATGTGTGAAGATTACAAATATGTTATACATTCATCAAACAAAAGGCAAGTTAAAGCATGGAAAGCATCAACTTTGTTCTTTAGTCAATGGGAAAAAACATTGCTAACTATGGTTTTGCTGGTATCAATATTGAAACTATTGACAAAAAAGCTTATTCAAAAAAAGTTGAAAAAGAATTGAATGTTTCAATTTCCTAACAAGATTTAATTGTAATGCATACACTCAATGAAGAACAAAAGCAAGCATATGACATTATATTGCAAAGAATATTCAATGGCAAAAATGGAGCCTTTTTTATTGATGGTGTGACGCCCCAGAGTCCCACATTGACTATAGAGAGGAAAGTGAACGGGATTATATGCAGAGCCTACACCCTTACCTTGCATGAGGCCTTCTGATAGGTTCTAGCCCATCAGAAACAAAACTATGAGGCCCGTGGACCAAAGCAGACAATATCATGCATGAGTGTAGGGTGGGGCGTTACAGATGGCCCTGGTGGAACTGGAAAAACATACTTGTACTGTACTGTTTTAAGTACATTGAGATCAAAAGGTTTCATTGCTCTCTCAACTGCAACTTCTGGAGCAGTTGCATAAGATATAATAGATTCTCAACTGCTGTTTGGAGGTAAAGTTGTTGTCTTAGGAGGAGATCTTCGGCAGGTCCTTCCTGTTGTCCCAAGAAAAAATAGGCATGAGCAATTAAAGCAATTTTGGTTACATCAAAATTGTGGCCAACATTAGAGAAAACCAACTTGACCGAGAATGAGAGAGCAAAATTTGATCCATCATTTAGTGAGTTCTTATTATGGGTTGGAAACGGAACAAAAGAAACTATCAAGAATGATAAAATCAAGATTCCAAAAGCCATGCTTCTTCCTTATAAAGATGATGTGACTTCTAGAGCTGATTTGCTAGAGCCGACATTTTGAAATCTACAAAAAGAAGCATACAATTCAGATTTCTGGTGGCTCATGCAATATTAACTCCAACAAATGATTTTGTTGATGAACTCAATGATTTGCTAATAAATCATTTTCCCGGTGACTCTATAAAATATTACAGCTTTGATTCAACAATGGATGATACGAAGCAAATTCAACAACAAGAATTTCTAAACAGCTTAACACAAAATGGATTTCCTCCTCATGAGTTAGTACTAAAAGCAAATTTTCCAATAATATTGCTTCGGAATATTGATCCACCCACAAGATTATGCAATGGGACACGATTAGTATGTTGAAGATTTACAGCAAATCTCATTAATGTGGAAATAATTGTTGGTCATTATCGTGGAAGAAGAGTATTCTTGCCAAGAATCGCATTTCAGCCAGCTGAAATTGATAAGTATCTATTCATGTTCAAAAGGAAACAATTTCCAGTTCGTTTGAGTTTTGCAACGACAATCAACAAAGCACAAAGACAAACATTGGATCATGTTGGTATATATCATCCACAGCCTGTCTTTTCACATGGTCAACTCTATGTTGCCTTATCCAAAGCAAAATCAGCTGCTACTGTAAAAGTTCTTATTAAACTAGGCATAGATGATACATTAGAAAATACATGCACTTAAAATGTTGTATACCAAGAAGTATTAGCACTTGCCAATTGTCTATAGCATCTATTGTTATTACAGGTAATTTTAAAAGAAACACTTCCTATCAATTTGATTTATTTTCTTATTACATAAATCCTTTCTTTTCACAAATATACATAAATAACTTAAACATAAATCCCTTCTTTTCACGAATATACATAAATAACTTAATATTTTAACAATGTTTACTGATTGTTTCACTTAATATTTTAACATCGTTTAATGAAACTTTCAATTGTTAACGTTCTCTCCAAAAATAATTCTAATAACATCACTTTTTATTAATATGCTTTATTTGCTAAGTAAATAAATCATTCCTTTTCACATGTATACATAAATAACTTAATTTTTTAACCTTGTCTAATGTTATTTCAATTATTGTCTCTACAGGTTTAACAAAATGGCTAAAGATTGCATGAAGACCACAGATATAACAAACCAAACAACAAATTGGATGGCAAAGATAACAGTACGTGAAAAAAGCATTGCTCGTCAATCATGAAGTGGGACTAAAAGATATTAGAATCTTATATTTAGTGACTATGAGGTAAATATACAACTATATATATATATATATATATCTTATGTTATTTCATGATCTTCTATATTATGAATAGTTTGATCATCATAGTAGTTTTCTTTCTTATAAGTTTAAGTTACAAAAGCAATTCCCTTTCAGCAATTTATATTTCAATTCGTTAAAATATAAGTTATTGAAAAGTAAATAAATTTCAACTTTATGTAGGGAAAAAGAGTACGAACCACCATCTTTGATACTGATACTGATTTATTTGAAAACATATTGACTGTGTTGAACAGTTACTATGTATCAAACATGTCTGTCTGCCCAGCTCATCCATCTTATCATTTTGGAGATACCGAATATCAATGGTTTATAAATAATCAATCTCATATTGAAGAAGTCAGAGAAGAAGAAGACGACATCAAAAGAAGCTTTTACAACTTCATTCAATTATCTAATATAAAAAATTCTGATTCATATGCAGAAATAGGTAAATAGTTTTTGCAGTGAAATATTATTTCTCTTATGTCATCATCCATATAATAAAAATAAATATATATCAATTTTATTCATTAAGATCACGTTCTTTAATTTTTTTTATAAAAATTCTCACTTTGCATCATACAGTATTGTAGTGCTGTATTTTTGGAAATCCTACCCCCAAAGGTAGTGAAGTCACAAAGTCTTTGTCATGACCCGGGCCCGAGATTAGGATTACTCTGGCTAAACCCCGAGTCGCGATCTCCTTACTTACTCCCGTAAACTTCGAATTAACCGAAGTTAAAACGAAATTCACAAGGGATAACCATACAGTCAACCTGTTAAATGTACATTTTTGCGGAATCGATATATACATTTGACAAAAATAATTTAAACAATACAAGTTCTTTACATAAAAGTAAAGTTTAATATACACATTTCATTTTACTAACTAAGTCAACCACTGCATATTCAAAATATAATGCAGGTGACTACTATTTACTTTAAAATGAATATACAAAGTAATTCTCAAAATGTTTCCAATTATTCCAATTCACTCGCCCTCCAATCTCTGCCCATTCAATCAGTCCTCCTGGAGGAACTTGATTGGCCTCCTCCGCAGGTGGCGCAGCCTCTGGATTACCGGCATGGGTAACTTGGCCTGTAATGTCGTCAATAACACTATGAACACGACGATTCAACAATGTATACACAAATCTATTATAGTATATGCTAAAAACATACTCATCAATTATATAATTGATAATTCTAGACAAGTCAATCAAATAACAGTATCCTATACATTAGAATCAATAATAATAACACTTACAAAAATTGGCAACTACATTAGTATTCACTCATTCAGTTCTTCCCAAAAGGAAGCATTCAGTATCAGTGTCCTCATTAGCACAGGGTGGAAGGGCGCACCATTCATGACCCAGGCCTTAACGAATGATTCATTCAGTTATTTCAGTGGTTATACTTTGTTAAGTGGCCTATCATTCAATATGTGTGGGATTTACCAGTGTCTTGATCAGAGATCATTGGCATCACCACGGAGTTTCGGAACACCCCATTCCATCTACTGCAGTAGGATTGTTCATTATTTCATTTCATTAATTCATTTCATGTTAGCTCAACAACGAGCTTAAGCTTTACTATGTCGTGCCAGACTCAGAAATCAAATTAAATCAAAAAATCCTATGCAACTCCTAAACCAAATATTTAGGTGAAACGTTCGTTATCTAATGCATTTATTATTTTTGATGACATCACTTTAAGTGAAATTTACACATTAGCATAACCTTAACTAACACCCATGAAGGTTTAGGAAAAATATAATTAACACTAGCCTTAAAACTAATTTAGGGGACACTTATGTACCTAAGAATCACCCATGTTTCCTACAAAACCAAAACCAACTGGACTCAATCTGATAAATACCCTGGCCGAAGGATTGGACAGAAAAACTGTCCCAGTTAACTCGCTGTCCGATCGATCGGACCTATCGATCAGATAGTCAGGTTTGATCGATCAGAACTACTCCAAAAATACAGTTTCAGTTCAGAAACTGGTTTTTCCTTCCTCCTTTCTTGTCCCAATTCATTCACAATCTGCACGTAAGTTGGACCTCATGTCCACTCCTCAATTTCCATTACATTCATACATCAAACTGTCCATCCATCCATTCATCAATCCACAAAAACAATAAAATCCAATAGGAAATGCATAAATTCCAAATCAATGTAATTTCTATGAAATTCTACAATAATTAACATCAATCACAAGTATTTGTCTATACTTGCCTTCCTTGGAGATTAATTGATAAAATGCCCTTTGCCTAGCTTGATTCTTGAGATGAAATCTCTTCAATTTCAAGCTCCAAGAACTCCAAAATGGAAGACAAGTGAGGAAGAAGATGAAGAAAATGAAGCTCTCACATAATCCACTTGCAAACCCTCACTCTTAATGAAGAGGAATGGAAGAAAGAAGAAGAGAAAGGGGCAAGGGTTTGGAATGAACTCAATGAGTTCATCATTTCTCTTATATAAGTGAACATTTTTCACTTAAGCCCTCCATCATTCTTCTAATTACAATTTGAGTCAAATGAAAGGTCATTTGATCCAATTTGTGTCGAACGCAACCATGCCTATTACGGAAGTGAATGTATTCCATGAGATACACACGTTGGTATCAAGGGTGACCGTATTCGACGAAATACACGAAAATTCATATTTACGAAAAAGTCCTCGTACCACATGGTTTACGTATAAAAATCAATTCAAATCATTCAATAACATTCATTATCATTCCATTAAGCTCAAATTAACCATTTGAGACAAATTCAATTCAATGTGGTCATTAACCATTTTTAGCTCAATTAAACATGATTAATTAGCATTCATCCCAATTAATTAGAGATAATCTTGACTAACTCGGGACGAGGTGTAGCAATCTCCCACTTCAACAATTAGTGGTAACAGATTCAAAGTATGCAATCTACCTTTTTACCAACTTTCTTTACTGTAACCTAATGACTTCTTCTATTAAGATTTTGCTTGCATAATTCTTAGTTTAAAGAGGATTGTTCTATCTACATGGTACAACATCATGTCGACGGTGATTGAAGCTCTTTCAAAACTAATGAATACAAAACCCATCATCATTGTCACACGTACAAAGTGATCATCCTATGATGGTATGCAAATAACAAATTTATTTATTCTAATATTTATATAGTAATATCTTAACATGCTTCTATTCTTTCTCAAGAGTAGCAGGATTAAATACAAGGGCTTCTTCAACAATTATCATAGACCCTCAAATACCACAAGCGACTTTGCTACGCACTTTGTACTTATAAATCATTTCATCATAATAATATAATCAATTATTACTATGATTTATTTTCTTCCAGGTGTTCAAATCATGATGATGAGCTTAATCAATTGCAGAAAAATAAGCATCATACAACCACTACAAGTACATCAGAAACAACAACCATAGGCATCCATGAGATTCTTACTTCAGAAAAAACAGTACTTAATTGCCCAACTTAAGATCCTTTCAAATGAACTCAATTTCCTCATCCATATCTCTTATTTCTAACCACTATTTATTAACATATGTTCTCATATTTAGGATGCTATATTTTTCATAAAAGAAAAAATTTCGATAGATGATCTACAACAAAAGTTTTGGTATATGGGTTGTAGCAATTGTAAGAAGAAACAACAACAAAGCATAACAATGAAATCTCATGTTCATGTCCTAACAAGGAGACTACTGCACAACCATGGTATGACAATTTTAAGATACAAATAACTATCTTTAATTAATTTCTATTACCATTTATTGCGTTCAATTTTTCAGGTTTAGAATTGTAGCAAATCTATCTGACCCCACAGGAACCATCTTAGCCACGTTATTTGCAAATGGGATGAAGAAATTATCATCATGTACATCAACACAAACAATGGAGTTCTTAGAAGAGGTATAATTACTATCAAATTCACATTCACATAAGTGCCCACATATCTTATAAGTAAAAGGCATTAAACTTACACTTTTATTTTAATCCTAGGGACACACAAATCAAATCGAAGACGTTGTCAATAATTTCAACGGGCAAGAATACATCTTTCAGTTGAAGGCTTATCAGTAAGGCTCGGGAGTTAATTTCACAATTCTATCAATTAATGACATTCCTAGAGAGAGCCGAACATAAAGAATGTGTCGAATACTATGTTCTTGTAAATATTCACCTTTGTTATCATTTCCACTACAGTTCTACATACTATGTAAAAAAAAAGGGCTATTGTAAGTAATAAGCTCATTGTCTAATATGCTTAACTGTTGTAAATAAAAATATCAGCGCCCTATTTTTTTGGTTTTACACTTTTACATGTAACTGATACCTGCCAAAATGTATAAGTTTTCTTGTCATTGTATCTTATTACTTTTTATAATTTTTGTTTCTTTTACTAAACTCAACTTCAATGTCAACATGTATGATTAACATGGGTCAACTTCAAAATTACTAAAGTTCGCTCTCAAAATATACCATTAAATAACATCTAGATCCATAATTGAAGCAACATTAATCTTTATACATCACTTGTTAAAAATGCAATCATGCTCACACACGCGCACACCCCATTACATTATATTTGTATGAAGATGCTTGTTATAAATATATCTTGTAAGTGAAGAAAGTTTCAAAAATGTTGATGAAGTTGCTATTTGTATGGATTGTGTTACTACAAGATTGATTTAGGTAAAACTCTAAGTAAATGTATGAGAATTCCATTGGATGATCCCCTACATCACCATTTTCACATGTTTCTCTTTCATTTGGATTAAATCTTCCCATGGAGCCCAAATAGACTCAAAAGCTTATTTAGCTTATACAAATTAAAAAAAAAATCCAAAAAATTAATGCCGTCTGCAAAATCAATTCTCTACTCCTCTCCTCTCGGATCAAGAATAAAGCATGAAACAACTCCAAAATATCTTGCTTATATTTTCTTCTTTCTTTATTTCCTCTTCTCCCTACCCCAAATCCTCACTCAAACTCTCTATTTTTTTATCATATTCTTGATCAGCCCATCCTTAACTCGCAATGATTGAAAGACTTCTTAGATACAAATTGCATAGAATGTCCATGAAAAATTCAACTTCCAACTTTCATAAATATATTGATGTATCCCACAATTATATCAAATATTGTTACCATGAGCTTTCAAACCACTTATTTTAGAAATTGCTTATTCCTTTTGATATCACAAACCTACTTCTTCTAATCTTGTCAAGAAACAGCTATAGGTACTTATTATTCACTACAGAAAGAAACCTAGAGGAAGATTGTCACTGCAATGTAAGTTTATTATCCTCATTGCCTAAATCTTCAAGTCAAATTACCAAGTAGTATCTTATGAAAAATGTTTGTCTTTCTTTGTTATTTTGCGTTTCTTCAATTTTCACATTTATAACTTGGTATCATAATCCCTTCCTTAAAATGCTTTGACTTCGGTCTTCATGCTATAATTTTTATGATTATTATAGAATTACATTGCATAAAGTGCTCTTATATATATTATGCCTTTGTGCTCTAATTATTATCATGATTGTGGAATTACTACTTATAATGCTAAATTAAATTAAGTAATATATATATGTAGCTTTGTAAATTTTTTCAAAAAACAAACTAAAACTTCTCCCTCTCTTACGTTTCTACATATTTTCATGATCTTCAATTTAAGAAAATATCCAAATGAACGTCTGTTGTATATGGATGGACGTGCCTTGCAAGTGCAGGGCATCACTAGTTTTTGTTAAAATGGGGACATGAGCATGTGATCTTTCACACTCATACAACCCAATCATATATGTTGTAGTAAAGGCCAGTTAGTAAGTCTTTTTTAATAAAAGCCATCAACTGCCCGGGCTTGGGCCTCACCTTTTTTCCAGGCTCTAGCCAAGCATTTATAGCCCAAGTTAGGCTTCGGCTAATGGTTAAGAAATTGGGCCGGGCCTAGATATTCTCAATCCGGCTCAGCCCAACCCGACCCATGAACACCCGTGTATGTGGAGCAACTTGGGATGTCAACCAATTTATAAAGGTAGTTTGCATGTGCAAGAAAAATTAAGGATATGGGATGACCCTAATTAAATAATTATAACTCCATATTTTTTTAAGTCTAAACTAATAATAATTTTTTGAATGGATATGTTTGTTTGTGACTGAAATCTAAAAATGATTAATTGTCAAATCAATATTAAATTAAAAATAATGCTTATTCATAAAGGTTGGTGAATATAAATATTTTAAATTTCTCAAAGACAAGACCATGCCCTATAAAGTAAAGAGGGCAAAAAAAAAAAAAAAAAAAGCCTTAAATCAAAATGATTTGGTATGAAAAAATCCTCTAAAAGATGTGAGATAGAACAAACTCTTTAACCATTTTCCGTCTTTGATCAAATAAATAAAACTATGTATTTAGGACCCAAGTCACCAAAGTGTGCATGACTTTTTCTAATAAAAAGAAGTTTTTAGAGTTATCCTCTATTCTCTAAATGTTTTCTTAATGGTCCATTTGCAAGAGGAGTTAAAAAAAGATAAATGATCAGTTAACACTCAATGGTTGGTGGTAGAAAACAAAATTAAAGATTTGTTTTCTTATTTTTAAGGCCTAAGGCCCTACCCCGGCTCTCGAGGGTAGGGAAAGGGCCTAGCTAGTGAATACCCATTGAGGGTATATTAACGGTCTGACCAATCCTAGACCGGAGTATATTAAGGGTGGGATAAGACCTTGGATTCAGCCCTTTGACAGCCCTAATTAAAAGTTTCTTTAGCTATTATCAGTCATCCCCATGGAGCTGATAAAAGGCTTTATTGACTAGTCTGGACTCCTGTTCTAGGGCACGTTTGTTAGGAGGTATTTTCTAAGGAGAATTGTGAGTGTTGGAGGACTAACATTGGTATCCCAATGTTCTGTTTGATTGTTTGAGTTCTTAATATGAAGGGTTGAAAACGGGTCTCAAACTACCCAAATACCTAAGGACTTGACTTGCAAAAGTTGGGGTGGTCCAATATTTGAGCCAGTTTTTATTGGGATCTTGTTCGAGTCTTTATCCAAATGAAACTTGGGTCTAGCTAGGGCTATCAATCCAACCCTTTCAAGAGGGGGCCTGGCCCGGCTCTGCCCCCAAAAGCCCTCAAAGCAAGAGCTTCATTTTTTATCTTAAAGCCCGATGGTAGGGTACGGCCCTATTTTGAAAAGCCCGCAATCTTGAGGGCTGAGCTAGGGCTTGACTCATTAGGCCCGAGGGGGGCCGGCCTGGCCCTCAGTTTATTAAATATGTAAAATTTTGAATAGTTTTTCTGAAGTTACTTTAAAAAACTTAAGAAGTGAGTATCCATCTATTCATTTATTTTTACCATAAGTGATTAGAATACATAGTTCATTGGTACAAAAGTTAGATAATGTAGATGTCTTTCGTAGAAATATAGTTTTAAAAATGAAGAAAAACATTGATAAATATTGAGAGCAATATAATAAAGTATTTGAAATGGTTATACTCCTTGATCCTCAACGTAAGTTGTTGTATTTAGGTTATGCCTTAAAAAAGTTATATGGATCAAGTGAAGATATGAGTATTCGTCAAGGTGATATTCTTAGACCACTTTGGAGATCTTTATAAAGAGTGTTGTGTGATTTATGATACACTAATACTATGACATTGTCAAATGTGGATAAAGTTAATTTAGTAAAAGTTACTAAGTTTGAAGATGATTTTTTAATATTTGAGTAACAAATGACTTAGACAATTGCTTTAGAAAAAAAAAATCTCAATTAGATTATTATTTTGAGGAGGTAAGGGATAAATCTATAAATTTAAATATATTGAATTGGTGGAAAGTTAATTCAGTAAAATATCCAGTTATTTCAATAATGGCTCGTGACGTTTTAGCAATTTCATTTTCTACCGTTGCTTTTTAATCGATATTTAGTACAGGAGGAAGAGTACTTGACCAGTATAAGAGTAGTTTAAAATATGAAACAACAGAAGTCTTAACTGCTTTTGTATTGTCGGTCTTTAATCCGGATATAGTGGGAGGATTAACATTAAGTTGAAGGTCAGTAGTGGCGTATGAAATATTTATTTATTTTTTTAAAAAAATCTTATTTTCTTTTAGCCCGTCCTGTGCTTTGAGGGTAGGATTAAGGGCTTAAAAATTATGTCTACTGTAAAAGATAGTGCTTTTGCTCGCTTAGGCTAGTCCACACATTTAAAGGTAGGATAAAGGCTTACCTTTGCCGGGCCTGGCCCTTGCCCTTTGACAGCCCTAGGTCCAGCTTAGCGGCTAGGTTGCCCATTCCCCTTCCCATTTCAGAAATCCAAACCCGAGACAAATATACGGAGGAGAAATCAATCCAGACAAGAAAAGGCGGAGGAGGAGAAGCCGAAGCTAGCCAGGTAATTTCTCGCTCTCTCTCTCTCTCTCTCTCTCTGCAGTGAGCTGAGTTTTACCCTTTTTGTGAATTATTCTTTTGGGATGGGATATGATTTAGGGTCTAAAATCAGAAATTACAGCGAATACAAATGTATTGGATTTCCGTTTTGTCCTTTTTCCTGTTATCCGTTCATGGGCTCTCTACTGTCTTGTGACGTGCCTCTCACAGTGAGAGAGAAAAAAGAGCTTCTCTAAAGAAGTGTATGTGGGGTTTTAAATTTTAGACAGATGTTCCTAAAAATCAGGTTCTGAATTTCTCTTTCTGCAATATGTAGGTATACTGACAGTGAAGAATGGTATTGTTCTCTCCTAATTCTCTATTTGAAGTCAATATGGGTTCATTTACTCGTGTCTTACCTTTTTAAGCATTTCTTTCTTTTGTGCAGTTGTGCGTTGTTGGGTCTAAGACTACTACTTAATCTTGTCCTAGGTACAGTATTTCAAACAGATCTCAACCATTGGCCTGTATATATATATATATATATATATTTTTGCCTAATTTGGCCTGTAGCTTTGATTACTGAAAGCTCATATTAGAAATCTCAAAGATTTGATTTTTTTTTAATTTTCAAATTAATGTGTATGCATGTCAAATTTATGTAGTAAATTGATTATTTCCCTCTACTATTCACTAAATGTATGTGCGTATACAGCTCTCCTTCTTCCTCAATCCAGAGATAGGAGCTTCGCCCTTCACATCCTCAACGACCATCCAGTCCATGGCCTCTTAATCTTCTACTTATCAACCTCTCTACATTCCTCATCAATCCAATCAGCAAACGTGTCCAGCCCCACCTTCTAGCTGTATATGAAATTCGCAAGGACAAAAGAAGGGTGAATCGATTGAACAAAGCCCCCTAATTCAAAAACCATCTGGACTCTGCATTTTTTTTTATAGGAGAGAAACTTCTCCCTCTTTTTCTTTCCCAGAAATTTGCACAAGTAGTTGTTGGGTGCGAGATGGCCTTCTGCCACCCCTTGACCCCAAAGAACATGGCCAAGACCTCTTTCCTCTTCCTAACTGGTCTAACCATGTTTGTGGTCGGCGCCCACTACTCTTATGTCCACGTCGAACGCCAGCAGGCACGCACCAAAGCCCGCAGTGATCTCCTCAGAGAGCATCTGCTCAAGAAATATGGCTACAACAAGAAATGGGGCAACCTTGACAGATAGCTGTTTTCTTCTCTGGTTCCCGCGGTTCGGCAACTCGAGGCATGTTCCCGTTCTCATGTATATATCCTAATTCCCTTTTTTCTTTGTATGTGAGGTTGTTTGATTAATAGAACTAACTAAATGATCTTTCTCATGAATTTGTGAAGAGACCCAGATTAGCATTTGGATAATTTTAATTGAAGTACTTTTAAATGATGTACTAGTTTTGCAGTGGATTTAACCATTCAAAAAAAAAAAAAAAAAAAAAAAAACCATTTTGCAGTGGATTTGATGGTAGGTAAGTGGCAGATTGCTTTGATGATGGAAGACGTAGATGAAGATGACGAATATTGGTACCACTTGGGTTCGTCAAAGAAGGCTATGTCATCTTGTTTGAGATTGTAGTTGGACAGAGGACATGGGTAATCTTATGGGGCCCACTCGCGCCCACCTTTGATCAGCGTAGCTCCTTTCACACCCTTATCCTCCTATCATCTGGCACCATGGCCTATTTTATGCTTATTGAAACTTAACCCACTATTGGATTGAATAAAAATAAATAAATAAATATTATTTTAAAAAAAGAACTATTCTTAATAAACCATTAACATAAGGGTTGTTAAATCAACGGTTAGAATCCTGCAGTGTTTTCAATTAGTTTCGGGCCTAAAGGTTAACATTTCCAAGAGTTTGTTGGTGGGGGTAGGGTGCGTAGAGGAGACCACTCATTCGTTGGCTGCTTCTATTCACTGCAAATCTGGGAGGCTTCCTATTTCTTATTTGTCTTCTTGGAGGAAACAATATTTATCCTTGGGCAAGAGGATCACGTTGATTAGAGCTTGTTTGTCTAATCTTCTAGTGTATTATGTCACTATTCAAAATGCAGAAGGCTGTGGAGGAAAGGTCGAACTATATCCATAAGAATTTCTTATGGGAGGGTCAAGAAGATCAAAAGAAATTACACTTAATGAAATGGAGTGAGGTGATTCAACCAAGATGGAGTGGGGGCTTGCCTTTGGGTAGTTTGGAGGAAAAAAAAACAATGTTTTACTAGTTAAATGGTGGTGGAGGTTTGGAGAGGAAAGGGACGCACTTTGGAGAAGAATCATTGCTTCTAAATATGGTGAGGACGAGTGGGGTTGGTGCCCCAACTTTGGATGCCGGGTTTGTGGGGTGGTATTGCCTCGGTTGGGGATGTGTGGGGAAATTTTGTCCAAAGGGGTGGGTTTTGGGGTGGGGCATGCAAGAGGCGTTATATTTTGGTTGGATGATTGGGTGGGGGTGTGTCCTTTATGTGGGTTGTTTCCTACGGTGTTTAGAGTGACATATGATAAAGAGTCATCTATTAGTGATTGCTATGAGGAGAGGGACGGTTATATTCTGATGGATATGCCTTCTAGAATATCTCCACTTGTCCTTGTAGGTCGATTATGGGGAGATGTTGAATATTTTATCTAACGTTTTTGGTGTAGGAACTGCAAGGATTCTTGGATTTGGAAGCCTTCCATTTCTAGGGAATTCTTGGAAAAATCTTTCTATTTGGCCTTGGAGGGGAATCACCATCATAGAGCCTCTTCCTCTTTGGTTTAGTTGGGTCTAGCTCCACCTCTTCTCGAGGTTTTTTGTTGGGTAGCTATTGCAGAAAAGGTTTCTATAACTGATAGTTTAAAAGGAAGAGAATTGACTTCGAATAAGATCTCAGACAAGTGTGTGATGTGTCATAAGGAGGAGGACCAGTTAACCATTTATTCCTTCATTGTGAGGTTGCAATTGCAGCTTGGAGTCACTTCATTGGTAGGTGTGGTATTGTTTGGTGTTACCAAGAGACTATTGCGGCGCCGAGTCTTGGTTGGGAGGGCATTTTGTTGGCTATGGGTTTATTCTTTGGAGGATGATTCCATTTGCTATTTTATGGTCTATTTGGATGGAAAGGAATGATAGAATCTCTAAGGGCTCTTCTTTTTCTTCTGCTTTTTCTTCTGCAGCAGATTTGATTTCTTCGATTGGCATGAGGATTGTGAAGTGGGCTTTGCTAAGGAAGGAGTTTTCTAATTTTAGTCTAAATGCCATCCTCACTAATTGGGAAGCTTGTATGGAGTGTGGCCCATTTTAGTTGAGGAGATTTGTTGTTTGGTCTCCATCCCCTCTTGGTGTGCTTAAATTTAATGTTGATGGAGCTTCACGACGTAAGACAGGGCTTGCGGGTATTGGAGGTGTTCTTCGTAACTACAAGGGTGAGGTTTTATTTATGTTTTCTAAAAATATGGCTATTTGGATTCAAATAAAGAGGAAATCTTAGCTATTTTGGAAGCTTTTCGATGCTTTTCTAGAAGTTTTAATGGCACCCTTATCGTGGAGAGCGATTCCTCTAATGCAATCGTGGAGAGTGCTGCCTCTAATGCAATCGTTTAGGTGTCCAATTGAAAAGTCTATCCTTGGAAGTTTTGGTTCATTTTTAATGAGATTCGGGCTTTATCTTCAAGCATTAATGTAATCTTTTGTCATGAGCTAAGATTGGCCAATTCCATGGCAGATGCTTTAGCCAAACAAGGGGTTGATAGATTTGTTTCCTTGGGAAGTGTTCATTATGTAGTATTGTATTGTATGGGGTACGATGGTCTTGTACCTCTTGTTCCTTTTCTTGCTTCTCCTTGTTTTGTCGTCTCCCTTTTAATGAAAGTTTTTCTTTATCGATAAAAAAATAAAAAAATAATTCAAGGATTAGAATAACCTGATAGGGCTGATTTGTTGCATGGCCCTTAATATCTCTAGAGAGAGCATTCCATCTTTCCTATCGTAGGAATGCATCCAAGTGGGCTTCTAGCTCTGCATAAGCACAATATGTGGTATGCTTGTAGGTGGTGATATTCTGGAGGACAACAGGAAATTTTTCAGCTCATGGTGCCTACCTAGATGCATGCTTATGCGTAGAGGTGGAGGGGATGGAAAGTCTTATCCTAATAAGGATTATGGTGGGGGAAAAGAAAAAAAGAAAAGCTCCATTAGGTTATTCTCACCTTGATTTAGTAGCCTCAAAGTTTAACAATCTTTCGACTATATATGTGTTTTTTTTTTTTTTTAGATTCCATCCAACATTGAGTAAATATCAGATAAGTGTCACTGTCTCAGTAAGGCTTGTGACAGATTTGAGGAGGTAGTCAATGTCACAGCCCAAAACCCAATTAGTGAATAAACCGGATCCAGGGTGTGAAATTTAGGGCTAATTAAAAAAAAAAAAATCTGTGCCCTTTATGCCCGAAGATCGAAGTCCACTGTGAGGATTGTGTATTTGAGCCTCATTGATCAAATAACCTCCATGACTTATCCATTAAACACATTCATCAATCATGTATAAATATCAAAGCAAGTATGCATTTCATCCCATTATATAATTAAGTTTCAAAAGATAAAGACATAAAGTCAGGTGCCGGGAACGATGACGCTAAACTATGTCATCAGCACCCCAATCACGTAGCTCGTCCTCCCCCGGCTGAGGATCCTCTGGGATTGCCTCGAAGTTGGGGTCGACGCAGTAGGTGGTGTCGTCTGCACACAAATGAATAAAGGATCAACAATATGTTGGCAAGAAGATAAGCAGTATACATTATTCATAACATGTTCCAAAGAGAATAAAGACAAGTACATAAGTATGAGATACCAAGACAAGGAGCTAGTTATATAAGTAAGAGTAATTATACGAATCAAGTAACCATATAAATCCTAGCAAGTTATAACAAGAGTAACCATCCATGTAATATGTAATTCACAAGTAAGAGGAGACTCCGAGGATGTCCGAGCCATATCCCGGGGGTATCAATGCTATATGAGCCAACTACTAACACCCTAAAGTCCTGCTCTAGTGGTATCCAAAGCTACCTACTAGGAATAATAGCGCTGTCCGTGCCAACTACCATTATTCCGCGCCGTGGACGTCGTCTGAGCCGACTGCCCACCCTAGTGTCCGAGTAATTGGCCTACTCAAGAATCATCAGACTGCAGCTGGTCATGAATGCAAGATGATAATGATGGTTTAGCGCGACACAAGATCCAAGACAAGCACACGTGGATAGCTTTCAAATACAAGGCAATAAATTGAGGGCTACTCCAAGTCAAGCCAAGATACAAATCAAGTCTCCAAATTCCACAAGTAGTCCTCTTAACAAGTCTATCCACATGTGTCCATCAAATACAAGATAAAAAGGTACCTAAGAATACACTCTAAGTCCGGTCAAACCCTAATTCTACAACTTATGTTACAAGTTATACAAGTATTCGGAAGTAGAGTGTACAAGGTACGTCAAGCTACGTATACAAGATTTGCGAGTCAAGAGTGAAGAACAAGCCAATCCTTGGTCAAGGGTCGTCCATCGTGTATCGCACGTACTCCCAGCGGAGTGCTTACGGAGAAGGAGTCAACGATGCCATAATTTGGTGAGCCCTTGGTGTACAAAAGTTATTGGGCATCAATTGACTTAATTCCGTATGTATTCAGCCAAATTACAACCATACACGAAAGTCTGGACAACCGACGACGCACACCAAGCCAATTGTGCTCCGTTTTCATTTCCTCGAGTTGGTTGTGCAAGGGTAAGCTCAATGGATGACAACCTAGTGGTCCAACTAGATTTAGAGTCCTTTTCCAAAAGAGACAAGGGCTTGGTTCATTGATCCAAATATCCACTTTCTTTCCCAATCTCTAACCATTAGGATAAGTGGACAACTGGATTCTACGCTTCAAGAACTTTCCAACGGTATATAGAACTTTAAGTTTTGATATACGGGTCAAAAGTTATGCCCATTCAAAGTGGTCATTGTTGTCTAGTGTAGACAGGCTCGCTATAGTGAGAAGGCATTCTGCGTGGGCTCCCAGAACAGCAACAAGGCTCGCTCTAGCGAGGGTTAAGCCTGCTAGAGCGAACATGTTTGTTACCTAAGCCCGGGCTGGAACAAATTTGGCTTGTTTCAAGTTGTTTTCAATCCCACTAAGGTCCATTCCTTCCTTCCTAAGCCTTTCCAAGGCCTGAACCTGCCTGAGAAGAGCCTTCATGCTCTCTCTCTCTCTCTCTCTCAAACCACGTTCCATTCCATTCATGAAGTCATCCACCCATTACCAATTAAAGTCCAATTACATTAAGTCTCTAAATTAGCATGTAAATTTCAAAATAACATAACCAAGCCTGGAATTTAGGGAAATCTAAGTAATTGAATGAACAAGAAACAAATAAACACACATGCATGCTTCATATATAGGGCTAATCCACTTGCCTTAACCAAAAGAAGAGAAATTTGGGAAAATTGAGGAAGAAGAAGCTCACTCTCTCCACCTAGCTCAAACCCTCTTAACCACCGGTTCACCACTACTCCTAGAGCACAAGAGAAGGAAAAGAGAGGAAATTCACTGACATGCAAAGCATCTACAGCAACAAGGAAAGAAATTGGGGAAGATGAGTTGGGGAAGACTTACCAAAATGGGATCAATGAGATGAGGAAGAGGAGAGGAAGAAGATGGTGGCCTTGTTTGCTTGAAATCCCTCCTCTAGATTCACGTGCAAAAAGAAAAGTGGAGGAGGAGAAGTAGTTCCGGCAGCTCTGGAATGCAATGAAACAGATGAAATTAGTTGGGTTGAGTTTAAATTGAGGGTCGGAAGTGGAAAGTCCAAAATGCCATCTTTTAGTGAATTTGGAGAATTGTGATTATTAGAGGGGCTTTGGGGCGTCGGATTGCGACTGGTTAAGAATGGAAAACGATGAGCACGACAAGTCCTTTCCAACAAGCCCAAAGTCGGCGAAAATTGAATTTTCCAAAAAAAACACCCGATTTTCCTAATAATCACAACCTAACCCAACTATTAAGACTAATCGCACTCGGAATCAAGCGAAACTCGCTCACGCACTAAACCCACATATTTAGCTAGAATCACATTCACAATTAATTAAACTAATTGTCAATATTAAGAAGCTAAACACCCTATTAAGGTCGGGGACCTTACAATCAATCTGTAGGGAAAAACACATTAAGGACACGTTTGTGTAACTGCTCTCCGGAGAAAATTAGTTTCCCTGCTATTTGGAGTTGATCAAGTCCGCAGAAAATTTGTTTTGCATTAGCACGATGAAGAAGATTGTCACTCCCGGCAAAGAAGACGATCATGTATCAGGTTCTTGCCCCCCCGGCCCCCACCCAGTTGTCCTTCTCTCTACCCATCTTGGCACTGTTTTGAAAGGTGTAGTGAGGCGCGCACCTAGGCGCGAGGCACACCTGTTGGGCTTCAAGCACCTAGAAGCGAGGCGCATTCAACGAAGCGCACGCCGAGTCAGGCGCACGAGGCGCGGGCTTCTTTACGGTCATTTGGTTTGGTGAAAATTAGAAAAAAAAAATTAAGGGGCTAAACAAAATTTTTTATGGCTTAAAATTAGAAAAGAAATTGAGGAGAGGGCCAAATGTGATTTTTTTACTCTTTAAAATGGCATCAATGCCCTACCCTAATTGTTTCCATCGAAACAAAAACAGACGAAGCTTCAGCGAACGGCAGTGACGAGCCGCTAACCTTCTTCCATCGAAAGAAGAATGAGAAGAAGGAGAAGGAGCAAGAGAAGGAGAAGGAGAAGAAGCCTGCAGGTGCCGCAAGCTGCTGCTGGACAAGCTGTGTGTAAATTTCCTCCCATTTTACTGCTGAACTTGCTACTGCTGCTGGATGAGCTGCTGCAGGGCCTGGTACTCTTTTAGTCGTCTTTTCCTCCCATTTTTTCCCTCTCTCTGCTTTTGTTCTCTGTACATATGGCTGTTACATTGTACAATTGGGAATGATATAATTGGCAAATCCAGGGAATTTGGTGAAACACAGAGACTTGTCATCTCTAGACACATTTTTGTTTTGGGATTGTGGTGCCCCCTGGCCCACTGTGTATTTGATCTGGACCATGGATCCAAAGGAAGACTGATGGTCGACCAAAGAGGGCATGGACCCATGAGGAGTGGATGGGGCCCTCATCCAAGATTGTTGGCTTTGACATAATAGAGGCGACAATCACAGGATTGGTTGCTTCATGTCGTCAAGCCCTTCTGGGACCCACCTGGCTGTCTGATTGGAGATCAGAATTGTTCATCAGGTGTGAGACTCTTGGGCAACCAAAGGGATCAAGGCATCTGAGTTTTGGACATGTGGGACCCACTGTCCAATAGAGTCAAAGAATCCCAGGCGTGAGTCATTGTAGAAATTTGTCAAGTAGTTGTCTTGATCTGTGGGCCATAGAGAGTGGTTTGACGATGGATCAAATCCAACAGTTTAAGGGTTTACCCCTGGGCGACAATGAACTTAAGGTCTGATCTTGGGTCAGTCAAGTGGGACCCACTGGATTGTGTCTGCTGCTTTTTTCCCCCCTCCCTTTTTGTTTGTAAGTTTGTAAGATTATGACTTGGTGTAGATGTTGAGGATGATTGTTTGGTCCTCCTTAGTAGCATCTTTGTTGTAGCTTTGACTTTGAAGTTGTATTGGTGTTTGATGGATTTTGGTACTTTTGTTGAATGTTTAACATTTAGTGTGATGGATGCTTTATGACGTTTATAATTCTTCTAATATTCCTTACCTTTTTTTTTTTCTAATTTGTGAATTATCTGTCTATACCAAAATATAAATTTTTTATCTACAATGTGCGCCTCCCTTCAATGAAGTCTACGCCTCGCCTCACGCCTTAGCGCCTAGGCCCCAGGAGACCTTAGCGCCTTGATGCACCTTGCGCTTTTAACAACATTGCATCTTGGTGTGAGTGTAGTGTTGGAAGTAGGTGGGCATCATGGATAGGTTTTCAAAACTTTTGACCCACTGGATGTAGGGATCAAGTATCCATAAGGCCATAAACCCAATCCAGGATCCAAAACCTCTTTCTCATGAATTAAGATCAGCAATAACACTATTTAGAAGATAGAAAATAACAGCAACAAGCAACCACGGAAATCTACACAATAGATGAAGTAGATCTGACATTGGGAGCTCGGTTGTGCTCTAATGGAGAAATTGATTACTTGGCTTGTTGAAGAACGCTTTCACAAGAGCAAGAAGGATCTCCAAAACCTTGTAGTCTTCCACGCTATGACCCTCTACTAGATTACTACTCAAAGGAGAATGGTGGGATCTCCAAAAGTAGTAAACCCTAGAATCACTAGAAGCGAACCAGAAGAGAAACAAGAGGAGAGTGAGGAGAGGGGCTTGGGCGTCCACCTGTGGGCGTGGAATGCTCTTGGACGTCCAGCCCCTCCTCTCTTTATATAGCATGTGAGTACCTCCTCATTTAGTTATAATTAGAAGTCTTACTTCCATTATAATCAATATCCTTTTCTTCCTTCCTTTTAGAGTCCAAACAGGATTAGAAACAATATCTTATTAGGGCAAGTGTGAGGACCACTAGGGATTCCATAGAAACTGGCTCCAACTGGATATTTGACCCCACATCTAATGTGTAATTCGGACCCATGGTTAATTGCAAATAACTTTAAATAAATGCAATTGAACTCCAGTCTTAGGAATAAATTATAGGAAGATCCTAATAATCTTCCCTATTACTACGAGTAGGCCCCTCCATCAATTATATCCATGGATCAATTGGATTAAATTTGTCCAACCAATTTAGATTGATATCTTATTATCCTTGTGACCCAATTAATCATAGGGATCATCAGTACCATGCAATTAGCTCTTAATTGAGATGAGTGCGCACTTACCAATGATAAATCCATTAATTGGCACAAGGGGATATATCTATAAGAGGATAGATTCCATCTTGATAATTATCTGTTCCCACAGTCCCACTACTATGTTCCCAAGACACTGAGGTGTTGACCTACAATTGACCTCACTCATTGGTGACTCAAAGTAAATGAATAATAGAAACTTGAGTTCATTAATCTCTCAGGATTAAGAGCCTATTGCTAGGGAATTATGAGAGCAAACCTTAAATCAAAGACAGATTTGTATAAGGTGCATCTCATGGTCCTTTAGTAGGTATGATGTACCAACACAATGATCCAGAGTCTTACATTCTGATGATTGAGACAAATCACACTATCATATAGTGATCATAATGTTGCAACCTTGTCAGATGAGATGCCTAATCTTATCATCGGTTGTGAATCAATTCAAGTATAGGATTTTTGACCTATGTCCCCTGCATGTGGATCTCATCCATACACATGGATCGCATCTAATATACTTGTGGGCTCCGGTTTATCTCATGAACTATCATGTCATGACGTATTGGTTATGTGCAAACATGGAATAAAGTATCATTCATCTCATGAAATAAAAACATGATTATATTAATAAAGAAATAATTCAATTTATTTACATCATCCACTGGATTGAGATCATATAATCTAGCATGTAGAACCTTAGACTTCATAACTTATATTGTGTGAACACTGCGATCAACCCTTTTGGACTTCAGCCCCTTCCATATGTGTCGAAGACCTTACCCATCTAAGATAACCCATCTCTTTGATATGTCCTTGTTATAATTTTAGATTTACTTTTAACCAACTCAACCTGTTGCTTTCTTGTTCATACACCAGAAGGCAGTCATTGGTGTTAATTAAGACGGTCAATTTGACTGACCATAGACATGGAGAACGTATGAAAAATCTGCTAGGTTAGAAGATTAGAGCCACTCATCTTCTGCCCCATCCTGTTTCATTGATTATTTTGTTGTTGACCATTATTTAAGATGCCAAGATCACTTCAACAATCTAATCTAGCAGCCTCCTTGGGGAGGGGTGTAAATGGAGTTGGCCTTGTTGGCTGAACATGGTATTCTGTTTTGTGTTTTTTGTTTCCTCCTTTTATCTTTCTCTAATACAAGCTCCATTTTGCCTTCTTTGATTCTCTTTCAAAGCCATTCAAATTATTAGTTATGAACTGAATGTTATGATGTAGATTTTTCATATTTTTAGTCTCAATGATCTATAACAGAGGGTTTCCAGAAGCTATGAAAAAACAAGTTTGAATATATGCATGGACACTGAGCTTATGATCTTCAGCTAGAGATATGCTTTCTTGTTTTTGCTTTTGGAACAGTTTATTTGCAGTCCATGTATTTGTATTATGGATTTATCATCAACCACTCTTTGCAATGTTCTTTTTTTGTGATCTTTTGTTCTGATCGTCCACAGTTCAATACTTCATTGGATTGTTTGAATTATATCATAGATGGAATGGATCTTTTTTATGTTTATATTTATTATATTTATATTGTCAATGGATATTATTCTGTACTTCCAGCCAGGTAGTATGTATCATTGGAGCTGTTGATAGGTGCTTGGGTTCATGGATCTGAACTGTCATGCTGCAAAAATCTAAGTTGCAGTGTTATTGTCTGCAGAGAATGGATTGTTATTAATCAGATTTTGTTCAAGCTTTTGAGTCTTATAGTTGGTAGTGGTTGTTTTGCAATTTTCAGGACTTCCAAGTCTGGGAGGCAGTTTCGAGCTTGCCTCACTTGAAGCATATTTCTTCTACCTTGTAATTTTCACCGGTTCTGCATACGGGATATCTTGTAAAGTATGGGATTTTAAGATTTATATGCCATTTAGAGGCTATGAAATTTGTGGTTGACGAGTTTTATTCTTCATATTGTATCTCCTTTTATCTATTTGGAACCACTATTATTTTCATATAGCTTAGATTCCCAAATTTCTATAATCATTCATTGAATGATTATTTGTAGGATTGTGCTTGCAAGGTTTACTATTGTGTTAATTGGATTGCTGTGGAATGAATGTGGATTTTGATGTGGAATGAAATTGCCTCTTTCCTCGCTAACCTGTGCGTACAGATTGCTCCATGGATAGCTGGATTCAATGGCCTTCCTAGTCCCCTAGGCCTCCGGGGATAACTGCTGTTAATATTATTCTGAATGGATGCAAGTACTATGAAACATCACCCAGCTAAAAAACAGGAAGGCATGTATAGTAATTATGAATGAATTCTCCTATTTCACTTGTACTTAGTAACAGCATGAATTAATTTACACCTATACTGCTATCTATAGGGCTGTCAATCCAGCCCTTTCACGAAGGGGCCCGGCCCGGCCCAGCTCGGCCTGCAAATGCCCTCAAAGCGAGGGCTTTGTTTTTTATCCTAAAGCTCGAGGGTTGGGTAGGGCCCTATTTTGAAAAGCCTGCAATTTTGAGGGCAGAGCTAGGGCTTGACTCATCCGGCCCGAGGGGGCCCGGCCCTTAGTTTATTAAATATGTAAATTTTTGAATAGTTTTTATGAAGTTACTTCAAAAAATTTAGGAAGTGAGTACCCATCTATTCATTTATTTTTACCATAAGTGATTAGAATACATAGTTTATTGGTATAAAAATTAGATAGTGTAGATATCTTTTGTAGCAATATAGTTTAAAAAATGAAGAAAAACTTTGATAAATATTGAGAGCAATATAATAAAGTACTTCAAATGATTATACTTTTTAATCATCAACGTAAGTTGTTGTATTTGGAGTATGGCTTAAGAAAGTTATATGGATCAGGTGAAGATATGGGTATTCGTCGAGGTGTTCTCTTAGACCCTTTTGGAGATCTTTATAAAGAGTGTTGTATGATTTATGATACACTTATACTATGATATTGTCAAATGTGGATAAAGTTAATTTAGTAAGAGTTATTAAATTTGAAGATGATATTTTAATATTTGAGTAACAAATGATTCAGACAATTGCTTTAGAAAAAAGATTTGAATTAGATTATTATTTTGAGGAGCTAAGGGATAAATCTATAAATTTCAATATATTAAATTGGTGGAAAGTTAATTCAGCAAATATCTAGTTATTTCCATAATGGCTCGTGACATTTTAGCAATTTCAATTTCTACAATTGCTTTTGAATCGGTATTTAGTACAGGAGGAAGAGTACTTGATCAGTATAAGAGTAGTTTGAAATCTGAAACAGCAGAAGTCTTAATTGCCTTTGCACTGTCGGTCCTTAATCCAGACATAGTAAGAGGGTTAGCATTAAGTTAGAAGTTAGCGGTAGCGTACGAAATATTTATTTTCTTTTAAGGAAAAAAAATCTTATTTTCTTTTGGCCTTGGACCAGCCCTATCCCGGCCCTGGCCCTGGCCCTTGAGGGTAGGATAAGGGCCTAAAAATTATTGGCCCGCCGTAAAAGAAGAAGGCTTTTGCTCGCTTAGGCCCGGCCCGCACATGTGAAGATAGGATAAGAGCTTACCTCGGCCTGGCCCTGGTCCGGCCCTTTGACAGCCCTAGCTATCTGGCTACTTGAAGTGCACGTGTCCTCGAATCCAGTAACATGAGAAGCGCTCTGCTGTCCTGTATGAAGCACTAGACTAGACAATGGGAGCAAACAAAATCAGCTCGAAACATCTATAGCAGTTACCGTATTCTCCTATCAATTGCCTTTAGTAGTTACAAGGCTGGATTAGTAGCAATGTTACCTTACTTTTGCTACATCAGTATTGTAATGTTGAATTGGGTTATTAATAAAATTTTAATTAAGAAAATGTTGGCATGAAAACATTGAGCTTTTATAGGGGTTTCTATTTAAAACTGTGGAAAGTTGTCGCACCAGATGGAAAATTTCTATTCTCACTTAGGAATCCGTGGCCGCACCAAACATTAAAAAAAAAAAAAAAAAAAAAAAATCCTATTTCATCAAGATAGAAAATCCGCACCTAATAACTCTGTGCTGACACTTCATCAATCATCTCAAACCATAGTCTCTTGACCACTACGGATATTTTTCTACTTCTCTCTTTCAATTAATTTTTTATCCCTAACTCTTATAAGCTGGCAATGCAGGATAGCATAAGTGTTGATAGGTTGCTATGGACAAAGATCTGCAAGCTCTCTAGATTATCAATCTCACACGGTAAGCTGGTAATGCAGCACAAGTGTTCGTAGGCTGCTATGAACAAAGAGTTGCAAGCTCTCCAGATAATCAATCACACATGGGATCTGGTCCCTTGTCACTCATAAATCAAACCTATTGGTTGTAAACGGGTTTATACCATCAAGCTGAAAACTGATGGGAGTTTGATAGATACAAAGCTCATCTTTTTGCATTTATAATGAAACATTTGCCAAAATGACAATTGTTTGAACATACTCTCTTTTTTTTTTTAGAAGTTAATCCCATTGCTACTGATAATTTTCTTTCTCAAAACAAATATGCAAATACGGGTGCTCATGGACCGGGCTGGCCCTAGCCTGCTTTGGGCTGGGCTTGGTCCTTCTATTATAGTATTAGGGTTGGGCTCAGTTTTTAATTTAGGCCCATTTAATATATGGGCCGGTCTTCAATTCAATTATAGAGAGCCCGAAGCCCGGCCCGGCTCGACCCGAATATAATAATGGTGTTAGAAAAAAACAGTGATGTAGGGATTGGAACACCAAACCAATTAAGCTACCCTCAACATAATTTAAAGTACCCGGTTTTTAAATTATAAATCTAACATGGGCTGGGCTCGGGCTTCATTTTGTTTAGGTGGACTGGGCTTGGGCCAACTAGTTAAGGCCCAATTAGGCCTTGGGCCGGGCTTGGGCCTACAGTTTAGAATCTGGGCCAGGCCTGGATGTTCCTTAGCCAGGCCCAGCCCGGGCGGCCGTGAACACCCTCTATATGCAAAAGATCTCATTAACAAGGTTCGGATGACAGATGCAAAGCCTTTTGATTGTCCAATTGAGATTAATGTCAAATGCAACAAAAACGAGGGTACACTTCTTTTTAATTATGCTTTTTATAGGACATTAGTTGGCCATTTTATTTATCTTATCACGACTTGATTAGATATTTCCTATACAATTCAAATTATTAATCAATTTATGTACGACATCTTCACTGGGGTAAGGTACGGTTCTTCACATAATTAAATATTTGGGTGGGATATCCAAACGGGGTCTTCTCTTTCTCAGAGGACTCTTCTTTACAACTTGCTGCCTTTTTTTTAACACCAATTGAGTAGGATGTCCTGACACATGTATTTTTAGGAAATTCTTTGATTTTTTAGAAATGTAACAAACAAGGTAACTTCCCTAATCGATTTATAGAAGCTAAATATTATTCTATCTCCTCAGCTTGTTCTAAAATCGTCTGGCTTCAATATTTTCTTAAGTGAACTTAACGTGTCTGTCTGAACACCTTCTCTGCTCTATATAGACAACAAAAGTGCTATAAGACTCATTGCATATCTAGAATTTTATGAACGGACAAAACATCAAAATTGATCATCATTTCATTTGTAAACACTATGAAATTGAAATCATTACAATTCCCCCTATCTCATCTCAGCTGCAAATTGCTGATCTATTTATTAAAGTCATGTCTCATAATTCTCTCTTTAACATTGAGAAGCGATTGGAAAGAAAAAGAGATAAATAGAAAGAAAGGGTTCGAATGAAATTATAAGAAAATATATGTATGCTGTACACCCCATTTCCTGGGATTGTAGTTCAATCGGTCAGAGCACCGCCCTGTCAAGGCGGAAGCTACGGGTTCGTGCCCCATCAGTCCCGACCTAGAATCCGATGAATCCATAAACTCATCTCCCCATTTTCTGCGAAGAGGGGGGACAAGGAGCAGGATTTAATCCCCGGGGGATCCTTATTTCTTTCGTGTTTTTCGTTTCGCATTTCTCATCGAACAAATATGGGACTTTCAATTACTTCAACTAGTACCGATTGATGGGGAGAGACATATGTAGATTGATCGGTGGTATTGCCCTATTCAGATTTCAAGAGAGACCCTACGGGCTTGTCTTTTTCAATTGCTCCAGGTCCATGTACGATTGCTCTTGGTCCATGTAATAGAGTACTCATACATTTCCCGGGAGCACATGCACAAATTGTATTCGTTTATTGTACAATACGCAATTAATTTAATTAATATAGTTTTAATTAATATAGTATAGTTACTAGTTACCCCGACAGCGACAGAGTACTCTTCAGATGAAACCTACCACCCCCCCCCCCCCTGTTAGTTTTATGGTCTCAATCCATTAAAATTGATGTAATAAATTGATTAATTTCTTTATTTATCAATATATTCATGTTTTCCTTTCATGAGATGAATAGTGTTTTAATTACTTAAATGCAAATAACCAATACAAATGACATACTGGCTCATAAGATGAACCGGAGTCCATAAGTGTATTAGATGTAACACATGTGTATGGATGAGATCCACATACAGGAGACATGTGTCACAAATCTTATACTTAAATTGATTCACAACCAGTGATGAGATTGGGCATCTCATCTAACAAGGTTGCAGTATTATGATCACTATGAAATAGTGTGATCTGTCTCGATCATAGGAATGTAAGATTCTAGATCATTATACTGGTATATTGGATGTATTGAAGGACCATGAGAAGCACCTCAAGAATACTGTCTTTATTTTAAGGTTTGCTCTCATAATTCCCTAGCAATGGGCTCTCAACCCTGAGACATTTATAAACTCAAGTTTCTATCTATTCATTTGCTTTGAGTCATCAATGAGTGAGGCCAACTGTAGGTCAACACCTTGGTGTCTTGGATAGTGGTAGTAGGACTGTGAAAACATTTAATGGTCAAGAACTCAAGATGGAATCTATCTTTTTCCCTTATGCCAATTATCATTGGTAAGTGTACACCCATCTCAATTAAGAGTTAATTGGATGGTACTAATGATTACTATAATTAATTGGGTCTTAAGGATAATAAGATATAGATCTAAATTGGCGGGACGGTCTCTCTAATTGATCCATGGATAATGATAGAGGGCCTACTTATAGTGATAGGGAAGTTTAGAGTCTTCATGTAATTCATTTCTAAGACTGGAGTTCAATTGCATTTATTTAGTGGAGTTATTTGCAATTAAGTGCGAGTCTAGATTGCACATGAGATGTGGGGTCGCGGTGTCCCAGTTGGAGCCAGCTTTCTATAGAATCCCTAGTGGTCCCCACGCTAGCCCAAGATTGGATCTTTACTAATTCTATTTGAACTCAAAAAAAGGAAAGCTACTATTTCTATTTGAAGTAAGACTTCTAATAATGGTAGTAGTGGGAATAAATGGTTATTAATTATTATGGAAGTTGGACTTCTAATAATAAAGAAAGAGAGGAGTTGCAAAACTATAAAAAGGAGAGGAGGGAACCCCTTGGACGTCCCCCATGCTATAATCTCCTTGGAGATTCACGCCCACATCCCTCTTTTGTGCAAGAGTTGTACTTCCTCTCCTTCCCTTCTCTCTTCTAGTTCCCTTGTAGTTTCCTTAGTGATTCAAGTTAGTTTTTCTCTTGGAGATTCCACCATCTCTCTTGAGAAAAGAGATCTGAAGTGGGACATAGCGTGGAAGACGATTGGGCATTGGAGATTTTGATTTTCTTTGTGAAAGAGCTCTTCATCAAAGAGTTTAATCAGGTTCTTCATTAGAGCACAACCGAGCTCCATATGTATTTTCTACTCGTTGTATGTTGTGGAATTTCGTGGTTGCTTGTTAGGTGCTGTTTCTATCTTCTTGATAGGTTTATTTGTTGATCATGATGGCTGAGATTGAGGACATGCATCCTAGATTGGGGTTTATTGGTTCTTGGATAGGTGTTCACTACTTCTAATTGGTGAAAAGTTTTGAAACCTATCCTAGAGGCCCACCCACTTCCAAACCCCCCCCCCCCCCCCACCCCACTTTTTTTTTCTTCATATTTTAATGGCCCAGTCGAAGAAAAAACAAAATAAATAAATAAATGTATTTGTCAGAAAAGAATATTCTATTAGATCTTTTCTACCGGACCAATCTTTATCACACTTCTTTGTCTTCCAAAAAGAGTAGATCTTCACAAAAACTTCGCTTAGAACTTAACTCATTATCTTTCCATTTCATCCCTACGGTTTGGGTTTGTGACCAACGGAACGCCGGCCAGATAATTGTATAACGAAGACGGCATGTTATAAAAAAGAAAGAGTGGAAATGATAAATTCAATGGGATTCTTTATTGGACCAGAATCCAATTTTGGATTTGGTATGGATAAAAGATCTTCCTATGTTTTACTATTCAATTCTCGACGATGAATCGATTTGATAGATCATATATTGTTATTCATGATATTGATATGATTAAGTATCATCAGGATGCAATCTATCCTATTGAATTTACAGAAGAAAGACTTATCATCTCGATGGGATTAGATCCCGAGTTATTTATTGAGAAGCAAAAAAAAAAAAAAAGAAAAAACGATGAGATTCTGGAAGTCAATATTCTAGCATTTATTGCTTTGCGTTGTTCATTCTAGTTCCTATTGCTTTTTTACTTATAATCTATGTAAAAACAGTCAGTCAAAGTGATTAATTTGACTGAAACTTGACTTATTGGTTCTTATCAACGATTGAAGAAATGAAAGAAAGGGATTCAAATTCCAAGTCGTAAATGGTTGGGTTGGAGTCAGCAGTATACGAGATAGTATGGTAGAAAGGTTCATTATAGTTCTTTCTACCACACTATCTATTATTGTAGAAAGATATGAGCTTGATATAGATCAATCCACAATATGTACCCACATATATATATATATATATATATACATGTAAATAGCACTCCAATTCTATTTCTCTGTTACATCAATTTTTATTGATCCCGATCAATCTAAAATAATCGAATGTCAACTTTTCTAATTCCTGGGTTTTTTATTATTTTCAATATGGATCCGGGGATCCATTGAAAGAATCAATGGAGAAAGACTAGCATGGGCATATATTATATAAAAGAAAACCAAGCCTTTTTTTAGCATTACGAAGAAGTAATTAATTGAACTATTAACAGATGATCCAACAAGTTCTATAGTAATTTCTTCGGATTTTGAAAAGGATGTAGTAGACCCCACCAATTTTTCATGCTTGAACCATGACATGAGACGAGTCGATAAAGCATAAATAAGATTCCTAGGAGTATAAAAAGGTAAGTACGCATACCCAACGAAAGTAAGATTTTACTAGGCGTAGTACCTCTTTGGACAACGACTATGTCTATGTCGCCTCAATAGAAAGTACATATCCATGTACATAATAGAAGAACGGTTCCCTCTTTGAACAGCAAAGAGAAAAGGGCAACAAATAAAAAAAAATCAAAATAGGGTTGGTTGCTCCTCATTGTAGTATGCATAATTCTAGTAAGGGCTGATTTGTCGAAATAGAATATTTAGAAAGAATTCAGTTGGAAAAAATTTCCCATCATGTGTATCCCTTTGAGTTTCGAAATACGAATATGGGAATCAAGTTGTTGAAACATTTGTTTGATCGAAATGTTTTTATTCATATTGGATTCTAGTAGAATTTATGAAGTGGAGATATTTTTATTTAAAAGTGCTTTGCAGAACGATCTATTAAACAATTGATAAATTCGATTACTCAACTCAATTAGTAGTACCCCTAGAGTCCACTTCTTCCCCATACTATGAGTGAAAGGGAAAATGTAAAGACTAGCATTAATGCAGCCCAAGCGAGACTTGCTATATCCATGTGAATCGTGTCCCCTATCTCTATGAATATGAAGGAATTATTCCATTCTTGATCACTAATAATAGTGGAATCAATGGTGCAGAGTCAAAATGGGATTTTGACCTAACGTTTTTTATGAACCAATCCAATGAATACATCCGTAACAAGTCCCTATATGATTTCTGGTGGTAAAGGAAAGCACTAAGTACAAGCAAGATACACAGTTGCCCCTTGGAAGTCTCAAGGAAACGTGACTAATGGAATATGTAGGAATAGTAAGACCTATTGTTGCCTTTCATCAACAAAAAGCAGAGAAAAAATATACGATCAAGATATATAACTATCTATCATATACCCCTAATTCCCTATCTAAGCCTTACTGTCTCTACTTTTGTGAAATGTGAAACAATTGGAAGACACCCTATTACATTCTTAGCGGGTTTACCCCAACGAAAGCACTTTTTTCCACTTTTATTCTATAAAAGCCAATCACCCATACAATATTAATTGAAAACCTGAGCACTCAGAGATTCTCATGAGTTTGTATGGATACAAAGTATCTTCAGTTCTTTCCACAACTCCCAATTGGATTCCCCACCAGCCTACCCAATTTACTTTAGGACTCAATCAGTAAACACTAGTAGGGTAAGGTAATTAGGAAGTATTTATAGTCCTTCCTACAACCCCTTCTTGGATCCTAGGAGCAAGGATTTACAGTCTCTTAGGAACCTTCTTTTGGTTATACGGATTTACCTGTATCTGACTTTCGTAGTTCTGAATCTCACAATTGAATCTTGCTATGGATTTGATTCAATTGATAAATCAAATCAATGGCCTGAACGCATCAGGAATCCATAATTAAGTGAGTAGTTCTTTATTTATGTTGGTAATTCATATTGGTATGGTACAGGTTTGGGTCACACCCAATTTTTGAAGAAATAATTGAAAGTCAATAAAATTGGGTATCAACAGTCCCCGCCCCTTACCTCTGCTTCCGCCAGGCAAGAATTTTGTGAGTTCTATTAGTTTAATAGGGTAAGAAATTCTGAGTCTTTTGTTAATCAGGCGACACCCGGATTTGAACTGGGGAGAAAGGATTTGCAGTCCCCCGCCTTACCACTCGGCCATGCAGCCAAAACGATACAAAATAGATATAGATGGAAATAATCTGGGGAATTGCTGAACCATTTCTTTCTTTTTTTTATTGGATCCTGTTGTTCTCTTAGATTGATTATATTTTAAAACACACAACACCTAAATAAAAGCTTTCCCCTTTTTTTCTATTGAAAGAGAAAAATGGATTTCCAGTCACAGAATCCAAAATTCAGAGCAAATTGGAAGCATTAATGACTGTGAATTCATGAATGGTTCTTGGATTTTGATCTCCAATTTGGTTTCCTTAATAACATAAGGAGATCAAATTGATATACGACTAATCAGTCTCAATTCCTTTCCATAATTAATCCTTTTCAATTTCAATTATAACAACAATTATGTGTATATATAAACCCTGTCACGTCCCAAAAAATACAACCAGGGGATAATGTGAAAAATAAAAATAAACATTCAATTTCCTGTGTTTAATGCAACACAAGCTCCCAGATATGGACCCACAAAATTTTGAAATGTAATGAGTCATAATGTAACATTTGTGAAAGCATTAAATCAATTGGTATCAATATTCAAAATCAAACCAACACATAACTCACTGAATAGTCAAGGTTAAAGTTTTCAAATAAACTAAACAACAACTAAATATATTATGGAATTAAATAAACTAAAAGAGTCTAAGATGCCGATATCTCATGCGTAGATTCAAACGGCTCTGTAGCCATCTCCGGCTCTTCACTCGGGTTCATCAACTGGCTCAAACGCTTGAGATGTTTGACCCTCCATCTCTCCGACAGGGTAAGGATCGATACCTATGCACCAATAAACAAGGTAGACAGCAAGCACAAAAGCATAATTTATAAATAAAACACAAGATCAATGAGAGTAATGACGGGTAATGATCATACGAGAATAACACTGTGAAAATAAAGAAAAGAACATATAACCTAAATCCAACCTACACAATAGAGCAATACAACAATCACACAGAAGCAATGCCACTGCTTTGGGTGGTCAGCCCTAACTATCTCGATCACGTCGGCGGTCATAAACCGATCAATAATCCGGAATACCGGTCAACAATCAATTCGAATATTACAGTGTCCACACACATCGGTGATCAGCCGTCCAATTACAACTGCAGTCGTTCAATTATTACCCAATCGATGTACATATATATACATATCATAATATAATAAACCTAGTGACTTGTAATGCTCTAACACGGAAACCTAAGTCAAAGTGAAGGGCTGGCTGCACAATAATCCACAATCAATCACGATAAATCATTCGAATAAATCTCTACAATATCTCAATCGATTGCCAAGCCACATCACGGTCCATATCCAATCAACATAAGGTATGCAGCTAAAAGACCAGTATCAATCTCAATCATGTATGCAAACCCAAAGGTCAATGAATAATCACAAGCCAATCCTAAGGTCAAACATAAGGTCTCGTACCCAACAACCACAAGAATCTTGAAATAGATAAAAGATCAACACATCCTTTCTCAATCAATGGTGCATAGACCCAATTAAAGGTTTTCCAATAGACATGGGTTGAGCTCGAATCCACTAGGATCTCCCCGAGGTCATACGAAGTACTAAACCCCGTGTTAGTAAGATATCGTGTGCCTGGACGGTTTTTTACTCTGTCCAAAGATCTAACTAATAGAGTTCAAAAATATAGTTTAACACATTAAAAACCCAAGATATCATTTAATATCTATTTTTCAAATAATAATAAAAATCTTAGTTTACACTATTAGAAAACCCGAGGACCCAATCAAAATATTTTCCATATTCAAAATAAACCAAGGGATCTAATTTAGTTTTATAAAACAATCAAGGTCTTATTTCTAATTCTTGAAAACTAATGGGTCAAAGTAAATATTCTAAAAGTAGCATGTTGATTCCCCTTATTCAAAACATGCCCAGGTCAAATGCTCCCATCCAAAATGTGTCCAATCAACACAAAAGTCCAATTGGGTTCTTTAAGGGCTAAGGGTCTTTTTTTCTAATTTCTAAAGCTAATGGGGCAAGGTATCAAAAGTTGTAAGTTGTGTTATGTCAACAACACAACTCATCTCACCCACCACCTCATCATTATTCTCTCTCTTGTCCCCACACATCACACCCTTCTCTTCTTCACACACGTCATCACCCCCTTCTCCCACACAGAACATATTTTTTTCATGAGTTTGGCGCCAACGATGGACATCACGCCTAGATCACTTGAAATAGCGGGCCACATGGATTGAGACCCAGATGAGTCTCATCTTCATAGTCGCTCATGCCTGTACGACCACGTGAACGGACCCGATTTTCGTGATTAATACACCCAGTGGGTCCCACAACCACCTGATGCCCAAACTGATTTTTTTCCCTTAAACATGCCCTCTGCTGATCAGGCTTCAAGATGATGGCCTAAACAGGGTCTGCTGCCTACGGGTCCAGCCTCTTTAAGGTCGCCCGTGGGTCCTCGTCTGGATCCACGGACCAGATCTATCATCAAGTGGCCCACCCTGGGTCCCACAGTCCAACACACGGAAGTCCCCTTCTTCCTCACGGTTCAGGTCTATTTTTAATAGGTTTGCATTGAATCCAGACTCCAACCAACATTTCTCCCTTAACACATAATTTACATAATCAGGATGATTAAAACAGGGGGTTTTGAAAACCAGATAGAGGTGGGCTATGGTCAACATAAAATCGAAATATTGCTACAATAACACACTCATGAGAAGATCAGTTAAATCATCCCCCAATCCCTGATTTTACCACAAAAACAGATTAACATCATCATTACATGAAAAAGCACAAAAAGGGTCTCTATATGCACTAACACGAAAATCAAGGAAGAACACAAGTATTAAATCTACAAATTATGGTTAGGTACTTGCCTGAAGTCCGTGGTTGAGGGAGACGGTCTAGAAATCCTATTGCCAAAGCCCAAGTGATATCGCACAGAAAAGTTGGGAGAGAAAGAGAGTTGTGTGTGAGAATAAAAGAGTGTGGTGTTGTATAAATAGAGGATGGAAAAAGGAGTTGTAATCTAACTTAAATTTCTAAAAAGAATAGAGTTTCTAAATAGACGGCAGTTTTGGTTAGAAGAAAACAAGAGTTTTGGTTTGAAACGAACTATACCTACTAAACTGGGTCTAGGTTAACTATGGGTTAAGCCACCTACCCAACAAACCCAACTCACCAAACATAAGCCTAATGTGGTCCCCACTTAGATTAATCGCGTATTTAACTAAAATACAATCAATTACATATTAGTAATAAAATAAATAATTTATATTTATATATAATAATCAGAACGTCACAAACCCCATAACAGAAATTCTTACACGGATACCTAGTCAGGCATCTTATCTACATATTCCTATTAGGAAATCGTTGTGCTTGCATTTCTCATTGAATATATTGAATATAAAATCGAAATTTGGATATAGCACAACCTATGTTGCCTCAAGGGAACTTCGATAAAAGATGGGATATACAAATAGCTAGATAGTTATATCTGCATGTACTTAATAAATAAGACTTCTCTTACGCACTTCAATCGTATTCTACTAATTAACAAATGGGTAGAAATATCTTTTCTCTCTGCGAATCAGTTTTTGAACAACGGAATCGATGAAATAAATTAAGAGCTAAAATCAAAGTCAACTCTAGACGGTTTCTTATTATCCTGTCTTTATCTCACTCATAAAGAACAGATTCAATTCCGAATCCATTTTACTCTCTTCCCTCGATGCACATCATTATATGGACTCCGCCCTCCTTACTCTAAGTTGTTTCACCTAAAACACAAAAGGATTTATATGATTTGCCCTTTCTGAAACGTCTCATCCCCCTTTTCCTCAACTACTACAACTCTTTATTGGTGAAACTCTTCATTGGTGAAATTCTTTTCTTCTTAAAGTGTCTCATCTTCCTCCACGCCTCTTTCTCATTCTGTTTCCTGATTCTCAGAAAAGTTGATATACTATTTGATACTCTCGATATTAATAGAAATGTGTGTTTATAATTGGTGTTTTTTTAAAGGACTAGATTGATGTGGGATTTTAAGTTGAGGGCTTTTTTTCTTTAAAAAATATCAATAGAAATCTGTGTTTGTAACTGGGTTTTTTTTCTAAGCCATTATTGATGAAACATCTTCATCCCTTCCTCCACGCCTTTTTCTCTTTCTGTGTCCCTGACTCTCGACTTACAATCCATTTAATCTTGGTGCTCCTATATTTGTCTCTTATATGCCTTGGATTACAATCTTGTTTTATTTTAACACCTACTAAGTATAGTTCCTGAGTGTGGTTGTTTTTTGTAGATATATTGTTATTCTAATTTTAAATTGAATATGTATTGGAGAGTTATTTACTCTTGATATTAAAAGAAATTTGTGTTTGCAATTGGTTTTTTTATTTTATTTAAAAACATGTCAATAGAAACTGTGTTTGCAACTGGATTTTCTTTCTTTTTAAGCCTGGTGAAACCTTTCATCCCTCAAAGTTGCATTGGAATAACCATTAACTCTCTTATTCCTCTCAATGTCTTTCTATCTTTAACATGCAATGTTGTCAACCAATTGTCGGATGTGAATTCTGACCCCCCCAGGGAGTGACATGGCTTGGCAAATCTCCATTCATCTATACCTGCTATTTAAATTTTACATTGAAAATGAGGATTCCGACTACCTTAAAATCGATGGATCACGATCACCGTAACACAGTTCTTCGACGAAGGCTGAAGAAATGTGGGGAGCAAAATAAATGAGGTGGGTTCTTCCTCTCGTCTAATGTGCTGCCGGCAACACATGACGGTTATCCTATCACATTGATTTGGGTCTCTTTGATGTTGGGTCAATTCAAGGTCACGAGTTAAAGTCCAAATAAGGGTTAATCCTCACACAACTTTGTCATAGTAGATCCAAGTAAAATAAAGTAGCTAAAATGAAGAAAATAAAAGGGGGGAGGTGCCAAATATTTAAGAACAGGATCGGCCTTGTTCTCGGGTACCTCATTTTGATCCCTTGGCAAAATAGGGCTTAAAGATTGATTTATCAAACCAAAATGATGATGCAAATGAGATTTTGACTTGTGATTTCTGTGTTTTTCGAATGTGATATTCGAGTGATAAAAGTGAAAGGCCAATGGGCCGTAATTGATTGAAGGTGGCTGATAGGCCGGGATTGATTTAAAGGTGGCGGATGGGCTAGTGTTTGTTTAAGGGTGGCCGATGGGCCAAAATAAAAGTATGTGCGAAATCACTCATCTCATCTCATCATTCTCATTTATTCAATTTTAGAAATCAGTTCTTCATTTCCTTTTATCATTAAGTTCGATTAAATATCTAGTACCTGAGGTGGAGGAAGAAATAAAGGAAAAATCTTTTTGGTTTATTTTGTTGATTTTATAGTTTTTATGGATTTTTTATATTGGGGCTAGAAGGGCCTAACTAGGGGATTTATTTGGATTTACGTGATTAATGCTTTATTACTGATCATTGGATTAACCATAACATACGGTCCTAGATTGCCCACATCAGCTCTCCCAGTTCCCTAACGGAATAGGAAGAGTGATGGGGCGAAGCCTAATGCTCTAAGCTACCCAACAAGGTTATCCAATTTATTTCTAAGGTGCAAATAGCCTAAGTTTGATTGTTCCTATGCCTAAGGAACTTGTTTGGTAAGGTTTTAATTGGTTCGTTTTGTTTTAAGTTTTGGTTTTGGTTTTGGTTAAGAGTGATTTAGGGATGTTTTTAAGCTTTTGTTTAATATGTTTAAGGTTCTGTTATTTTTAATTTGAATCAGAATTCCAAAAAGTAGTCGAAAATGGCAATTCAGGGTCAAAACAGGGTAGGTGCCCAAGGGATGAAGCCTATCCTAACCGTTACAATGTTTTTAGGACTTGTCAACAATTCGACTATAATTCGGAGTCCCGATTGGATTTTGTTGAATTATGTTATTATTTTAGCTTTGTTTTATGTTCTAGACAATTCCAATTTTAGTGAATTCAATATGAAAGTTGAAAAGTGGTTGAAATTCTCAAGTTGGGACTAAAAACAAGGTAGGCATCACATGGGTGGAGCCTAATCCTGACAGTTCCGCGTTTATCTGTTTTTCCGACTTCTATTCAAAATTCCAGGTGATCTAGGTCCAGGTAATTGTGTTTTCAATATTGTTCAATGTTCTGAGAGGTTCTGTTTAAGTTAATTTAGATTCAGGATTCGAAACTGGATCGAAAGTCACAATTTAGTATATCAGGTTGGGATAGGTGCCCAGGGGGTGGAGCCCATCCTAGTTGTTTGTATCTTTTAGGATTTTCGACCTTTTTTCGGAGTTCTGGTGGGCTTTAAGGGCGATGTTTTGGTCTGGGGAATTGTTTTAAGATTCTAGGATGTTCTGTTAATGTTGATTCTGAATCAAAATTCGAAATGCGATCAAAACTCACAATTCGATGTTTAAAGCAAGGATAGGCGCCCAGGGTGTGGAGCCTATCTTGACAGCTCGTGTTTTTTTATAACTTTTAGGATAACTCACTTATATTCCAAAATCCAATGGGCTCCAATTGATGGATTTTAATATTTCAGATTGTTTTAAGTCTCCGATGATCAAATGTCAAAGTGATTCAAATCCGGATTTTGAAATGAATCCAAGAATTCGTGTTACAGAGCAAATGAAGGGATAGGCACCAAGGGGGTGGCACCCAGGTGAATTGTCTGTGATTTTTAAGTATTCCGAATGGGACTTAATTACTGGTCTTTGGGTCCAGGGATTGTTTCAGGTTCTGGTCTTAGTTAATTTAAGTTATGAGGTGTTTAATTATTAGTTTTCAGTTGAGTAATTGAATTAGGGTAGCGATGCGGGCTAGGCACCACAAGGGTGGAGCCTACGTTGCTGTTTTTTTTTGTTTTTTAAGGGTTTTGGGTATTTTAGGGTTATCTTTAGATTGAATCTTTATGGGATTGGTTGTATTTTGGTGGGAAGTGTATTTTCGTACTCAATCGGGATGGATTTGAAATTAGGCCAAGCTATTATTTGGGATTTTTCTAAAAATGGGTAGGCTGGGCGCCCATGGGGTGGTGCCCAGACTGACTGTCTTAAGGTTTCGGTTTGTTTGGTGGTTCCTAGGTTAATTCAAGATTGAATTTTTATAAGACTTGATGTATTTGGATGTGGAATGTTTATTCATATTCAATTGGGATGGAATTAGATCTTAATTAATTGAATTTGATCCTTGGCAGTTTATGCGCCCAACGGGTGGTGCCCAAGTGAAGTTCACAGGCTGGGCGCCTAGGGGGTGGTGCCCAAGCTAACTTTCTTGAGGTTTGGATCGGTTTTGTGTTTTTTAGGTTGATTTGAGATTAAATTTTTATGGTTTAGGTCTTCTAAGTTAAAAGTGTTTTACTGTGTTGATTAGGATTAAATTAGGGTCTTGATTAATTTCAATTGAAATTTCTTAGTGATTTGGATAGGCTAGTCGCCTAAAGGGTGGTGTCTGGGTGGACTTGACAGGTTGGGCACCCAAGGAGTGGTGCCTAGACTATTTTATTTTTAGGGTTATGGTTTTTTAAAGTTCTTAGTTATTTTTAATCCAAGCTAATTAAGATTCTAAGGTCTTTTGAATTAAAGGTGTTTACTGTATTAATTGGCGTGGGATTAAGTCTTAATTAATCAGATTTAATCCTTAATCAGGGGCTTTTAGTGATTGAGCAAGCTAGGCTCCAAGGGGGAGGAACTTATCCTAACAGTTTGGGGTCCCTAATTAATTTTAGTGATTTGTTGATCCAATCTCAGCTCAAATTAATTAAGATTCTTTGTTTTATGGTTCTTAATGATTTAATGATTTTTAGGTTAATTAATTATATTGTTTCAATTAATTCTTAATTAATCCTAGGGTTTATCCTACTTAGGCGTGAAATTCGATGACCTAGACTATCTACCTATTATTTTTGAGTTTTTTTGGATGTCTTTTGATTTGTTTTTGGTTTCTCCTCTAATTTACTAGAGAGTAAGGAAAGAGAAAAAGTAATTTTATGTTTACTGTTTTTTTTTTTGGATTTTGTATGACTTTATGATTCAAATGATCCTACGATATGATGTGTGATAGAAAAGATAATTTGAAGTTCAAAACACATCAAACAACCAAACACTATGCAATTCCTAAATGAATTAAATGCAGAGGGTCGAAAATTGCGTGCGAAAGTGGAGAAGTCCACTTGGGTGCCACACATGTGGTGTCTGCCCTGTTCATTCAAGGTTTTCAAAGAACTGCGATGAATGCACGATATTCTTAGGATTTCCAACACAATTTCCGATATTCAGCGACTAATGCGGATGTCATAATGCGAACTACTAATGATGCAACCAACAGATCTACAATAATACGATGTAAAAAATAGAGATCTAATGCCCAAATCCCTGTCTCATAAGGGTAGGCGCCAAGAGGGTGGCGCCCAGCCTATCCGAGTGAGGGTAGGCGCCCAACGGGTGGCGCCCAGCCTTTCTGTCAAGGGCTCTTTGCGATCTACACAATTTAAATGGTGATGATGAGGGTACTAATGTAAAATCTATTATAGTTATGCAATCAGAACCGCGAAATCATTGCAGATCTACACTACTTATATGAACCTAAGCATATTCCTAACATGATGTATCAATATATGATCTATCAAAAACTAATGCAGATCTACAATGCACAAATGATCCTAAGCATGCTTCTAAGCATGAATGGTGATGAAAAGCAACAAAATGGGAGGGATTTAGGAATACCGGTGTAAGGATGCGTTTCTCAAGTTCCTAGACCAAAGCTTTCACAGAGATCCATAGCTCCAGTTGAAGATATGGAAGCCTCCTCCTTTATATCCTCTTCTTTTTTTTTCTATGTATAAGGTTCTCTCTTATGGTGGCTACCTTTCTTCTTCTTATTTTCTCTCTTTTTTTCTCTTTTGGGCAGCTCCCTTTGCAAATGAGGTTAAGAGGCATTATATAGAGGCTTTGGGACAAATGAGGGGGGCTAGGGTTTCATTATCTCATGTTTCTAGAAGGTTCCACGTATCCCAAGGCGGCTGAATTAGGTTTTAGGAGATTCGGGTTTGGCAGCGCCCAGGTTGAATTGCGTAGTCTGGGCGCCATAGGTATTGGACGTGAATTTTGAACCCCCCCCCCCCCCCCCCAAAGAAAGACATGGCTCGAGAAATCTCTATTCATCTATATATGCTATTTAAATTTCACAAAAAAAATGAGGATTCCTACTACCCTCAAAATCGATGGATCACGATCGCCAGCTACTGTAACAGCCGTAACACCGTTCTTCGACGAAAGCGGAAGAAATGTGGGGAGAAAAATAAATGAGGTGGGTTCTTCCTCTCATCTAATGTATTGCCGGCAACACACAATGGTTATCATGTCATAATGATTTGGGTCTCTTTGGGTCTCTTTGATGATTGGTCAATTTCGGACCATGAGTTAAAGTCCAAATAAAGGTTAAGCCTCACACATCTTTCGTAGATCCAAGTAAAATATAAAGTAACTAAAATAAAGAAAATAAAAGGGGAGAGGTGTCGAATATTTAAGAAGATGATTGGCCCCGTTCTCGGGTACCCCATTTAGATCCCTTGCCAAGATAGGGTTTAAAAGCTGATTTTTCAAACCAAAATGATGATGCAAATGAGACTTTGACTTGTGATTTTTGTGTTTTTCGTGTGCAATATACGAGTGATAAAAGCGAAAGGCCGATGGGCCCTAATTTATTGAAGGTGGCCGATGGGCCGTGATTGTTTAAAATTGTGTGCGAAATCACTCATCTCATCTCGTTATTCTCATTTATTCAATTTTAGAAATTATTTCTTCATTCCCTTTTATCATTAAGTTTGATTAAATATCTGGCACTGGAGGTGGAATAAAAAAGGAAGAAAATCTTTTTGGGTTTATTTTATTGATTTTATAGTTTTTATGGATTTTTTTTTATATTGGGGTTAAAAGGGCCTAACTAGGGGATTTTCTTGGATTTACGTGATTAGTGTTATATTATTGATCATCGAATTAACCCTAACCTGAGGTTTCAGACTGCCCACATCAGCTTTCCCAATTCCCTTACGGATCAGGAAGAGCGATGGGGCGAAGCCTAATGCTCTAAGCTGCCTAATAATGTAATCCAATTTATTCCTAAGGTGCAAATAGCCTAAGTTTGATAGTTCATGCACCTAAGTAACTTGTTAATTGTAATTTTTAATTGGTTAGGTTTGTTTTGAGTTGTGGTTTTGATCGAGAGTAATTTAGGGATGTTTTAGAGTTTTGATTAATGCGTTTTTAAATAATTTAAGATTCTGTTGTTTTTAATTTAAATCAGAATTTCAGAAAAATAGTCGAAAGTCGTACTTCAGTGTCAAGACAGGGATAGGCAACCAGGGGGTGGAGCCTATTCTAATTGTTATAATGTTTCTAGCACTTGTCAACAATTTGACTATAATTCGGAGTCCCGATTGGCTTTTATTGGATTATGTTATTATTTCAGGTTTGTTTTAAGTTCTGGACAATTCTAATTTTAGCGAATTCAATCTGAAATTTGAGAAGTGGACAAAATTCTCAAGTTGTGACTAAAACAGGGTAGGCACCACAGGGGAGGAGCCTATCTTGACAATTTTATGCTTTTTTTGATTTTTTGAGCTTTATTCAGAATTTCAGGGGGTTTGAGTCAAGGAAATTAAGTTTTCAATATGGTTTAATGATCTGGAAGGTTCTGTTTATCCGGGATTCGAAACTAGATCAAAATCAAAATTTGGTGTTTTAGACAAGGGTAGGAACCCAGGGGTGGAGCCTATTCTGACAGTTTATGCTTTTCGGACTTTTCAATCTCTTTTCGGAATTCTATGAGTTTTGAGGGCTATGTTTTGGTCTGGGGAAATGTTTTAAGGTTCTGGGATGTTCTGTTTAAGCTAATTTTAAATCGAAATTCAAAATAAAATTGAAAATCACGATTTGGTGTTTAAGGAAGGATAGGCGCCAAGGGGGTGGAGCCTATCCTGACAGTTTGCTTTTTTTTTTTGTGACTTCCAGATTAATTCACTTATATTCCGGATTCCGATGGGATTTAATTCTTAGTTAATTTACATTGTAAGACATTTAATTATTGGGTTTTCGTTGAGTTGGTGGATTACGGTCAAAGTGTAGGCTAGGAGCCACAGCGGTGGAGCCTACGTTGTTGTTTGGTTCTTCAGGGTCTTTGGTAACTTAGCATTATTCTTATAATGAATCTTTAGGGGATTGGATGTGTTGGTGGGAAGTGTATTCTCGTATTCGATTAGGACTGGTTTGAATGTTATTTAATTAGGCTAAGTCGCTAATTAGGGTTTTCTGAAGATGAATAGGCTGGGTGCCAAGGGGATGGTGCCTAGGTGGACTTGGCAGGATGGACACCTGGGTGGGGGGGGGGGGGGGGGGGGGTGGGCGGGCACCCAGGTGACTGTGTGTTTTAGGGTTTCTATCTGTTTGATGATGCTTAGGTTAATTCAAGTTTGAAATTATTAAAGGACTTAATGTGTTTGGATGTGGGATGTTTATTCGTATTCAATTGGGGATGAATTAGATCTTAATTAATCGGGTTGGACCTTAATCGAGGCTTCCAAGGGAATTAGCAGCCTTGGCGCCCTAGGGATGGTGCCTAGGTGGAGTTCACAAGCTGGGGGCCATGGGGGTGGTGCCCAGGTGACTGCCTTGAGGTTTAGGTCGGTTTTACATTTTTAGGTTGATTTGAGGTCGAGTTTTTATAGGAGTTGATGTATTCTGATGTGGGATGTTTATTTGTGTTCAATTGGGATGAAATTAGATTTTAATTAATTGGGTATAATCTTTAATTAAGGTTTCCAAGGAAATTGGTAGTCTAGGCGCCCAAGGGACGGTGCCTAGGTGGAGTTCACAGGCTAGGCGCCCAAGGGCGTGGTGCCCAGGTGACTGCCTTGAGGTTCGGGTTGGTTTTTTATTTTCAGGTTGATTTGAGGTTAGTTTTTTATGGTTTTAGTTCTTTTAAGTTCAACGTGTTTTACTAAGTTGTTAAGATTAAATTCAGGTTTTGATTAATTCCAATTTGGGTCTTTTAGTGATTGGATAGGCTGGGCGTCCAGGGGGTGGTGCCCATGTAGACTTGGCAGGATGGGCACCTAGGGGGTGTGCCCAGGTCAGTTTGCTTTAGGGTTTTAGGTTTTTGTGTTTTGAGGATAATTCAAGTCCAAATTGATTAAGGTTTCAAGTCTTTTGAGTTATCAATGTTTTAATGTGTTAACTGAGACTAGATTAAGGTCTTAATTAATGAGACTAGGTTTTAATTAAAGCCTCTCTGGTAGTAAGCAGGCTGGGCGCCCATGGGGTGGTGCCCAGGTGGACTTGGGAAGATGGGCACCTAGTGGATGGCAACCAGGTGACTGTGTGTTTTAGGGTTTTGGAGTTTTTAAAGTTCTTAGTTATTTTTAATCTGAATTAATTAGGGTCTTTAGGTCTTTTGGATTTAAGGTTTCTACTGTATTAATTGGTATGAGATTAGAGTCTTAATTAATTATATTTAATCCTTAATTAGGGGCTTTTAGTGAATGAGCAAGCTAGGCTCCAAGGGAGAGGAGCCTATCCTAACAGTTTGGGTTCCCTAATTGATCTTAGTGATTTCTTAATCTGATTTTGAGTCCAAATTAATTTAGATTCTCTGTTTTAGGATTCTTAATGGTTTGATGGTTCTTAAGTTAATTAATTATAATGTTGCAATTAATTTTTAATTAATCTTAGGGTTTATCCTACTTAGTGCAAGGTTTAATAATCTAGACTAGCTACCTACTATTTTTGTTTTTTTGTTTTTGGTATCTTTTAATTTATTCTTGGTTTCTCCTCTAATTTACTAGAGAGTAAGGAAAGAGAATAAGTAGTTTTATGTTTTATGATTTTTTTGGGTTTTTTTTATGACTTTATGACTCTAATGATCCTACGATATAAGGTGTGAAAGAAATGATAATTCGAAGTTCAGAACACATCAAACAACCAAACATATCATTGTTATTCAATTTCTAAATGAACTAAATGCGGAAGATCGAAAATTGTGCACAAAAGTGGAGAATTCCACTTGGGCGCCACATCCGTGGTGCCTACCCTGCTCAATCAGGGTTTTCAATGAATCGCAATGAATGCACAATAGTCTTAAGATTTTCAGCACAATTCCCGATATTCAACGACTGATGCGAATATCCTAATGCGAACTACTAATGATGCAAGTAACAAATCTACGACAACAAGATGCAACAAGTGGAGATCTAAAGCCCAGACCCTGGCTCAAAAGGGTAGGCGCACAGAGGGTGCCGCCCAGCCTGTCTAGGAGGGGGTAGGTGCCCAATGGGTGGTGCCCAGCCTTTCTGTTGGGGGCTCTTTGCAATCTTCTCAATTTAAATGATGATGATGATGGTACTGATGCAAAATCTATTCTAGTTATGCAATCAGAATTGCGAAATCATTGCAGATCTATACTTTTAATATGAACCTAAGCATATTCCCAACATGATGATGAATTAATGCTAGATTTATTAAGAAAATAGCAAACCTAATGCAGATCTATGATGTATGCATGATCCTAAGCATATTTCTAATAAAAAATGATGATGAACAACAACGGAATGGAAGAGATCTAGGAATACCGATTTACATCTTGTTTTTCAAGTTCCTAGACCTGCGCTTTTGCGGAAATCCATGGCTCTAGATGTTCTCTCTCTTCTAGATCTTGAAGATATGAGAGCCTCCCTCTCTCTTTCCCTTTCTTCTCCTCTAGATCTAGGGTTTTCCCCTATGGTGGCCACCCTTCTCTCTTTCTTAGTCTCTTTTCTCTCTCCTTTTGGTAGCTCCCTTTGCAAATGGGGTTAAAAGTGATTATATAGAGGTTTGGGACGAGTTTAGGAGGGGTAGGGCTTCATTATCTCATGCTTCTATAAGGTTTCACGCATCCTAAGGCGCCTTAAGTTGTTCTAGGGAAAATTAGGGTTTGCAGACAGGATGGGCGCCCATAGGGTGGAGCTCAGGTGGAACTGCGTAGTCTGGGCGCCCACAGGGTGGAGCCTAGGTGGAACTACGCAGATTGGACACCCACAGAGTGGCCTCTAGGTGGGTTCAGTTCACTTTTAGAACTTGGTTCCATTTGGAATCGGGACTGAATGGATAAATGCTCAGCTACTGGGGACCTATTGTAACACCCCAATTTTGAATACTGAAGTAATCGCTAAGGTACCCGAATTTGGCGCGCTACTTCCCAGAAAATCCGAAAACTTCCATGATCATAGTTCGCAGTGAGGTCAAATTTTTAAAACTTTTTGAACAATAAAGAAATCAACAGTTACATAGCGGAAGCTTAAGGTATCATATAAAATGAATCAGATGGAACATGGCTGAAGTCTAACAAAATCTCAAAATATGAATAACCAGTTTAATTACATATTAATCTAAATTCCCCTCATTACAAATTCACTTAAACCCAAAATAAACTGCACTCAAACACCCTGCACAGGCACTCCGTCCTCCGGCTCGATCACCAGATCAGCCGGCCCCAACCGTAATCGCCGACTACGGGCACCTCATGGAACGCGTCACCCGCGGGGTCAAGGTCGAGACCTAAGCACCAAAGATGGGTCAGATCCAAGGTTCTGGCAAGGCACCATGTACAGATAAAGCAGGATGTAAGCAACAAAAGAGAATAGAGACGAGCACATATTCATAAGAGTAACAAGGAAATATAAACTAGGCAATTGAGCAGTAATTAGTAGTTTAGAATCAGAAATATAAGTAATCTAATCTAATCAGATAACAACGTGACACATTCACACAAGCTGGATATACAGCGGGATATTATGCCGCGGCCCTCCCATACTGTAAACAGTCGCGGCGGGGAAAATATAATAAACATGCGAGAGATAACAGCCCTGATAATAACAATATATAAATATAACACCGATTACATCCCTTTATCGCACCGATCACACCCCTTTATCAGATTAGACCGAACCCGGTATCACACCGTCCATCTAATCATAGCTCATCATGATAGCTCTAGTCATAACCAAATATAGCTCCTACCAGTGATGATCAGTGAATAGGCTGAGCTTAGATCAACTTAGTGAATGTCTAGTGCCGACCCAGTGAACAAATACAGGTATGTGTCTGTCTAGGCTTACCTTACACGAGCAAGGTCCTAACCAAGTCTCTAAGAGGTTCAAATACAATATTATGGGTCACAGCCCAATATCCAAGTCCAATCACCATTGGATCCACACTAGGTCCACAACCATGACCTTAATCTATAACAATGCAAATAGCCAATCCACATCCATTCACAACTGTACATCATGACCAACCTGTTCATTGTAAGGTACCAAACACCCAACTTAAGCCGTATGAGGGCACGCCTAGCCACAGACAAGGGTTATTTATCTCCGATTACATCACCAGGTCCCCACTACGTAATCCTAGGTTTAGGTCCTCAAATTTCCCTTTAATTAACACGTTTATATCAATGACAAGGATACAAGAGAAGAACAATATCTAATAGTCTCTAAGCAATGGAATCAAGTGGAATAAACAAGGGTCCGACCTAGGTAATGGTCCACTCTCAGGTTCATGGCCATATCAGATTATTGGATCCTTAACTGTTGTCTCAAATGTCAATAGGATATTATGTTTGGTGCTCCTGAAGTTACGGACATCATTGACTACGTTTAAGGGTCGAATCATTGACAATTCCAATACCAAAAACCTATTTGGTGGTCCCCCACGAGTCAAGGTTGAGCCACACCATTGACTCGTGCTTGGCACATCAATGGAAGTCTATTTGGATGGTCAATGGGCTCCACAATTGATCAAACATCAGACTGTACAGAAGCCTGGAATTTCACTTTCCATAGTGTATCCGGTCGATATCATCCCTAGGGATGTCAACCGGGTACATTGGATGTTGACCCCTAGGTCGACATCCTGGTAGTGTCCCCGGTCGACATCGTGGCCATGATGTTGGTCAGGTTCACATGAACCTGAAGTTAAACAGCTGGGTTCGGGGGGGGGGGGGGGGGGGGGTAGTCTCTGTGTTCTCAGAATTCACAGTGTTCCCGGTCGACATCGTGGCCTGGATGTCGACAGGGGACGCTGGATTGCTGAACTGACTGAGAAATTCAAGTCTCAATTGTTTTCTACAAAAACCTGTGTATCCGGTCGACCGAGCACAGGGTCCAGTCGACCGGGTACACTGGACTAGAGTTTTATAGGAAATTAATTGAGACTTGAACTTCTCTGTTTTTAGTGTGCCCGGTCGACCGAGCTACAGGCCGGTTGGCCGGGTACACGCCCTGATGTAAAATTCCAGATTTATGGAATTTTCCTTTTTCAACCCGAATTCCATCCAAAGCACTCATAATCACTTCCAATCATCATAGAAACATCACCAAACAAGAAAAACACTACAATGCACATCCCACCATCCATCCATGGGCCATTGATCTTCCAAATGAGATGAACTCATCCACCAATGGCCAAAAACCATGAAAACAAGCTCACATGATATATCTAAACATGTATGTACATCAATTGAATTGCAATTGCATAATCAAAGGAAAGAGAGCATGCATTCTAAGTTATCCAGCATGGGGCACTTGCCTTAGACTAGTAGAAATGGAAAATTGAGTATAAAGGAAATCCAAGAAGTCAATATAGGGTTGATGAAGCAATTGGGGATAACCTCCTACTCCTTGTTGCTGGGATTTGGGGAATTAGGGTTTCTTAGGGAGAGATAGGGAAGATGAGAGTGAAATGAGAGATAAATGAGAGTGAATTAGGTTTCGGGTTCATGTTATTGCAATAGTTAGTATATATAGGTTAGGGTGGGTGGTTGTTTACTAAAAGATCCTTGGGGTTTTACATAGAGGAGAGGATATGGACATGGGTAATTTGGACAATCTTAGGAATTCTAGAAGCTTCCTAGCTACACACCCCTCCCATTAAAGTCTAATTACTAGCTAAATCCTAATCTAACTAAAACCCTAATAGAATTATAAATGACACCCTATCTAAAATGAATTAAATACAAGTCTAATCCTAAGACTTAGGAACATTTAACAAATTATTCTACTAAACCCTATTAAATAGCACATTAAGATAGATACTATTATATTTATAATTATCCAAATCAAATTGAGGGCCCACAAGGGGTGGGGCCTCACATCACTCCCTCCTTTAAAACATTTGGTCCCCAAATGTGAAAACAAAGTCTGGACATACCTGAGGTAGGAGATGTGGGTAGTCCTTCTCCACCTGGTCGCGTAGCTCCCATGTAGCTTCCTTTGGAGTGTGATGCTCCCACTGAACCTTCACCCAATGAATGGTTCGGATCTAGAGCTCTTGTTCCTTGGCATCAATGACGGTGACTGGTTTGGCGACGTATGAAGCGTCCGACTGAATGCTGAGTGGCTGATGATGAAGAATATGAGTAGGGTCCTCCACGTATTTCTTCAGCATAGAGACATGGAAGACATCATGCACTCCTGACAATTCTGGTGGTAGATAGAGCTTGTAAGCAACGTCACCCATCCTGGACCTAATCTCGAACGGTCCGACATATCTCCAAGCTAGCTTACCCTTCTTGCAGAATATAAGGGCACCTTTGGCCGGGGAAACCTTAAAAAATACTTTGTCTCGCTTCTGAAACTCGAGAGGTCTGCGCCGGTTGTCTGCATAACTCTTCTGGCGGCTACGGCTAACTTTCAAATTCTCGACTATCTGTTGGATCTTCTCGCTGGTGTCGTCGACTCTAGATGGTCCATGGAAACTCCTGACACCAACTTCCTCCCAACAAAATGGGGTCTTGCATCTCCTACCGTACAAAACCTCAAAAGGTGTCATCTTGATGCTCGAATGGTAGTTGTTGTTGTAGGCAAACCCGTATAGTGGTAGACAATCCTCCTAGTTCTCTTTGTAGTCCAAGACACAAGCTCTCAACATGTCCTCTAGTGTTTGGTTGGTGCGTTCGGTCTATATCTGTGGGTGGTAAGCGGTGCTGAAACTCAACTTGGTGCCCAAAGCCTGCTATAGGCGCTCCCAGAATTGCAAAGTGAAATGCGAGTCTCTATCTAATACAATCGATGCTGGAACTCCGTGTAAAGAAACGATCCAGTCCACGTATAGCTTAGCTAGGACATCGAGTCCTGCTCTCATCGAAATTGGCAAAAAATGAGTTGACTTAGTCAGTCGATCTATGATAACCCAGATGCCGTCACTACGTCTCTTGGTAACTAGAAGTCCTGCGATGAAGTCCATGGTAATGTGCTCCCATTTCCACTAGGGTATGTCGAGCTGGTGTAGTAGCCCTGGTGGCTTCTGATGTTCGGCCTTAATCTGCTGGCACGTCAGACATCTGGACACGTAGCTTGCAATCTCTTTATTCATGTTGTTCCACCAGTAGTAGCTCTTCAGGTTCTGGTACATCTTGGTGCTCCCCGGGTGTATCAAATATCTGTTGTGATGCGCATCTGCTAGGACCTTGTCCTTCAGCTCCCGAATATCTGGCACGCATAATCTGTCCTGATAGTAGAGCTCTCCACCAATCAATCGGAACTCTGGCCTCTGGTCAATTTGCTCGATCACTCTAACAAGCTTGGGATCGTTGCGTTGACTGTCCTTGACCTTTCCAAGCAACTTTGGTTCCCATGCGGACATGGTAGCAAGCATAACTCTGTCACTAAGCGGCTGAAACTGGACATCTAAGTCTCTGAAGACATCAGTCTACACACCCTCTGCTGCTAGAAAACTGACTAGGGCGGTCTTCCTACTAAAAGAGTCTGCCACAACGTTCGCTTTACCCGGATGGTATTTGATATGAAAGTCGTAATCCTTGATATACTCCGTCCATCGTCTCTAGCGATTGTTGAGATCACTCTGAGTGAACAGGTATTGCAAGCTGTGGTGGTCCGAATGGACTTCGAACTGCTCCCAGTAGAGATAGTGATGCCACATCTTCAGTGCAAACACAACTACTGCTAGCTCTAAGTCGTGTGTAGCGTACTTTTCTCGTATTCCTTTAGTTGTTGCGATCCATAGGCGATAAATTTTCTGTTCTGCATCAAAACACAACCTAAGCCTGTCCCTGAAGCATCTGTGAAAACAACGAATCCACTGCTTCCGGAAGGTAAAGACAAAGATCGGTGTCGTCGTTAATTTCTCTTTCAGCTCCTGAAAACTGTCCACACAAGCATCAGACAACACGAACGGTACATCCTTCCTCGTGAGCTTGGTCAATGGCGCTGAGATCGTGGAGAAACTCTTGACAAATATGTGGTAGTAGCCTACTAAGCCAAGGAAACTTCAAATCTCTGTGACATTCTTCGGTCTCTCCCAATTCACCATTGCCTCTATCTTGGCTAGATCCACTACTAATCCTTCCTTGGAGATGATGTGTCTGAGGAAAACCACTTGTTCCAACCAGAACTCGCACTTGCTAAGCTTCACATACAACTGGTTGTCACATAACAACTGCAGAGATGTCCTCAAATGCTGCTCATGCTCCTCTCTGGACTTCGAATAGACCAACACGTCGTCGGTGAACACAATCGTGAAGCTGTCAAGGTATGGTGCAAAGATCTTGTTCATCAAAGCCATGAACACTGCTGGCGCATTCATCAATCCGAACGGCGTCACTAAGAACTCGTAGTGCCCATAGCGTGTGCAAAACGCTGTGCACATCTTGCTCTCTGACTCGAAGCTGATGGTATCCCGATCTCAAGTCTATCTTCGAAAAGTGCTGAGCACCCTGAAGTTGGTCGAAAAGCTCGTCGATCCGCGGAAGAGGATACTTGTTCTTCACTGTCGCCTGATTCAGCTGGCAGTAGTCGATGCACATCCTCATCGATCCATCCTTCTTCTTCACGAAAAGCACTGGCGCACCCCACAGTGACATGCTCGGTCTGATGAAGCCTTTGTCCAGTAACTCCTGCAACTGAACCTTCACCTCTTGCAGCTCGGCTGGAGCCATGCGATAGGGAGCTCTGGAAATCGGTGCCGTGCTTGGCGCAAACTCGATGGTGAAGTCGATCTCTCTTACTGGAGGTAATCCCAGGATCTCGTCGGGAAATACGTCTGGGAACTCGCACACCACTGGTATCTCATCCACTCCTTTGGACTTCTTATCCTCTAAGATGAATGCGATGTAACCTTCGCATCCTGCCTTCATCATCCGTTCAGCCTTCAGTGCTGAAATCATCCTGGTGCTGGGTGATCTTCTCTCACCTACAAGCTCCACCGTGTCATCTGAACCGTCAATGGAGAGTCTGACCGTCTTCTCGAAGCAATCCATCAACGCTCGGTATCTGGCCAACCAATCCATCCCTAAAATGACATCGAAGTCATGCATGGGTAACATGATCAAATCTGCAAACAAAATGTGCTCCCCAATCTGCACTTGGCACCTGGGGTGGTACATCTGACACACTACTCTCCTACCCACGGGTGTAGACACAAATAGCGTGCAAGGTAACTATTCTCCTACTCTACCAAGGACTAAAGCAAAAGCTAAGGACACATAAGAATGTGTCGCACTTGGATCAAGTAACACTCTAGCAAGCTTATCACAAATGGAAAGAGTACCTTCAACTACGTTCTTGCGGCTTCGGCGTCCTCATAGGTGAGTGTGAAGACCTGCCCGACTGCCAGGGGCCTCTGCTGCTGGCGCTGCTGTCCCTAGGGTCTCTAATGACGCCCACATTGATAATGTTGTCCTCAAGGCAGTTGCTGCGGGGCACGGTATTGCTCCTGTGGTGGCTGGGCTGCTGGGGCAACCTGATGTATTGGCTGAGCAACAACTGGAGCTAGGGTTCTCGGAGGTGTGGGAAGCAGAAGCATCTGGGGCTGCTCTCGGCGGAGTGGGCAGTTCCTGGACAGATGTCCTAAATCGCAACAATCATAACATGGGCCATGCGGGCGATACTGCTGTCGGTACTGGCACTGTACCATCTGTCCTGCCGGTCTTTGTCTCCGGAACTGCTGCTGCTGCACTACAGGCTGCTATAGAATCGGAGCGGTCCTAATCAGCTTCTGCTGATGCATGGCCTCAACTCTTTGTAGATGTTCCTCGGCCCAATATGCTCTCCTCACAGCATCCTCATATGTAGCATGGTCGACACAAGTCATGTGCAACTGGATGTCAGCTCTCAACCCCTCGACGAATCGCCAGATCCTCTGAGACTCAAGTGTGATAAGGGCCTCTATAAAGCGGGAGAGCTAGGTGAAGTGAAGCTTGTACTGGTAGACCGTCATATCCCCCTGGACTAGAGTCTGAAACTCTCTGAACTTTTGATCTCTGATATGGACAGGGATGAACTTTGTCAGAAACTCCGTCCTGAAAGCAGTCCATGATATCTCGTCGGCAAGCATCTCATAAGGACGCTCCATGGTCCTCCACCAATCCTCAGCTACACTGTGGAACATGTAGGTTGCCAGCTGCACCCACTGTTGCCCAGTACACTCGAAGACCCTAAAGATCTTCTCCATTCACACGATCCAATCATCAGCGACTAAGGAGTCCTCTATGCCTGTGAACTCAAAGATGACGTTCGGGTCCACCTCCCAAATAGGAACGACTGCCTGCTCTGGACGAGCCACTCTCTCAATGACATCCAAGACCTGCGCTTGAAACTGCGCGAAATCCTCCGTCTGCTGCTGATGTGCCGCTGCCTGTGTCTCCTGCGAGACAAGGAAGGCCTGGAGAAATTGTTGAAATCTCTCCTCAAAATTAGCTGGATCGTTGGCTGCTAGTGTCATAGGTGGTGCCTCTACACCCGACATTTGCCAAGAGAAGGTAATTGTATCAGTTTGAGTATAACACTTAGGACAATACCAATTCTACCCAATCCATCGTCCTTACACGTATCCCAACACTAAAATCCTCACTACATTCTAAAGTTTCTAGTGTGTTTTATTTCCTAGAGACTAGCCTATTCTGATACCAAAAATTTGTAACACCCCAATTCCGAAGACCGAAGTTACCGCTAAGGTACCCGAATTTGGCGCGCTATTTCTCGAAAAATCCGAGAACTTCCAAGACCATAGTCCGCAGTGAGATCAAATTTTTAAAACTTTTTGAATAATAAAGAAATCAACAGTTACATAGCGGAAGCTTAAGGTATCATATAAAATGAATCAGATGGAACATGGCTGAAGTCTAACAAAATCTCAAAATATGAATAACCAGTTTAATTACATATTAATCTAAATTCCCCTCATTACAAATTCACTCAAACCCAAAATAAACTGCACTCAAACACCCTGCACAGGCACTCCGTCCTCCGGCTCGATCACCAGATCAGCCGGCCCCAACCGTAATCGCCGACTACGGGCACCTCATGGAACGCGTCACCCGCGGGGTCAAGGTCGAGACCTAAGCACCAAAGATGGGTCAGATCCAAGGTTCTGGCAAGGCACCATGTACAGATAAAGCAGGATGTAAGCAACAAAAGAGAATAGAGACGAGCATGTATTCATAAGAGTAACAAGGAAACATAAACTAGGCAATTGAGCAGTAATTAGTAGTTTAGAATCAGAAATATAAGTAATCTAATCTAATCAGATAACAACGTGACACATTCACACAAGCTGGATATACAGCGGGATATTATGCCGCGACCCTCCCATACTGTAAACAGTCCCGGCGGGGAAAATATAACAAACATGCGAGAAATAACAGCCCTGATACTAACAATATATAAATATAACGCCGATCACATCCATTTATCGCACCGATCACACCCCTTTATCAGATTAGACCGAACCCGGTATCACACCGTCCGTCTAATCATAGCTCATCATGATAGCTCTAGTCATAACCAAATATAGCTCCTACCAGTAAAGATTAATCAACAGGCTGAGCTTAGATCAACTGAGTGAATGTCTAGTGCCGACCCAGGAAACAAATACAGGTCTGTGTTTGTCTAGGCTTACCTTATACGAGCAAGGTCCTAACCAAGTCTCTAAGAGGTTCAAATACAATATTATGGGTCACAACCCAATATCCAAGTCCAAGTCCAAGTCCAATCACCATTGGATCCACACTAGGCCCACAACCATGGCCTTAATCTGTAACAATGCAAATAGCCAATCCACATCCATTCACAACTGTACATCATAACCAACCTCTTCATTGTAAGGTACGAAACACCCAACTTAGGCCGTATGAGGGCCCGCCTAGCCACAGACACGGGTTATTTATCTCTGATTACATCACTGGGTCACCACTACATAATCTTAGGTTCAGGTCTTTAAATTTCCCTTTAATTAACAGGTCTATATCAATGACAATGATACAAGAGAAGAACAATATCCAATAGTCTCCAAGAAATGGAATCAAGTGGAATAAACAAGGGTCCCACCTAGGTAATGGTCCACTCTCAGGCTCATGGCCATATCAGATAATTGAATCCTTAACTTTAGTCTCAGATGTCAATAGGATGTTATGTTTGGTGGTCCTGAAGTTACGAACATCATTGACTACGTTTAAGGGTCGAATCACTGACAATTCTAGTACCAAAAACCTATTTGGTGGTCCCCACAAGTCAAGATTGAGCCACATCATTGACTCGTGCTTAGCACATCAATGGAAGTCTATTTGGATGGTCAATGGGCTCCATAATTGATCAAATATCAGATTGTACAGAAGCCTGGAATTTCACTTTCTACAGTGTATCCGGATACATTGGATGTTGACTCCCAGGTCGACATCCTGGCAGTGTCCCCGGTCGACATCGTGGCCATGATGTCGACCGGGTTCACATGAACCTGAAGTCAAACAGCTGGGGGGGGGGGGGGGCGTAGTCTCTGTGTTCTCAGAATTCACAGTGTTCCCGGTCGACATCGTGGCCTGGATGTCGACAGGGGACACTGGATTCCTAAACTGACTGAGAAATTCAAGTCTCAATTGTTTTCTACAAAAACATGTGTATCCGGTCAACTGAGCACGGGGTCCGGTTGACCGAGTAAACTGGACTAAGAGTTTAGAGGAAATTAACTAAGACTTGAACTTCTCTGTTTTTAGTGTGCCTGGTCGATCGAGCTACAGGCCGGTCTACCGGGTACACGCCCTGATGTAAAATTCTAGATTTATGGAATTTTCCTTTTTCAACCCGAATTCCAACCAAAACACTCATAATCACTTCCAATCATCATAGAAACATCACCAAACAAGAAAAACACTCCAATGCACATCCCACCATCCATCCATGGGCCATTGATCTTCCAAATGAGATGAAATCATCCACAAATGGCCAAAAACCATGAAAACAAGCTCAAATGATAGATCTAAACATGTATATACATCAATTGAATTGAAATTGTATAATCAAAGGAAAGAGAGCATGCATTCTAAGTTATCCAGCACGGGGTACTTGCCTTAGACTAGTAGAAATGGAAAATTGAGTATAAAGGAAATCCAAGAAGTCAATATAGGGTTGATGAAGCAATTGGGGATAACCGCCTACTCCTTGTTGCTGGGATTTGGAGAATTAGAGTTTCTTAGGGAGAGATAGGGAAGATGAGAGTGAAATGAGAGATAAATGAGAGTGAATTAGGTTTAGGGTTCATGTTATTGCAATAGTTAGTATATATAGGTTAGGGTGGGTGGTAGTTTACTAAAAGATCCTTGGGGTTTTACATAGTGGAGAGGATAAAGACATGGATAATTTGGGCAATCTTAGGAATTCTAGAAGCTTCCTAGCTACACACCCAGCCTATTAAAGTCTAATTACTAGCTATGTCCTAATCTAACTAAAACCCTAATAGAATTATAAATGACACCCTATCTAAAATGAATTAAATACAAGTCTAATCCTAAGACTTAGGAACATTTAACAAACTATTCTACTAAACCCTATTAAATAACATATTAAGATAGATACTATTATATTTATAATTATCCAAATCAAATTGAGGGCCCACCAGGGGTGGGGCCTCACACCTACATAGGCACTTAATTGGATGGGTGCCATAAGGGTGGTACGTAGGCGGAACTGGACATGGTGGGCGCCACAAGGCTGGTGCCCAAGTGGAAATGGACAAGATGGGCGCCACAAAGGTGGTGCCTAGGTGAGGTTTCATCTCTTTGGGGTTGGGTCCCTATGTTGAGTGGTCCTAGCATATTTTTATGCCAATTTAGTGGATTTGGAGGGTGGGCGCCCATGAGGTGGTGCTTAGGTGGTCCTGGATAGTGTGGGTGCCCAGCCTGGGGTGCCTATGTGGAATTTCGTAGGGTGGGCGCCACTTGAGTGGTGCCTTGTGATGAGTTCACAAAAGATACACTTTTATAGCATTATTTTATGAGTTTTCAAAGATAAAAGAACTCAAAACACTACTTTTAGCATAAAAATCATAAAGTTCCTCTCCATCATCTTTGCTCATATCTTTCCATTATAGATGGTCATTTGTATGCATTTATATGAGTTCCAATGGCTTCCATACTCTCAATTATATTAATTTCTCTTTGTAGGTATTAATTGAAGATTAATTTGAAGATTAAAGTTGAGATTCAAGAACAAAGAGAGTTAGGATAAGTTTGGAAGGCAATTGGATGAAGAAATGACAAAGTTAGGCCAATAATAAGAATGAACATGATAGACCTGGGTTGGTATTTTGACCATATCTTTTTACTCCGGTGTTCGATTGAGGTGATCTCAGAAGCATTGGAAAGCTTGTTCAAAGATCTACAAATCATATTTCACAATATTGTTCCCAATTCGGACGTTTCAGGGGTCAAAATCATACATAAATGTGGTGACTGTTTTCTAACACGAGAATCACATACATATGTTCATATTTCCATTCTTGTGAAGTCCAACATTGGAAAGAAACCAAAAGAGAGCAAGGCAAATGTTTCTATATAAAGAAGGAAGCTTTAGGCATTAGATACACAAGCAAGGAGAACCTCCTCCTCTTTACTTAAGCTATTCATGTAATTAAGAGCAAATTGTAGAGAGAAAGTGAGGAAAGCCTTATAAAATTAAAGATTTGGAATGGAATTGAAAGCTTTATCTTCTCCAATGGGTGGCTAATTCCTTTGATTGGATCTTCTAGGTGAAGCTAAGTTGATCATATTCCTTTTGCTTATGTTCATTATTTAAATTCCCTTGTTTATGTGCTTAATATGTTAGAGTAGATTTTTCTTCATTGCATTGTGCAACTTTCCATGCTTAAGTTTCTATATTAGCATTCTTTTTACTATCTATGCTTAGGTTCGATAAATCATGCTTAGGAGTTAATATCTTTTGATGGTTTATGCTTACTTTTGATAGATAGTCATTAGGAATCTTTTCGTTTATGAAAAGAAGAAAATCTTAGCTATTAGATTATTAATTTCTATCTTAGAGTTTTAATGTTATATTTTCCAAATCTAAGCATTGATTTGTAATTAGATTTGAGTTTTTTTTTTTTTTTTGGGAAAAGAGAAGAGCATTAGTGTTGGATTCAATCATCCATTAGTATTGCTTGTTTCTTGTTTTACTTACTTTAGTTTGATTCTATTCACATTCTCACACACTTATTCACTTGTTTTAATTCTCACAATCCATTTCTCTATTATTAACACCATCAATTCCACATTTGATTTTAAACCACTTTAGCATATTTCTTTATCTCCATCCACTCATTTTCTATCTTTCACTTGTTATCATCACACACTTATTCATTTGATCTATCTAACATTTCTCCATTGTTCTTGTATTAACCTTGTTATTTTTCTTTTGTCATTAACTTTGTTACTAACTTGTTACTAACCTTGCTCTTTGTTTGTTCTCACTTTTTTTTTTTTTTTACTAACTTCTCTTTGTTATCTAGTTCTAGTTTTCTTTTAGTTTGCATTTTTTCTTTTCCCTGTTATTATCTAGTTTCTTGTTTCCATTGTTTTTGTTATTTTCATTTACATTTGTTAGCTATATTTGAGTTGATACTCCTTTTTATAGATCATTGTTAGTTTCCTTGTAACGATCCTTGTGAGAACGATATTCGGGCTTCCACAGTCTATATTACTTGAGACAACCGTATACTTGCGGGAAAATACGCATCATGTTTTTGGCGCCTTTGCCGGGGATCAGCGTACGTAGGATTCCTTGATTTTAAGGATTTTCAACTCTTATATAGCTTAGTTGCATTTTTATTCTTTCTTTTAGTTTTCATTGCGGATTCTACACATTTTCCTTATTTGTATTTTCAAGAATTTCACAGTTGGAGCAAGGAAACAAGAAAGGTGCAACCAAAGAACTCTAACTTAGGAATTTAATTTGCTTTCTTAGAAAATCTTGTATTAGGATTCATTTCAAGTTTGTAATAATTTTTAAGTTCATTTAAGTTTCCAAAGCATTGTAATAATTTTTAAGTTCATTTAAGTTTTCAAAGCATTGTAATAATTAAGGAAGGAGGACGGTTGGACGATACCGTTGCAGCCCCCCAAGTTTGTACTGTAAAACCCCGCCCCGAGAGTTTTTGATTACTGTTGATTAAGACGTGCTTTAGTTATAAGTGTGATTAGTGACTTTTGGTTAAGTTTGGATTAGAATAGCTTTTCATAGCTTTGGATTAATTTTGGGAACTCTTTTGATTTAGTGGGGCCCTTTGGGGGTTCCTTTATTTGTGTTTTGATTAGTTTTGGGATTTATTTAGTAATTCTGGAAATTTGTAATTTGCTTCGTTTAATGTATTTTATGATTCCCGACAACTTTCGTATTTGCCCCGTTTCTATCCGAGACCTCTAGACCTTACTTTGCTAATGATAGGGGTAAAACAGTCTTTTTGTACAAAATCTGGACACTATTTTCAATGTCTCCGAAACTCGTAAAACAAATACTTTTTGGAAACTAGAAATTTCAACGATCGATTCTTCCTTCTTTGTCAAATCCGTCCGAAGCCCGTAGAGCGATGTTTTAGCCCAATTTGGATTTTTAAGTTGTGGGACCCATGGCTATTGTCTATATAAAGAAGAGTCTTCTTCCTTCTCACTTTTCTTGCAACTTTCATTAGAAGAAGAGGAGTTCTAGCCCCTAGGGTTTTCTTGCATGTCTTCTTGCTCCTCCATCTCTCGATCTCTCTCAAATCTATTGCTAAAGGTAAAATGGAGGTTGTAATATTCTTCCCCTCCATGACAGCTTCATTTTGATACCATTTTTAGAGAGAACCTTCCATTCAAAGCTACACTTTGATCAAGCTCTTTCCATTAGAGGACCTTCCATGTAAGCTCTTCTTCTCATCTCTTGATTATGTGTTATTCTAGTCCCTGAGATGCTCCATCTTGGTTATTGGAAGCTCTCTCTTCCTATTCCTTGTTTTGCCATTGTTAGGGCTTGTAATGAATGTATTTTGGGGATTTTCGTGTAGATAGAGGATTTTGACCTTGAGAGTGTGATTAGAGCTTATTAGCTTGATTGGAGACCAAGGCAAGTGGATGAATAGCTTTCTTGAATGATTTCATGCTTTAATAAGATTTTATGGATTTTTCACTATTCATCTTCTCTTATGTACCATGGTTGATAATGATTTTTGATTTGTGCATCTTGCTAAGTTATTTCCCATTATTGAGAATTTACATGCATTATGTTTAGAAAAGTTTATTTTTGGATCATATGTAGTTATCATTTGGTACTCTTGCATTGAATGTGATTTGTAAGTGGAATTAATGTGATTCTTGATCTTATGTGGATGGTTGTTGGAGGATTTATGGTGGATGAAGGGAATGGTAGGAGAGCCATAAATGTTGTGTTATTAGTAGGCTTGAATAAGGTTTTGAGTGGAAGAGAAGCTGGGGTTTGGACTGCTGAAACGGAGTGTTTTTGAAGCAGTTCGCTCGAGCGAACCTCTATGCGCTCGAGCGAACCCTTTACAGAACCTCCATCGCTTCAGCCAACATGTTCCTTCGCTCGAGCCTTCCTGTTCCGGAGCAGTTCGCTCGAGCGACCCCATAATCGCTCGAGCGAACCCCTCATAGAACATTGGTCGCTCGAGCCTCCACCTTTCTTCACTCGACCCTTTCTGACTCGAAGTAGTCCGCTCGAGCGAATCCCAAACTCGCTCGAGCAACCCCTTTCAAAGAGTTGTTCGCTTGAGCCACCCTAGTTTTTCGCTCGACCCTTCCTGATTCAGAGTAGTTCGCTCGAGCGAACTTATACTCGCTCGAGCGAACCCCTCACAGAACTATGTTCGCTCGAGCCTCCCCATTCTTCGCTTGAGCCCTCCTGAACTAAACCTATCCGCTCGAGTGAACTGTACATAATTCCTAGGTCCTTTCTATTGTTTCCAGATATGATGTTCTAAGGCTGGGATGGGTTGTTTTGATGCCTTACCACTTTGGGAGGACCTAGGGGATGACATAAGGAGATTTACCTGAAAAGAAATACCACTTCGGAAATGTATTGAGAGCTGTGTATTTACCAAACTGTACAAGGAATCTTTGGATGTCTATTATCATTCGAGTACCATGCCAAGGGCAATAATAGACATACAAGGTCTTTATACATATCGTGTGAATACGGAAGTCCCAATACATAGTCCGTAATCATATAAGGACTCATTGCACAGTTTTATTCGGATTATACTTGTCTTAACCCGATTTCTACTGATATCACTAGTTTTATCTCAAACTATGATTTATGCACCTGACATGTCCTACCAGCCCCGTTTATACATGAAACGATAGTGATATGAAATGTGTGCCTATGGGCAACATGTCCCGTCTACTTGAGTGTTTTATACCGATATTGTTTTGATAAATGTTTTGATTTCTCATGTAACCGATGAGTCGGCACCACTAAGCTTGGACGTCCCTGTCAATCTGATCAATTGACTTGGGCCTCCCCCTCGTGCTTCCGCCAATTGCAACTTGGATCCTGTCCTGTCCCGTTACCCGGTTCCGCGGCCGTGGTCTTGTCTAGCTATATGTATATGTATATATGATTGGTTCTCGTCACTTCGCGTGTTCGAGCCCAATGCACTGAATGTGCTGTCGTCACTTTAGTGATGGAGAGGATTTAGCTCTAGTGTGGTTGCCATCTTGCTAGTTCCCTGTTCTTTGATATCCTGCATGTTTTACTTCACATATACATTGTGACAAATGATATATCTTGTGTGGATAGATTTCAACGTCTTTTAAATGTTATCTTTCGATTTCTCTTATTGTATTATCTATTCACCCACCTGCCAGACCGTCGTGTCTGACCCATTTTTGTGGTACTCAGGTCCAGTTCCTGTCATTGCCTATGAGGAGGAGCATGAGGAGGCGGTCGGTGAACTGCAGCGATTAGTGGAACGGCAAGCTGGCAATGTCATGTTGACATTGGTGTGAGCTTCGAGTGGCGAAACATTTTGGGGGAAATCTATAGAACGTTTTGATTTATACTTTTGGGTTGTACTGGCCTTTGTTGGCCATTATTTTTTGGAAATGTTAATTTAACTAATCTTTTGTCAAACTTATAACTTTACATTTTGGGAATGACAAGGAAATCATTGCTCATTCTGACATCATGTCACTTGCATGTATTTATCAGTCTTGTATCATGGAATGGAGTATGAATTGATTTGCTACACGCTTCCGCACCAATATAAATGTTGTGTGAGTGTGTGTGAGATCCTCACCACGGAAGCCTGTGGGAAATTAAGTGGATGTACGATCGTAGTTAAAGGTGGTTAAACCATCATCCATTCGTTCGCGGGCCCGGAGCCTCGGTCCGGGGTCGCGACAAACTGGTATCAGAGCGAGACGTGTTTCAGGCAATTAAAAGAAACTAGAAATCCTAAGGACGTGGCGAGGATTTGTTAGTCATTTCATTAGACTTTTCGTTAGTTAGACTCGTGTGAGCAATGTGTGACCTTTATTTGACTCCTATGTGCTAACAACTTGTTTTGCAGTGATATGCCACCTCGAAAAAGACCCGTACTCGACAACCCCACCGCAAGCAATAGTGCACATACCGGGCCACTAGAGAGCGGTACCCCATATCCAACTATGCAAAACCAATTTCAACAATTGATGCAAGCCATGCTAGAGCAGCAGCGTCAGGCCGATGAGAATCAAGCCAGACTACAAGAGCAAATGGCTAAGAAAGATGAAGACCATGCAAGGGAGATGATGCAAATGCAAAGGCAACTGCTAGAAGTCTTAGAGAGGAGACCTGCACCGGTAGCTCAACCTGTAGGTGCCCAATTCGTCTTCAACAACAAAGGGCATGACCCTAATGATCTATATGAGAGATTCCGGAAGAGAGGTCCAAAGGAATTTACTAGACAAGAGGACCCTCTAACTGCAGACGATTGGCTCGAGTACACGGAGAACATCTATGAGATATTCCAATGCACCGGTAAGCAAAGAGTAGATCTTGCAGCATCTATGTTCACCAATTTGGCTGACATATGGTGGAAGATAGTTAAGGTAGAGTATAGGACAATGGCAGATGCAGAAGCATGGGGTAATTTCAAAAGGCAATTCAGCGACAAATACGTGCATACTCATATCAAGAGGCAAAAGGCCATCGAGTTCCAGCAGCTTTTGCAAGGCAACATGACGGTTCAAGAGTACCTCACCAAGTTTGAGAGGTTGTCCCGATATGCCCCCGAACTAATCAACACAGTGGAGAAGAAGATAGCAAAGTTCCTTGAGGGACTTAATCCGATCATTGAGAGGGATGCCACAGGTGTTGTGCCACCTGTCACCTTTGAAGAGGCAGTAAGAAGGGCATACAAATTCGAGAACCTGAACAACAAGATCCTCAAGATCCAAGGAAAGGCACCAGCTCACCAACAGAATCACCCACCTAGAAACCAACAGAACAAGTGACCAAGGCAAGAACAAAACGTGCAAAACGCACTAGTTTGCATTCATTGTGGTAAGAATCATGAGAGTGCTCAATGCCGTACGATTACGGCAACATGTTTCAGATGTGGCTCCATGGCGCACCAGCTCAAGGATTGCCCAAGGCTCGCTGGGCAAGGCAACAGACAGAACCAACAACAACAAGGAGCACAACGTCAGGCACCACCCCAGAACGCACTAGCTGTACAGAACCAGCCCAGGCCACTCCAGCAGCAGGCTCCTCAGCAGTAGTATAGACCTCTACAGCAGCAGCAAACCCGTCAACAAGGACAAAATCATCCTCAACAAAATAGGAATGCACAGCAAGGAAGGCAGCAGCAAGCTCAAAACAGGCCACAGCAGCAACGACAAGTGTATGCCATTAACCAAGCGGATGCAAAGGCTGCAAATAACGTGGTAGAAGGTACACTCCTAGTTTGTGGATTTGAAGCTAAGATTTTGTTTGACCCTGGCTCTACGCACTCTTTCATGTCTCCAAATTTTTCTAAGTTGATTGATATGCCTGCTAGAGAACTTGAGTATGTGTTGACAGTGTCCACCCCAGTAGGCAAACAAGTTATGTGTAGAAAATATTATCCTAGATGTGCTATTAAGATAGGAGATGTGGTGTTACCAGCAAATCTGATTTTGTTGAAGATGTACGATTTTGACGTTATCCTAGGGATGGATTGGTTAGCAGGATACCATGCCACTATGGACTGTTTCCATAAGACCCTCACGTTCAAGTTAGAGGAGACCCCAGCAGGAGTATTGTTCCAAGGAGAGAGGAGTAATCCTAGTCCAAGGTTTATCTCAGCGTTGAAGGCTGATAGACTAGTGAGAAGTGGATGCGAAGGCTATTTGGCGTTTATCACAGAGGATAAACGGTCCCAAGGGGTGGAGGAGTTCCCAATTGTTTGTGATTTTCCAGACATTTTTCCAGAAGATATCCCAGGTTTACCACTTGTTAGGGAGATTGATTTCACCATTGAGTTGTTACCGGGGACCGCTCCGATATCTATTGCACTATACCGAATGGCTCCAGCAGAATTAGGAGAATTGAAGATTCAATTGCAAGAATTGTTGGATAAAGGTTTTGTTAGACCGAGCGTCTCACCTTGGGGAGCTCCAGTTTTATTCGTCAAGAAGAACGATGGTTCTATGAGAATGTGTATTGATTACCGGAAATTGAACCAAGCTACCATCAAGAACAAGTACCCATTGCCAAGGATAGATGAATTGTTTGACCAATTGCAAGGTGCTGCCTACTTTTCGAAGATTGATCTAAGATCCGGTTACCATCAGCTGAGAGTTAGAGATTCAGATGTATCGAAGACAGCGTTCCGGACAAGATATGGACACTATGAGTTCCTAGTGATGCCATTTGGATTGACAAATGCACCGGCAGTATTCATGGCTTTGATGAACAAAATATTTGCGGAGTACTTAGACCAATTTACAGTGGTGTTTATTGATGACATTTTGGTGTACTCTAAGTCTAGAGAAGAGCATAAAGAGCATTTGAGGATAGCATTGCAACTTCTAAGAGACAATCAATTGTATGCGAAGCTCACCAAGTGCGAATTTTAGCCTAAAGAAGTAGCGTTTTTGGGACATATCATTTCCAAAGAAGGATTATCAGTGGATCCAGCTAAGATAGATGCAGTTGTGAAGTGAGAAAGACCGAAGAATGCGTCAGAAGTCAGAAGTTTTCTAGGATTGACAGGTTACTATCGAAGATTTGTGCAAGGATTTTCGTCGATTGCAGCGTCTTTGACGAAGTTGACCAAGAAGAATGCACCTTACGTGTGGACAGATCAATGTGAGGCCAGCTTCCAAGAGTTGAAAAAGAGATTGACTTCAGCACCAGTCCTCACTTTAGCATCCAGGAGCGGCGGTTACACCATTTTTACCGATGCTTCGAATATAGGACTTGGTTGTGTGTTGATGCAAGATGGAAAAGTAGTTGCTTATGGATCCCGTTAGTTGAATGACCACGAGAAGAACTATGCAACGCATGATCTGGAGTTAGCAGCGGTTGTTTTTGCCCTCAAGATGTGGAGACATAACCTTTACGGAGAGAAGTTCGAAGTCCACTCCGATCACCGCAGCTTACAGTACTTGTTCTCTCAGAAGGAGTTAAATATGAGGCAAAGAAGATTGATGGAATATATCAAAGATTATGATTTTCCGATCAAGTATCACCCGGGGAAGGCAAATGTAGTAGCCGATGCCTTGAGTAGGAAGTTAGCAAGCGTGGCAAGCCTTAGAGTTACTTTTTTCTTTCAGCAGTTTAAAGAGTTGGGTGTAGAATTTCAGCCCCTAAGCGAGGGAGTGATGTTAGCCAACATGTCAATAACTGAGCCCTCGTTCATTCGGAAGATCAAGGATGACCAATTGCAAGATCCAAAGTTGGCCAAGATTTCAGAGCATATAGCAAGTTGTCTTGACTTTCGGATTGTAGATGGAATCTTATACTATCATGATCGTCTATGCGTGCCCAATATTGAAGATTTAAAGAATGACATCATGACAAAGGCGCACAATACGAAGTACTCTATTCATCCTGGTAGCACGAAGATGTACCAGAACTTGAAGGGCAGATTTTGGTGGAACAACATGAAGAGAGAAATAGCAGCATTCGTGTCCCGTTGTATGACGTGTCAGTTGGTGAAGGCAAAGCATTAGAGACCTCCAAGGTTGTTGCAACCATTAGAGATCCCAGAGTGGAAGTGGAAACATATCACCATGGATTTCATCTCGGGATTACCAAGGACCAGAAAAGGGAATAACGCCATATGGGTCATTGTGGACCGCCTTACCAAGTCAGCGCACTTTATCCTTATGAAGACCGGAGAGAAAATGCATATGTTACCTATCGCGGAGTTGTTTGTTAACGAGATAGTCAGTCGTCATTGGCAGCCAGTCTCCATTACTTCGGACAGAGATAGCAGATTCGTCTCAAGATTTTGGAAGACATTGCATGAGTCTATGGGAACGAAGCTTCAGTTCAGCACAGCGTATCACCCACAAACTGACGGTCAGTCAGAAAGAACAATTCAGACCCTTGAGGATATGCTTCGAGCTTGTGTGTTAGATTTCAAGACTCAATGGGATGAGACCCTACCGCTTTGCGAGTTCGCCTACAACAACAGTTATCATTCGAGTATTGGAATGGCGCCTTTCGAGGCATTGTATGGCAAGAGGTGTAGAACTCCAGTCTGTTGGGAAGAGGTAGGTGTTCGCAATTTTCATGGACCGACTATAGTGAGTGAGACCAGTGACAAAGTCAAGTTGATCCAAGAACGTCTGAAGGTAGCCCGGAGTAGACAGAAGCGTTATGCAGACTCGCACCGAAGAGATTTACATTTCAAGGAAGGAGATAAGGTTTTCCTGAAAGTGTCACCTACTAGAGGAACTCTGAGATTCGGGCAGAAAGGCAAGTTGTCTCGGAGATACATCGGATCATATGATATCGTGAGCAAGATTGGTGACGTGGCTTGAAGATTAGCCTTACCACCTGAGCTTTCCAGCGTACACAATATGTTCCATGTGTCTATGTTGAAGAAGTACCTCCCCGATCCTCATGAGCCGTTGGAGATCAGAGAAGATGCTACCTACGTAGAGAAGCCGATTCAGATCGTTGACACAAAGGAACAAGAGTTGAGAACAAGGGCTATTCACTGGGTGAAAGTGCTTTCGAAGAATCATGGACCAGAAGAGGCAACGTGGGAATTACGGGATCAAGTTCAGAAGAAGTATCCGCATCTACTACCCGAGGTTAGTTGTTGTGTTTCATTTGGTGGACCAAATGCCCTAAGGGGTGGAGGATGTAAGACCCCGCCCCGAGAGTTTCCGATTACTGTTGATTAAGACGTGCTTTAGTTATAAGTGTGATTAGTGGGTTTTGGTTAAGTTTGGATTAGAATAGCTTTTCATAGCTTTGGATTAATTTTGGGAACTCTTTTGATTTAGTGGGGCCCTTTGGGGGTTCCTTTATTTGTGTTTTGATTAGTTTTGGGATTTATTTAGTAATTCTGGAAATTTGTAATTTGCTTCGTTTAATGTATTTTATGATTCCCGACAACTTTCGTATTTGCCCCGTTTCTATCCGAGACCTCTAGACCTTACTTTGCTAATGATAGGGGTAAAACAGTCTTTTTGTACAAAATCTGGACACTATTTTCAATGTCTCCGAAACTCGTAAAACAAATACTTTTTGGAAACTAGAAATTTCAACGATCGATTCTTCCTTCTTCGCCAAATCCGTCCGAAGCCCGTAGAGCGATGTTTTAGCCCAATTTGGATTTTTAAGTTGTGGGACCCATGGCTATTGTCTATATAAAGAAGAGTCTTCTTCCTTCTCACTTTTCTTGCAACTTTCATTAGAAGAAGAGGAGTTCTAGCCCCTAGGGTTTTCTTGCATGTCTTCTTGCTCCTCCATCTCTCGATCTCTCTCAAATCTATTGCTAAAGGTAAAATGGAGGTTGTAATATTCTTCCCCTCCATGACAGCTTCATCTTGATACCATTTTTAGAGAGAACCTTCCATTCAAAGCTACACTTTGATCAAGCTCTTGCCATTAGAGGACCTTCCATGTAAGCTCTTCTTCTCATCTCTTGATTATGTGTTATTCTAGTCCCTGAGATGCTCCATCTTGGTTATTGGAAGCTCTCTCTTCCTATTCCTTGTTTTGCCATTGTTAGGGCTTGTAATGAATGTATTTTGGGGATTTTCGTGTAGATAGAGGATTTTGACCTTGAGAGTGTGATTAGAGCTTATTAGCTTGATTGGAGACCAAGGCAAGTGGATGAATAGCTTTCTTGAATGATTTCATGCTTTAATAAGATTTTATGGATTTTTCACTATTCATCTTCTCTTATGTACCATGGTTGATAATGATTTTTTATTTGTGCATCTTGCTAAGTTATTTCCCATTATTGAGAATTTACATGCATTATGTTTAGAAAAGTTTGTTTTTGGATCATATGTAGTTACCATTTGGTACTCTTGCATTGAATGTGATTTGTAAGTGGAATTAATGTGATTCTTGATCTTATGTGGATGGTTGTTGGAGGATTCATGGTGGATGAAGGGAATGGTAGGAGAGCCATAAATGTTGTGTTATTAGTAGGCTTGAATAAGGTTTTGAGTGGAAGAGAAGCTGAGGTTTGGACTGCTGAAACGGAGTGTTTTTGAAGCAGTTCGCTCGAGCGAACCTCTATTCGCTCGAGCGAACCCTTTACAGAACCTCCATCGCTTGAGCCAACCTGTTCCTTCGCTCGAGCCTTCCTGTTCCGGAGCAGTTCGCTCGAGCGACCCCATAATCGCTCGAGCGAACCCCTCACAGAACATTGGTCGCTCGAGCCTCCACCTTTCTTCACTTGACCCTTTCTGACTCGAAGTAGTCCGCTCAAGCGAATCCCAAACTCGCCCTGAGGTTGAAGCCTTTTCTGGAACTTAAGGGCAAGGATGTCAAAGAGACCCTTCTTCAGGACCCTGTGTATGTTGCATAAGTAATTTTCAAGGTCACATCGGGTTCACAACGTGAAACTTAGCGCTGGTTGGTAGGCATCCCAATATTCATTTTTGGTATCACCCCATGGTAAGGCGTTCCAATTTTTTTTTCCTTGTCCATTTATCATTTCACATTTCGCATTGCATATCATTGAGGACAATGTTTGGTTTAGGTTTGGGGGTGTGGCACTACATTGCACACATGTATTTGCCTGTAAATATTTAGTTTAAAAAAAATCAAAAAATTTTCCAAAAAAAAAATCCAAGATTTTCCATAGGATTTTAGCTTGTTAATAAGTTTTGAAATCTTAGTTTAGCATACTATCCAAATCCTAAAAAAAGAGTATCACAAAGTCAAGTCTTGGAAAAATTCTTGCACATTTAGCCACATGAGTATAGTCCAATTGAAGAGTGGACACATCTGAGTGACCCTGACAAATCACTAATGGAGACTAAACCAATTGAGTGTAGAGCCTTTCTATTTCTCCGGCGTAAGGACTCTTCTGCGCTAATTCCGAGTAGAATGAAGAGCTACTCAAACTCGTAGTTTTCAACACATTGCTTTTATCTCATTAGTGCCTTTTTTTTTTTCCAGCCATTGAGGGTATCATCAAAATTGCGAACTAACCTTGACTTGTAGCTTGTGAGCACCATTCTGGACCTGGTAAAGTGATAATAGGCAATCTAAAATTAAAACCCCATGGCCATTAAAAACCTACCCATAAAAATATTTCCATAGTAACCCTTTTTTTGAACCTTTATCCTTTATGCATTTTTCCTTAAAAATTCCCAAAGCCTCTACGCCCAAATAAAAAGCCTTCATCCCATTATTTTTTAGAAGTGTTAGGAAAAGATGAAGAAAGAAGGAAGTGTGTATTGTTGATACTTCACATGATCTATCCAAGGAAAAAGTTCTCCAAAAAAAAAAAAAAAAAAAAAAAGAGGAAAGTTGAAATTCAAGAAAAAAAAAATGAAAAAGAAGAAAAAAAAAAAAAAAAAGGGGGTGAAGACGAATCAAAGAAAAATCCTTCAAAGAAAACTTAAGACCTTACCTTCTCAGAAACCCTAAAGCCTTATTTTCCATATTTTTACCAAACCCTTTCCCCTAACCCCATTACAACCAATAAAAGACCTATTGGATTTCAGGAAAAGTTAGGATGTTAAACAAGTGAGAAGTTGAGTAAGCATTTTCACCCTCAGTTAAATGGTTGTTCTTTCCATGAGATAAATTTTCCGAAAATTCTTCGTTCTCAAAAGATATGTGAGTCCTTTTGCCTTACCAATATTCACATATAAGGGTGATAAGTCAGAAAATCTAAGCGATTTTATTTCCAAGAGTATGACTGCGAGGCTGAAGTCAAAACGAATGGATTGAGAAGGTGATCAAAGTTGTGTTTTCTTAAAACCCAAAACTGTGCAAGTGTTGGCTAAACTCACTCAAATACACTCCGGGACTTGAGCATCATTGAAAGATTTTTAGCAATTGGATAGTGTTCTAAACTTGCTCTGATTTTTATTAGCTTGCTAAAAACCTGAGGATATCAATAAAAAGAATTTTGTGGGATTTATTCGTTGAAAACCCTCACGAGACAAAACTCGTCCACTAGGGGAAACTTAGGGGTTTAAATAGCTTGTTGCACGAGCTAAGTGCAGCCGCGATTCCTGCGAAACTGAGTTAGAACTTTTTATTATTTTTTGCATATAGTTAGTTTTCTTTTATTTTGCTCGGGACTAGCAAAATATAGGTTTTGGGGTGTGATGAGTTCACAAAAGATACACTTTTATAGCATTATTTTATGAGTTTTCAAAGATAAAAGAACTCAAAACGCTACTTTTAGCTTAAAAATCATAAAGTTCCTCTCCATCATCTTTGCTCATATCTTTCCATTATAGATGGTTATTTGTATGCATTTATATGAGTTCCAATGGCTTCCATATATATTAATTTCTCTTTGTAGGTGTTAATTGAAGATTAATTTGAAGATTAAAGTTGAGATTCAAGAATCAAAGAGAGTTAGGATAAGTTTGGAAGGCAATTGGATGAAGAAATGACAAAGTTAGGCCAATAATAAGAATGAACATGATAGACCTGGGTTGGTATTTTGACCATATCTTTTTACTCGGGTGTCCGATTGAGGTGATCTCAGAAGCATTGGAAAGCTTGTTCAAAGATATACAAATCATATTTCACAATATTGTTCCCAATTCGGACATTTCAGGGGTCAAAGTCATACATCAATCTGGTGACTGTTTTCTAACACGGGAATCACATACATATGTTCATATTTCCATTCTTGTGAAGTCCAACATTGGAAAGAAACCAAAAGAGAGCAAGCCAAATGTTTCTATATAAGGAAGGGAGCTTTAGGCATTAGATACACAAGCAAGGAGAACCTCCTCCTCTTTACTTAAGCTATTCATATAATTGAGAGCAAATTGTAGAGAGAAAGTGAGGAAAGCCTTGTAAAATTAAAGATTTGGAATGGAATTGAAAGCTTTATCTTCTCCAATGGGTGGCTAATTCCTTTGATTGGATCTTCTAGGTGAAGCTAAGTTGATCATATTCCTTTTGCTTATGCTCTTTATTTTAATTCCCTTGTTTATGTGCTTAATATGTTAGAGTAGATTTTTCTTCATTGCATTGTGCAACTTTCCATGCTTAAGTTTCTATATTAGCATTCTTTTTACTATCTATGCTTAGGTTTGATAAATCATGCTTAGGAGTTAATATCTTTTGATGGTTTATGCTTACTTTTGATAAATAGTCATTAGGAATCTTTTCGTTTATAAAAAGAAGAAAATCTTGGCTATTAGATTATTAATTTCTATCTTAGAGCTTTAATGTTATATTTTCCAAATCTAAGCATTGATTTGTAATTAGATTTGAGTTTTTTTTTTTTGGGAAAAGAGAAGAGCATTAGTGTTGGATTAGTGTCACTTAGTGGATTCTAGATGATTCAATCATCCATTAGTATTGCTTGTTTCTTGTTTTACTTACTTTAGTTTGATTCTATTCATATTCTCACACACTTATTCACTTGTTTTAATTCTCACAATCCATTTCTCTATTATTCACACCATCAATTCCACATTTGATTTTACACCACTTTAGCATATTTCTTTATCTCCATCCACTCATTTTCTATCTTTCACTTGTTATCATCACACACTTATTCATTTGATCTATCTAACATTTCTCCTTTGTTCTTGTATTAACCTTGTTATTTTTCTTTTGTCATTAACTTTGTTACTAACTTGTTACTAACCTTGCTCTTTGTTTGTTCTCACTTTTTTTTTTTTTTTTACTAATTTCTCTTTGTTATCTAGTTCTAGTTTTCTTTTAGTTTGCATTTTTTCTTTTCCTTATTATTATCTAGTTTCTTGTTTCCATTGTTTTTGTTATTTTCATTTGTATTTGTTAGCTATATTTAAGTTGATACTCCTTTTTATAGATCATTGTTATTTTCCTTATAACGATTCTCGTGAGAACGATATTCGGACTTCCATAGTCTATATTACTCGAGACAACCATATACTTGCGGGAAAATACGCATCACCTTGATAGATTTTCATCATCTTTGAAGTTGGGTCTCCATGGGTGGTGCCTAGATGGATTTTCATCCTCTATTTGGAGTGGTCTTGGGCTGCCATTAGGTAAAATTAGTGGAATAGGAGGGTGGGCACCTATGAGGTGGTGCCTAGGTGGTCCTGGATAGTGTGGGCACCTAGGTGGGACTCAGCAACTTGGGCGCCCATGAAGTGTTGCCTAGATGGATTTTCAGCATTTTTCTAAGGCAAACTTCGAAAACTTATAACTTTCAATCCACTTATCGGATTTGGACGTTCTACATAGAATCGGAAAGCTCTCGAAGTGAAGAATCCAAAGGGTTCAAATGTCCTGATGATTGAGGGCGGGAAAGAAGGGGGACCTCAGGATCAATGAACCAGGCTTCCTAACCTAGGCTCATCGGGTGACATTTGGGTAAACTAAGCATGATCTTCATGGGAAATGGCCTAAGCATGTCTTTAGTGGCCCGGAATACATATAATTAGTGTCTTGGTTTGCTCCTTGTGTGAATAGTGAATTTGACTCGGGATCTCAACGCGATTTGGCTTTTCTCTCATGAATTTCCAGGAATCATCGAACTAAGTCTAAAACTATCAACAAGCATCTTCATCATCATTAATTAATCTTAATTATGCAATTAATCATTCAATTAAGGGTGAAATGGGGACACTGCTATATATGATAGGTATTTAATGCTATCATAGGGGCCAAATGAGGTCTCTACAATAGGGTGACACCTAGGTGGGTTTCGATTCATTTTTAAAGCTTGGTCCCATTTGGAGTGGTCCTAGATTATTTTCGAATTAAATTGGTGAGATTGGTTGGATAAATGTTTATCTAGGGGGACCTATAGGGATACTTAGTTGAGCTGGGCGCCAGAGGGGTGGTGCCTAGATGGATTTTCAATACTTTCTTGGGACAAACTTCGGAAGTTCATAACTTTTGACCCATTGGTCGGATTTTGGAGTTCTATATACTGTCGGAAAGCTCTCGAAGCATAGAATCCAATGGTCAATAGGCCGTAATGATCAGAGGTCTAAAAGAAGGAGGCATTTGGATAAATGGATCTGGCTTTCTAACCTAGGCTGATTGGGTGACATTTAGGCAAGCTAAGCATAATCTTTGTAGGAATTGGCCTAAGTATGTCCTAAGTGGTCCGGAATACGTATAATTAGTGTCGTTGTCTGTTTATTGTGTAAGTAGTGAATTTGACTTGGGATCTCAATGCGATTTGGCTTTTTTCTCACGAATTTCTAGAAATCGTCGAACTAAGTCTAAAACTATCAACAAGCATCTTCATCGTCATTAATTAATCTGAATTATGCCATTAATCAATCAATTATGGGCGAAATGGGGGCACCACTATGTATAACAGGTTGTTAATAAATTAATTATAATTATTTTTTTAGATATAAACTATGTACTTTTATTCTAAGTATAAATTGAATGCATATTACATAGTTTAAATGATTAAATCAGCCTTATGCATAAATTAAATTAAATCGTGCGCCGCACTGGGCTAGGGGTGTAAAAATGGCCGTGTGGCCCAAGTCCCGAAGTCAACGGGCTGTCCCGGCAACAACCCCCACCCCCCCCCCCTCCCCCCCGGGGCCATGCTGGGCCAGTCGTGGTCCGTGCCGCGCTGGGCCAATGCCCCAATCTCACGGCACGGCACGGCCCAGGCTCGACCCGACTTGCCCTCCAATCTGATTTTTTAACCACCTATTTTGACATTTTTAACACACAACACCCCCCCCCCCCCCCCCCCCTTCAATAGTTATAAACAGTCAAATGGGGGGTATTAGTGTCTTTTGATCAATTTTTACCTTTATAACCCCCTCCTACTGCCATAAAACAATCATATGAGGGGTATTTTGACTCATTTTGCCACTTAGAAACTTTATAAATACCCGTCATTCCTCTTATTTCTCTACACTCATCTACTCACTCATTTCTTACACTCTCTCTAAGGTTCTAAGCTCTCTAAAAGCTTTCTCCAAGCTCTCTTTCTAAAGTCTAAGCTCTCTAAAAAGTGAAGGAGCTCTCTACAGACTTCTCTATTAGCTCTCCCTCTCTCATAAAGGTATTTCTTATTTTTAATTTTGAATTTCATTTACTAATAATATACATATTTATATTATATGTTAAGTCTTATCTTTTCCCATTTCTTATATAAATTATCACAACAAACACATTATACATATTTATCTATTTAAGTTTTCTTGAAAATTTTGTTTTTTAAGAAAAATGGTTGGACCATCACAACCTTTTAACCTTGACTTCTCTCTAAATGAGGAAGGTCCTGGATTTATTGATTTAGATAAAGATCAAGGGGTAGAAGTAGATTGTCATAATCTCCAAGAACCCGAACCTGCTAGTGGTGAAGGCTTCGGTTCTACAACTAAAAAGAAGAGAAGAGTGAGAGTCATGACTTCTCTCGTATGGCAACATTTTGTTAAAGATCAAGTCCCAAATCCGAAAAAAGGAATAAATGAAACGACACAATGTAAATATTGCAAAGATCTCCTCAATGCCAGATCAGCATGTGACACTGGCCACCTTCTTAGACACATGAGATCGTATGTGCCCAGACACACGAATACTGCTGAAATTGCTGGGGCATGGAGTGGGACTATCCAAATACAACTTTATCAAACGAATTCAAGTGGTAGTTTAGAAGTTTTTACCTATGACCCTAATTGTCACGCCCCCGAACCCGATTAGTAATTAAACCGGATCCGGGGTGTGAAATTTAGGGCTAATTGAAAACAATTTTGCCCTTAATGCCCAGGGATCGAAGTCCGCTGTGAGGATTGTATAGTTGCCTCATTATCAGTTAATCAACAGGGCTTATCCGGTAAACGCATTCATTAAACCTGTCGAGATATCGAAGCAAGTATGGATTTCATTCCATTATATTTCAAGTTTCAAATAAAACATATAAAGTTTATAAACATCAGGACCATCCCAAAAACTTAGGTCCTGGTACAAAAGATATACAAAAGTATGGTGATTACAAAATGTTTAAACCAAAAGATGAGACGAAGTGGCACGATGAGAGATATCCCCATTTTGCACGCACTAGTGCCAGAAGTGATGACGCTAAGCTACGTCATCGGCACCCCACTCCCGTACCTCGTCCTCCTCCCCTGGTTGAGGATCCTCTGGGATTGCCTCGGCATCCGGGTCGGCGTAGGGGTAGTAATAGGTGTCCTCTGCACACCATGGGATAAGGTCAACAACATGTTGGCAAGAAGATAAGCAATATACATTATTCATAACATGCTTCAAAGGAGAGTAAAGACAAATACATGATCATAAGATAACAATGTACAAGCTAGGCAATAAGCATGAATAATACGAGAATCAAGTAATAAGATAAGTCCTAGCAAGATAAATAAGAATAACCATCCATGAAATGCAATGCAAGCAAGAGGAGACTCCGAGGATGTCCAAAGCCATCTCCCGGGGGTATAAGTGACGTCCGAGCCAACTACAAATACCCAAAGTCCAGCTCTAGGGGGATCCTAGCTCCCGGTCCTAGGAATAGCAGCACGGTCCTAGCCCGCTCCCAGCTATTCACGCCACGGATGCCGTCCAAAGCCGACTGCCCACCCTAGTGTCTGGTATCCGGCCCACTCAAGACCCATCATACTGCAGCTGGTATGAATGCAAAATGATGGTGATGGTTTGTATACAACACAAGTTCCAAGACAAATACACGTGGGTAGGTTTCCAAGTACAAGATAATAAGCCGAGGGCTACTCCAAGTCAAGCCAAGTTCCATGGGTAGTCCTCTTTCAAGTCTATCCACACGTGTCCGTCAATACAAGGCAAGGTACCTACGGATACACTCTAAGTCCGGTCCAACCCTAATTCTACAAGTTAAAATACAATTATACAAGTATTCAAGATAGAGTGTACAAGGTACGACGTGCTACGGATACGAGATTCAAGAGTCAAGAATGAAGAACAAGCCAAACCTAGGTCAAGGGCTGTCAACCGTGTACTAAACGTATCCCCAACGGAGGACGTATGGAGAATAAGTCATTGGTGTCCTAATTTGGCGGGCTCATGGTGTACGGAAGTTATTGGGCACCAATCAACTCACTACCACACGCATTCGGCCAAGTAACGTCAATATACGGAAATCCCGGACAACCAACGAAGCACACCAAGCCAATCATGCTCCGTTTCCATTTTTCCCAATTGGTCATGTAAGGGTGGGGTCAAGGGGTCCCACATATAAAGTCAAGACCTAGGGCAGAAGTCCCATTTTCAATAACAGTTTTCTGAGCAGGCGGCTAGCCGCTTGGGGTTGGTCGGCTGACCGCTAGGTCGCCGAGTGGTGACCGACGGGTCACCACGTGTAGTGCAGACACTACTCGGTTGGGATTTCGTCAGGTCGGCCAGCCGCGCGAGGACCGGTGGGTCACCGCGGGCAAGACAGAACCTGGAGAGGTTCTGTTCTAATTAGGCGGTCAGCCAAAAGCTGACCGCGGGGGTAGCCGCGTGAACAACTGTCTCTAGTTTCTGTGTAGGCGGTCAGCCGCTGGCTGACCGCGTGGTGACCGACCGTGCAGAACATGGAGTTTCTGAAGCTATTCTCAGTCAGATTCCGAGATACACCTACTGAGCTTCAGAGACCTCACATTCCATACCTGTAAACCATGCATATCATGTAACAAAAGCACCCATCCATTCCATTTAAGTCCATTACATTATTTACTTAATTAACATGTGAAATCCAATGAAACATAAAACAAGCTTGGAATTTGGTGGAAATCTAAGCAATACATTAACAAGAATGAAGTAAACATACATGCATGATTAACACACAATGCTAATCTACTTGCCTTCACCAAAGGGATGGAAGAGATGGAGATTAGAGAGAGAAACTTGAGGAGGAGAACTCCCTACACACTCTAGCCAAACCCACCTTCCAAAACTCTTCTCCTACACCCAATAAACACCAAGGAAGAAGAAAAGAGGGAAGCCATGAACATGCTACCCATTTGCAGCCATGAAAAACGAAATGGGGAGGGAAGGAGAAGGGGAAAACTCACCAAATTTAGATCAAGAGGTAGAGGAAGAAGAGAGGAAGAAGATGGTGTGCTTGGTTTCTCTTGGGATGCTTTCAATCAACACTTGCAAGAAGAGAAATGAAGAAGGAGGAAGAAGAAGGAGTTCCAGCAGTTGCAATGAAGAAAGGGACGGATGGTAGGCTGGGTTTAAGGTTTAAAATGGGGGTTGGAGGGGAAAAGTCCAAAATGCCTCTTTGAGTGAAATGAGAGAAAATTAGTTATTTGAGGGACTTTGGGGCGTCAAATCGTGACGAGCCAAGAATGAAAGATGACGAGCGCGACGAGATCTTTCCAACGAGCCCAAATTCAGCGAAAACGAAACTTTTTGGAAAAATACCCAATTTTCCTATTAATCACAACCTAACCCCTTATTAAGACTAATCGCACTCGGAATCGAATGAAACTTCGGGAACATCTTTCTAATGATAAAAGAAACTCGCTTAGCCACTAAACCCTCCTAATTAGCTAAAATCACAATTAATTAGGCTAATTGCCAATATTAAGAAATTAAACACCCTATTAAGGTCGGGGACCTTACACTAATAATGCTAGATACTAGCTTATAAAGTTTATAATAGTTCGCCAGTTACCATTTATACTTGCCGAAGGTTGAGCATTTGAAAAGAAATTTAGGCAAGCCTTTGTCCTTTCACGGTAGAGAATATCTAGAGTTACTGTTAGAATGATGTAGTAAAAACTTTTTTTTTTAAGAAAAAGATAATTTAAAATAAATTTTTCAAAACATACATGGAAAAGTGGCTTTAACTTCATGTTTATGGAGCTCTAAACAAAATGCAGGGTACATTTCAATCACATCATATTATATTGATAGTGATTGGGTGATGCAAAAGAGAATGATTGCATTTTCTTTACAAGAGTTCCCACACACGGGTGCTAGGATAGGGTGGGTCCACTATCCTTGAAAAACCTAGAGAATATAATATTAAAAATAAAATAATTGTTATAGCTTTAGATAATGCAAGCTCTAAAAATGCTGCAATAGAGTTACTAAAATCTGCACTTCGACTTGATTTAAATGGAGCTATCTTTCACAATAGATGTGCATGCCACATCATAAATCTCATCATACTAGTAGGGTAAAATCTAGTAAAGATGTTTTAGAGACCATTAAATGGATTGTAGGTTTCATTTTTTTGTTCTCCTTCGCGAAAACAATGGTGGAGGGATATATGTATCAATTTGGGTTTAAGACCCAATAAAATATCACAAGATGTAAAGCAAAGATGGAATTTTACCTATAAAATGTTAAAAGAAGCATACGCCTATAAAACGACACTAAATCAATATTGTCAACTTTATTTTACAAATGAAAATATTTATAGAAGTGATAATAACTGGACCCTTCTTGAGATAATAAGAGATTGCTTGAAAGTTTTTCATGATGCAACCTTTTTTTTTTTTTTTTTTTTTTTTTTTTGAATGGTAAGAAACATTCATTCAAAAAAAGGCAAATATACAGCAAGGCAAGATCATTTGGTAAAGATCCTCCTAAGAGGCATCCCCCATTAAAAAATCAAAAGATAATAGCTAAAAGTACCAAAAACAGGCCAAAGAAAACAACATTAAAATAGGCCATAAATGATTGCAAATGAATTTTCTATCAGACAAAATTATCTAAGAAATCCTCTCTCGAAAGGTACTTTTTTTCCTTTTGTCTCCACCATGCTAAGAGGATGAAGAGGTAGTGCAAGTTTCCCTTCTTTGTCACTCACAGCTGCAAGAATGATCTGTGTAGCTTCCATAATTTCTTCTTGTGAGGCTGATGAATTGCCATCTAGATTTGATAAGCATGAAAATCTATTTGGCATTGGAGCTTTTGGTGAACTTCCTATATATTTTTTCCGTGGGACTAGTAGATCTTCGATGAGCAATTTTCTTTTGTTGGAATCCATCATTGTGATCGTTAGCACTACTTACTTCATTGGTTTTAGGACAAGGATCACCTTTTGCATCTATTGTCTATGTGGGGGAGTAAGACGGCCATTACAATTTTTCCCATTGTTCTTATCCTTTTGGACCTAGACTTGTTTAATCTTTAGCTTTAAAGGACAGGTCTCATCACTGTGACTAAATGTGCTACACTTTGTACACGAAGATGGCCTCCATGCATATTCCACCTCTGTACTATGGTTTTGTCATTATAATGAACACTTCATTTGGTCATGGTAAGTCAACATTTACCTCAATACAAATGCATGCAAAGGCAATCCATGTCCCAGTAGCTGTGGAATGATCTATGTAAAGGGGAACTTGCCTGTCAAACTTGAAATTTTGTTCAATTTATGATTTTGATCTAAAACAAAATTTAAGATTTAGGAATTTCACCCAAATTGGGATGGATTTGAAATCGCTCTTTTGCATAGTTATGTCCACTCCCCGATGCCCATTTACAAACCAGGGTCTGTCTTCTAGGACCTTCTGGCTAAGAGCATTGGTAGAGAGAATTTAAGGGAAAAAACCCATCTTCCATAGGAAAGACCTGAAAATCCTGTGTTCGTCTCGCCTTTGAAAGGGCAAATTTAACAGCAGCCACATGAGGCTGCTTCCCACAAAATAACCCACCAACGAACTCTTCCATTGGGCTACTGAGTCTTTAACATCATCCTGACTGATTTTGGCATTGAGTTCCCTAGGGATCGGAGGTTCAAAAAAGAAAGAGATCTGCTATTGTCATCTGTCTGTTTGAATAGGGAAATCCATCTTGCCTTATCTACCTGAGTTATTGGGCGATCATCCTTGCAAGATACATTCTCAGAAGATAATGAAGCCTTTTGAAGCCCAGCATCACGTGATGAAGGCTTTTGCAACCTTATTTTTTTCTAGGGTAATTTATTTATTTTTACTGGAATTGGTCCAAGAGTCCGAGTCCAAGTCCAACTTAAAAAATAAAAATAAATAAAGAAGAAGAAGTGGGGGGAGCCGTGGGCTTCCCACGGGCAGCACGGCTCAGGCCTGGCTAGGGGGCCCGATGGTGAGTGGGCCGTGCCTAGCCAGATTTACACCCTCTGACGGGGCCTTATCGCTCGTTATCATAATGTTCTTGGTGTCCAAATGGATATTTCTTGATGCCGGATCAACTGGAGTGGAAGTGTAAAGAGAAAACCGATTCCAATACTCAAGTAGGAGTGTAAAGAGAAAACTGAAAACTTATTTTCTCCCAAAACAAGATGGTGATTGATGCACTGTAAACTGCAGCCCCCCTGGGAAAACTGAACCGACCATCTTTAAGTCACTCTCACACACCAATGCTAGTCAGCAGAAGCCGTCAGTACACTACAAAAAAAAAGGGCAAATAATAATAATAATAATAAAAGACAAACCGTCTCGAATCATCCGATCCATCCCCCCTTTTCTCTCTCTCTCCCTCACCACAGTTTTTTTTTTACCCGGAGGCTTTCGAAATATTTAATCAGACACATGAACCTACCTCCCCAACTACACCAGGAAGCAGCTCTTCACATCTCTCCGTTGGTTCCTATCCGGTGCAACCCTCATTTCCCTAAGCCTCAATTACTCCTACGCCAACATCGAACGCCTTGAGGCCCAGGCCAAATTCCGCTGAGAATTACTCGGAGCATTTTCGCAAGCCATTAGCTCTAAAAGCCGAAACTAGTAAAAATTCACCGCCTTTCTACTCTTGTTTTCAAGTCAGATATATATATATATACGTAAATTTATGGCTCTGGTTCCTACGCCTTCAATCGATGGCCCTATCATTGCCGAAGTCAACATGGGGTCGGACTCTGCCACGGTTAGGGCCACCGTTGTGCAGGCATCCACCATTTTCTATGATACTCCTGCCACGCTTGGTATGTGTTTGTTGGAATTTCTACTGTCAATTTGATTTGTTTGTCTTTTGTTTTTTTTTTTAGTTGTACTGATTATGTTATGTATATGGAGACATGGGGCAACTGGGTTTGTGATTTTAGAAAGTTTGGTAATATATTTAATGGAATAATATATATATATATATATATATTTTTGATAGTGACCCAGATTAAGAATTCTTGAATTTGGAAATATCTAGTAATTGTTTGGAAATTTTGATTACTTTTGGTTGGTGCTGTAATTTTTTTTTCAATAGAGCTGCGATGATGGGTCATGTAATTTGATTTGTTTCTCATTTGCTTTTTAAGTGTACTAATTTTGATCTGAATACCTGGACATGGGGCATTTGGATGTGAGTTTAGAAAGTTTGATGGTACAGTTAGTGGAGTTACAGTCTGTATCATGATTTTGAAGGACACCCAGAATGAGAATTCTAGAAATTAACATTATGAACAAATCGTGTCAGATCTCTTTCTTTGCATGCATTTGAATTCCTAGGAATTTAAGATAAAATTGATTACACCATAGGATTATTAAAGAGGTGATGGGTGAAGGATATAATGTAGAGATGTAGTTGGGATCCTGACTTTCCTACATTTTGATTTAGTTGGGATCCTGACTTTCCTACATTTTGATTTACTCAGATGAGCGCTAGGTACTTATTTTTCCATGTCCTCTTAATTAGTTTATTGTTATAGGGGATATTATTTCATTACCATTTATAGATCCTCACATTTGTTTCTTCAATTTTAGCCACTTTTAGGAATACATTTAGTAGAGATTCTGGGAATTCAATTCCATGCAAATGAAGGGATCCTTCTGAAATTTCGATTACTTTTGCTTGGTGCTAGTTTTTTCTTTTTCCTTTTCTTTTCTTTAATAGAGCTGCAACAATGGTTCCTGTTAATGTAATTGGATGTGAATTGGGAAGTATGATGATACAATTACTGGGGTTGTGGTATGTTTCATGACAAAGAAGAATTCTCTTAAATGTGCAAATTATCAACCCTTTGTTTTATGTATTTTACGTTTTTTTATGATTTTAATTTTTTTAGTAAGACCTGTGATGATGGGTCATGTAAATGCAATTGTATGAGTGATGTCAGGACGTTTGATGATTCAACTGCTGGAACAGTAGTCTCTTCGATGATGTTTGCAGAGTCCCAGAACCAGGGTACTTGAATTGGACTGTGTCTGCTTTTAGAAATTTATTTAGTTAGATATGGTGCTAGTTTTATGTGACCCGAGATGATGTGTCAATGTGTCATGTAAGTGCACCGATGTATGTTATTTGTTAAGTAATTCTACTGAGATGGGTGGGTTGTACGTCTTGGGCTTGCATTTATGGTTACTATTAAATTTTTGCCTTGATGTTGCTGTGCACAGTTAAGGCAGAGAGGCTGATTGCAGATGCTGCTGCTTATGGGTCACAATTAGTTGTGTTCCCAGAAGCATTTATTGGTGGTTATCCCCGTGGTTCAACATTTGGCGTCATCATAGGCAGCCGATCAGCCAAGGGAAAAGAGGAATTCCGTAAATATCATGCTGCTGCTATTGATGTTCCCGGTATAACCCCCTTTTCCTTTTGTAGATATTCAATTGTGTTTTTTTTTTTTTTTTTCAAGTGTCCCACTTAGATTTGTTTCTAACTAACCTCAAGTAAGTTGCTAAACAACCAGTCAAAATGAAAAAGAAACAGTAAGTTTCCAAACAAACTGAAAATGCTGATTAGATGGGGCTAAGACCAGCTAATTATCTGCCTATTTATGCAATAGATATATAAATCCCTACGTGCATTTCTGAATATACAGAGCATCACATATTTGCATTTTATGCTTTCCATAGGCTAGATGGACAAATTGGTCTGAATATCACCATGTAATGGTGCATTTAGGGATTTGAAAAGGTACTATTAAATTTTTGATACAACTGCCTCCTTAGGAAATAAAGAAATATGTGGAAATGTTTGAATTGGAGAGCTTGAATCACCATGAGATTTAGAGATTGTAAGTAGATTTTCAGTTTGTTCCTTTTTGTTCTAAAAAAAATCTTTTGAATACTTTGTCAATTATGTTTTTGGCTTGCTTGTAGCGCTTTTTTTTTTTTTTTTGCATTTGTGAGACTGCAGTGTCTGGGTTAAGTTTCTTTTTGTGTGCTTGCTAGGATAATTCTCTTGTACTGCTGAGCTTTTGACTTATTAAAGTTACCATTCGAAGAAAAAGGATTGCCAATTATGGTTTATCAATATTCAAATCCCATAGGTTGATGTTCTGAAAATTCAGTTCCCCCTTTTCTTTGGCTTTTAGTTTTGCAGTAGAAGCACCTGGACCTTTCTGAAAACTACTCTAGTTTAATGTTGATTGGAAACTGTTGTTTTTATCTCATAAGTATATATACATAAATCCATATATACATAAATCCATATCTAGTTCATTATTTGTTTCAACAGTCTACGTTATGGTCGTGGTGTCAAAGCATGTAATTGTGAGTAGAGGAAATTATGACTACAAGAGCATGTGGAACGTTGAGCTATCTAAATGGAGAACACTGAACTATGTGTATGTTTGTATGTGAGGACTTCTACAAACTTAGCCTTCCCTTTGGTGAAATTTAAATCTATGATAACAAAGGTTTTATTTTAGATTAGGCAGGACTCTATTTGTGATGCTTGCACTGTTTTCAAGAAGCCTATGTCTTTCTGTTTGCTGGGCTCTTCTGTTTTTGGAATGCATATGTTATTCCTTGCAATTGTAAAATAAATGTTCTTTATAGAATGTTGAATATTTAATTGATCAAATAGTTGAAATTTCACTCATACAGGCCCTGAAGTTGATAGGTTGGCAGCAATGGCTGAAAAATACAAGGTCTATCTAGTGATGGGTGTGATAGAGAGGGAAGGATATACACTGTATTGCACGGTGTTGTTTTTTGATTCTCAGGGCCGGTACCTGGGGAAACACCGCAAACTCATGCCAACAGCCTTGGAACGTGTAATTTGGGGGTTTGGAGATGGATCAACTATTCCTGTGTTTGAGACTCCAATCGGAAAGATAGGTGCTCTCATTTGTTGGGAGAATAGGATGCCTCTTTTACGAACAGCAATTTATGGTAAAGGTGAGTATTTTGATTTTGAGTCTTATTACTATGTAACTTTTTTTGTTCTATTTCTATTGGTGAAGAATTTTTTGATCGTTGGCCTGAGGATATACTCAAGATTTGAGATGCTATCCGTATCATTGGGTCTTCTTGGGTTGAGAGGATCATGTAATTCTCCAATCTCTACTGTTGTTAGCAAGCTGAATTGATCTTCTTTGAGCTTATATAACTTCTAATGTGGGTGGACTAGTGTTTTTACTGAGAATGTGAGATGTCGATTTTGTTTTCTGAACATTATAAGCATACCAATATGTGTGTACTAGTAACCTTAATGTGCCAATGAGATACATGCAAAAATCCAAGCTTTTCCGCATGTGACCCTCTAAGTTCGTTCCTTGTACAAAAATCATGCTGGTCCTCTCAGGTGGCCACATGTTTACCGGATGTTTAAAAAAAAAAAAACTGTTAAAAGTAGAATGATGGTCCACGTTTGAAGTACATAATTGTGGCCCACCTGATGGGCAGATCAGTGGAGCTTTGTTTAGGTCAACAGCATGTTCTTGGTTGAGTGAGTCCCATGCATCCCCATGTAGATTTATGTGTCTTGCCTTTGAATATTCAGTGTGATAGGTGCATTGTTAGTCCATCTATAACTGAACAACGCATATATAATTCGGGGCATTACTCGCTGGTGGATTGAAATCCTAAAAAATTGTTGCTAAAATCATTACACTTGAGGGCCATAAATAGAGAGAGGTTAGGATGATCTTAGTAGTTGAGATTTTGCAGGTTTGATCCCTCACCTCCCTCGTGATTGGCATGGCCCTAGATGGGCTGCACAAGGGGGTCTGCCCACCTGTGCGTGCCCCTATTATATTAAATTATGTGTATCTCTCTCTCTCTCTCTATATATATATATATATATCAACACGCTAGTTCATTCACATATACATCCGCATTTAATTCTTGTTACATGACGGGCTGTATTGTGAGCCACAATTTTTGTGGGTGTGACTCCTTTCTCCCAACTCGAACTTTGGAATGTTTCACATTGGGCGTGACTGCAGGAGACAAAATGTGGTAAAAATGGAAGCCAAAATAATGTGGTCCTCGTATTTTGATGGTTGTGTGCGTTTGTCGGAGTTGGGAGAAAGAGCGAGCAGGTGTTGTTTTTTGTGGTTGGGTTGGGTGTTGGTGGGGTGGGGTTAAGGTTACCATCAGTTGGTAGTCACTACTTTCTGATGGTTAATTAGAAACTGATATAGCCTACACAAAAGTGAATGCAAACTACAAAGAGACATTCTCATCAAAACCAGCCCCTTTTGGTGCAGGTCCACTGGGCCTGACCCATGTCACTATGGGTCAATCAAGCCGATCAGCCCATTGGGTCACCCCACAACCCCCAGTAGGTTGCTTTGCTGTGGAGTTTCGAATTAACTAGGATTTCTTAATTTAGTTGAGTTGCATTGTTTTAAGAAAGTTTGTTTCCTTGAAGTGTGTAGGAATTAGAGTCTTAATTGGGAAAGGGTGACATCCAACCCCTTCCTATATGTATGTAGCTCTCTTTTGACACTTTGATTATTTTGAATAAGAGATTTTCCAGTTTTCCCTTTGTTTTGTGAGTGCATATTTGATCGTGTATATTACTCTGCATTGAATCACTTGGGATCTGGCCAACCACTATTTGTGGAGTTGGTCTATCTTGTTCTCAAAACTTGGGATGCATCACCTTCCCTTTCTCTTGGGTTCCTCCGAGTGTTTCTAGAAGCATTTGGGGCTTGTGCCTAGGGGGGATCCCAGAAACCCAAAACCCTCCGGGCCTCAAGTCTTAGGCACAACTCACGTTTGAGGCCTACACCTCATTGTATGAGGCATCATTTAGGCTTATGGTCCAAATGAACTTGCACTTCAGTCACTCTTCATATTAGGGGTGTATGCATTAAAACATCTTTCTTTGTAAAAAGAAAAGCAAAGGAGGGGAGGAATATGTAATTTAAGAACTTTTATGTTCTTTTTAGTTTAAGACTGTTGTAGCCGTGGTGGACATAAGGTTTTAATGAAAACAACAAAATAGCAACTATTGTTTTTCATATAATTTATTCTACATTTTGCCCCACGTGTTGAGGCATATGCCTCACACTATACAATTGGAACGCCTTGCCCGATGCCTCAGCATTTTAGAACAATGTTTTGTCCAAGGGTTTTGGGTCCGTCCTTATACTGGGTTTTTTCTTCTAAGATATGAGATATGGGTTATCTACCCCACAGAAAGTCAAACCTAGACTTTTCCCCCTTTTGAAAACATATATTCAGGAAGTGATCTCAATATATCCTCTTGAGAGTGGTAGAAATGAAACGGTTTGGTGATTTTGTCTGACTGTAGATTAGAAATGTCGCTAGTTTTGGAAAAAAAATCTCTAAAAGTATCAAAACAATGTTACTTGCAAGATTTGACAGCACCTAGGCTTCCTTGATCTTTTATGTGGGCGACTTCTTAACAAAAGATCATGTGCTGATGAATAATTTTACCCTAATTTGAAAGAGTTGGAGCTTGGAGATTCTTCACTGGTCTACCATGATAGCAATCAGCTATTGAGAATGTGTGTGTCTGTTTGCTATGATATCCAAATACTTGTACAAGCCCAATGTCTCTGTATTAGATCGATACAATACTTGTACAAGTCCAATGTCTCCGTATTAGATCGATACAATACTTGTACAAGTCCAATGTCTCCGTATTAGATCGATACGACACTTGTATTGGTACCTAATGATGCATCGATACTTCTAGCGAACAAGTTTAACATATCCTACTTACAAAGTCCATTATTTCGTATAGTTCTTTTAATATTTTTACTACTCACCATAAGAAATGCTAGAAAGGGATGAAAACAATGATAATTTCTTTTATTCAAAAGTGATCTAAAAAAAAAAACTAGGACCCCTCATCCATATATGCATCCTTGATTTTAAAAGCTGGAGAATTGTATCCTCAATCCCCATATCAGTGTCCGTATCCATATCCCGGGCATCATAGTGTGCGCGCGCGTACGCGTGTCCCCACCTGCTTGTGAGAGAAGATAACTTAAAGCCATGAATTGCTACCATTTAGCCCAGGCTGGCTACAATCTTTTATGATAAGCATGATCTGCAAGGATAATTACAACATATTGTACAAGAGAATTGATGTTTTTCACTCTAATATTTTCCAAGAATATGTTGTTCTACATGAGTATTGATTTTTTATTTTTACTCTCTGATGACATTTTCCGTGCCTTCCTGAAACCCTGCAGAATGCAAGATTATCTGTTTTGCAGAAATATCACTCCTGCTTCGAATTAGTATACCCTGCAGAATGCAAAATTACCTTAGAATTTAATCTTTTATATATTTCTCAAATTGCTGAAATTTATGATCGTTATAACTAACAACATTATTGTTTCTAGGCATCGAAATATATTGTGCACCAACAGCAGACTCTAGGGACGTCTGGCAGGCATCCATGACCCACATTGCCTTGGAAGGAGGATGCTTTGTCCTGTCTGCAAATCAGTTCTGTCGAAGGAAAGATTATCCTCCTCCGCCAGAATATATGTTTGGAGGCTCAGATGATGATCTTTCACCAGATTCAGTTGTATGCTCTGGAGGAAGTGTCATTATTTCTCCATCTGGGGCTGTTTTGGCGGGACCTAATTATGAAGGAGAAGCCCTAATCTCTGCTGACCTAGGTATGACTGCTCCAGCCGCCACCACTAGGTTGAGTTAAAATTATTTTTTTGTGGAAAAAGAAAATGACTGCTCTCAGCCAGTGAAATGCCTCAAGAAAAAAAAATTTGTTTCAAACTAGACAGATGTAGTGTTCAGTGTTCACTCAAAGATGAGGGAACTAAACCTAGTCCAAACATAGATATGAGAGCCAATATGGATGTTGATGTGCATGTGCATGTGCATGTGGTTACAAAAGCTTGCTCATTTATGGTTCTTCATAAGGGCTGGTATAATGGTTGGTACTCCATTATGGTATGGAGTTGGATGATAGTTTGATCAAAATATAGGTCCACAATGGCCAATATAATGCATATTTAATGCAGTCACTATTTCCCAAAAAAAAAAAAAAGAAAAAAAAAAACATTGAAATGCTGGATGTGATATACTAATGCTTTACCATTGTATCATTTATCTTGTTTGATATGGTAAAATTTTAGTGTCAACTTACCAATTAACCTTGGGAGAACTTCAGCTGTCGACTTTTTTTCCCTAGCCTATTTTCACCTTCATATTCCCGCCCACATGCAGGTCTTGGATCTCCTTATAGTTGTATACAATTCAGGCAAGGAGATGTATGCATGGAAAAAGTTTGTAAATACTGGGCCAATGGTTTGGTTCAGTGTACCAGTTATCTACGTAATAAATGACCTAGATCATTGGGCCAGTGAACCTACAAAGAGTTGCCTTATTCTTGGGTGAAAGACATTTCGGATGGAAAGGGGCTCTTCATTTCATATACAATGTACGTGCCCAATCCACCCATTAAGTGTAGAGTTGCCTAATTCTTGGGTGAAGGACAGATGTGATACCTCACTGAAAAGTGGCTTGCACATGTGGCTTTAATAGGCACTTGTTCCTGTAGTAGGGTTGTAATGAAGTGTATTTAGGTTTTAGATCTGAGCAGTAGCTGGTATATTTTGGTTTTATAACAACATGTTAACCACCATCATCATTACAATAATCATCATCATCATCATCACTTTGGAACCTAAGCTATATAACATGTA